>ML685763.1:2607515-2638563 GCA_007922175.1 Pelusios castaneus
AAGAAAGAAAGAAAGAAAGAAAGAAAGAAAGAAAGAAAGAAAGAAAGGGAAGTACTTCATCTATAAATTTTAAATGCACTTTGCAAAAGTACAGTATGTACAAAGCCCAAAATGTCTGGTATGGGATGGGAACCAAGACTTAGGAGTTCTCTTGATTGCATGACTGCTGCCTTGCTATGCAACCTTAGACAACTCATCTTCTTGTGCCTCAATTTCTCCATCTTTAAAATAGGGAAAACAACAGTTACTAAGGGCATCAATTAGTTGCTGCACATTGTTTTGCCTTTCTCTGGCTCTTCCATATGATCATCTTAAAGCATGATCATATTATTGAGACACTGAGTATACCTAAACTATATCTAAATGCTATGGGGCTGAATCCTAGTGACCTTATAAGTGTTTACTAAGTTTTACTCAGAACATATCCGTGCAAACTCCTCCTGACTTCAAAAGTGGTTTAGCTGAGTGAAAATGGAGTGCCAGACTTTCCTCTGTTCTGATTATTCCCATATGGGAATAGGTGGGTGAACCGTATAGAGTTCTCTTCCCATTCGTTCACTGTGAGAGTATTATGACTCAGGAGGAAGGGCCAGAGATGCTGCTCACTTAAACCA
Source organism: Pelusios castaneus (assembly GCA_007922175.1). Lineage (NCBI taxonomy): Eukaryota > Metazoa > Chordata > Testudines > Pelomedusidae > Pelusios > Pelusios castaneus. The sequence goes on from ML685763.1 coordinate 2,608,130, forward strand.
TGGTTCCTCCAAAATCCATACGGTTCTTGGGAAATCCACTGGAAGAAAGGAGCATTCATGTTTGCAATGAAGGTTTGGCAGAGGAGAGTGCTAATTACTGAGCTGGTACTTTATTGCTTGGCCTCAGTCATTGAGATGGGTCTAAGTCACCAAAGGCTAATAATATTCCTGTCACATAAGAGTCAGTGTCTACAGATTTCCATGGGTACTGTTACAGAGTGGAAGCTGCTTGCCCACACCCTACACTGGTCACTGCAGCTTTCACCAACATCTAATCATGCTTCCTCAAGACATCCATGGAAAGTGATGCAGTAAATTACTTACTACAGAATCTCTCTGAGGTAATTTATGCAAGTTAAGCCGTCTTATGTAGGGTGATGATATTTACCAAAGGGAAAATGGGACACTGCGTGAGGCTAGCCCAAGACTTTCCCCCTCTCCTGTTGCATGGAGCTGACCTGGGTGGCTTGCCCAAGCCCTCCTCCACCCCCTTGCAGGGTTGGTGTTGCTGGTCATGGGAGCACTGCTTCCTCCCTTCCCCCAGCACAGAGCTGGCATCTTTGCTCACTCAAGCCCTGCCTACCCCCCATGTGAGGCTGGAGCTGGCATCTGCTGCTGCTGCCAAAGCTTTACCCACCCCCCCCAAAGCCCTGCATCCCCCCTGTGTGGAGCCGGCATCCCCAATCAACTACTGCACATTCCTCCGTACACCACTTTTTTTAAAACAAACGTGGGCATTTGTTCCATTTGCTCTTGCCAACTTGGCAAGAACGAATGGGACAAATGCCCACTTTTGCCAAAAAATTGGGATGGCCAGGACAAGGCTTAACAAAGGGATTGTCCCAGCCAAAAGTGGTCACCCGAGTATTATGTAACAGAGAATCCACAGAAACGTTAAGATTGTCTATTGCAGCTCCTCTCCCTATCCTCTCAGAGACACATTCTTCAGTACAAACCTCGGTCCCTAGTAAATTGTAAGCACGGGGCCAATTATGAATCTAACAGGCCACGTGCATGTACACACTTCACAAGTAGTATTTGTGTGCGCAGATTAGATGTGCACAATTGTTCATGTTCAGCCTTCAACACCAGGGCCTAGATGTTCTTCTGCATTTTACAGCATCTTTATGTCATGTGTGCTTTCCCTACTTAACGGGACAATTCCTGCTTCACAACTCACTTGTTTTGTTAGTGAAATATTTATCTTTTTTCCTAATTCAGTATATTTTAGTGATGCTTAAAAAATGTGTCCCTATTTACACCTTTGGGATGCTGGCAGGTTGGCTTATGTCTTAGTGCTATTTTCTGATTTATTCCTTTTTAAAAAAATATCAAAAAGGGTTAAATGACTAAAATTGAGAGTACCTTGTCAACCTGCAGTTTGGTCTTGACACACATTTTTTATTAAACAGGAATGCATATAAATTACAGCTGTTGATGGCACAGTCATTCTTTTATGCGGTGTTTTCTTATGCCCATGTATAATTTCCACATATAAATTCTGTTAGCTTGGACATTGCTCACATAAATCTGATGTTTTTCTTAATAATTGCATGTGAAATCTGTATTCATCTCACAGATAAATTTAATTGAAAAACAACAACACCATGTAATGTTGAAAAAGCAGCGTTGGATACTATTCACACTAAAGAATTCCACATGTTGAATAAAAGCCTTTGTTCGCTGCTTTGCTATTTAACCTTTTATTTTCCAAATTGCAATACAAAACGGTATAACACAATGCACCATACCTGTAGGAATTGGTATCTAGAATTGAACAGGAAAAAAATCCCTTCCATTCAATGGAGGGTTCTGATTTTTTTCAAATTTGGCTTCATTCTGATTTGGGATGAAGTCCACACCTCGGTGGCTGCCCCAGAATCACAGAACTTGGAAACCCTGGGATCCCCTGCTCCAAAGCAGTCTGCCTGAGTTACTCCTGATTTACACTGGGGTAAATAAGATAAGAATGACACCTTCCAGGTACACTGTTTAACTGGAAAGATTAACACTTTTGAAAAATGCAAATTAATTTTGGAAAGAAAACAAAACCGCACATAATTGTTGCTATTAATCCATGAAATAACTGATCCATGCTAAACTACTCTTGAGGGTCACATTAAGGGCCACATGCTGCCCTTAACAGGCATGCACAACAAAAGTGGGAGTTCTGCATAGAGACTGAAGGTAGAATGCATTCCTTTAAAAGATTGGTCCTATAAAAAATGGAAGAAAGATCTACCTGCAAATACTGGAGAAGTGTCAGTGTGGAACAGATGGTGGATATTTTTAGCAACACTCCACTGATCTGTTGTAGTAGCAGTGTTGTCCTTAAAAGCACAGGTTTGTTTTGTTTGTTTTTGTCATCTTCATTATTTACTTTTATCAGCCTTTCCCTGGCCCCACAAACCCCTGCTGTAATTTAGCTTAATTAGTATGTAATCACACAGCAGGCTTTGTAGAATTAATCCTGCAGAGCGGTTGGCTGTTTGTAGTATTTTTTTCCAAGTGACTAAAGCCTGTCTGCACAGCTCATTAAAGTCTAGCTCCCTGATTCTCAGTTCATGTCAGAAAATTAGTGAGGCCAGAAGGGATTTTGTGTTATAGAAAAACAAGCACTGGATGGTGTTTTGGAATTTAACATCCTCAATACAGAACTGAGCCCATCAGGATTCTCTGCATTTAGAACTTTCTAGAAGCTTCTTAGGAGATCCACCATGAGCTAATCAGAAGTTTGGTGCACTCAGATCTTGTCAGTCCACTAACTATCTGTCTGTGCCATTTTATATCTAAGGTTGTGTGTAAGAGGCATAACAAACAGTAAGCATACTTCTATAATCAAACCCAATAAGATACATTTCTGAAGAAGGGCTCTCAATTCTATGGGAGCAGTCAGCAACTTGCAAAATCAGGCCCTAAATATTTAATGTAGAGACAAACCCCAAGCATAATTTTAATATTTAGTGTAGAGACAGGGCCCAAGCATAATTTTTTCAGGCCCAGTACAAACTTGTAACATGGGCCTCTGGTAATGAGGGTTGCAGCCTAGGCTGGGTCCTCAGGCCCCGCAGGGACTTTTGGCCAAGATAAAGTGTACGCCCACCCCCCACCCCCGCCTGTGGAGGCTCTGTGTAAGGATAATCCCCTGACCATGGAATTCACCTTCAAATAAGGTTGGTTCAGCTTGAGGAGTTTAGTTGGGGTGTTTTTAGAGGCAGAAGTAGCTGTGAGGTTCAGATCCTGTACAGAACTTCCCTGTGGTTTGGGGGTGTTCTACCAAAAAATACCAACAACCTCAGAAGAAATCCCCTTCCCAAGACCTTTCCAGAGGAAATGTTAACCCAGTTAAGTAGTGTGGGATGATTCTGGGGTTGATGGAATAGTTGACTGTGGAAGAATACTGGGTAAGGAAGAACACAGGGAGCAGAGAGTGATGTTGAGCCAGAATATCAGCACTTTCATAATGGTGGTTCTGTAGATCATATATCACTGAGAGATAATGATAGAAACATGGCCTCACTGATGTCAATGGAAAAACTCCTGTTGGTTTCAGTGGAGCCTGGAATTTGCACAATGAGACCAAAACATTTTATTTACCATGCTAGGAGCTATTCTTTCTCAAGGTGTCTGGACAGTGTGGGACAATGTGAAAATATATTGATTCTGCTATAAGTGTTTTTTCTTATTTCAAACTGTGCCAAAGAAAGAAAGAAAGAAAGAAAGAAAGAAAGAAAGAAAGAAAGAAAGAAAGAAAAAGAAGTCCAAGGCTCAATTTTTAAGTGATTCACAAATGACTACAATTTCCATCAATAGTCTCTGAAACTTTCAAGAAAGAGTAAGAGAGTGTTCATGTTAGAGAAGGAAGGGCAAAATAGTGGGAAAATAGGTTCATACCAGCGCTTAAAACCCTTGTGCTTCTTGAGGCTTGTCTACAAGTTGCAGTCAGTAATGTGGCACTGGGTGTGAATTTGAATGTGCACCAAAGTAACTGTTTCATGTAGACTCTGTTCTCACTAAAAGTTCTCTACAGTACCATGCTACTTGAGTGTGCACAAGGGAATGTTTAGTGCATGGTGATAGGGTCTACATCAGCTGTTGAATGAGAGGCCCTGCCATTATGGAACTCATTCTCTCCTGAAATCTGGCTCCATTTATTTCCCTCCACAAAAACAAAAAACAAACAAAAACCCTCAAAAAACCCATAAAAGCTTAATTCTTTTACCCAGAGATATTTTTTTTAAAAAATACTTCTGCGGTTGTGTTTTTATTGTTGCTCTTTACCTCCCCAAAAGTCAGCACCCTGAGAGTGTTTGAGGGTGTGCTCTAGAAATAAAATGAATATTTGAATCAAATGGAATTGAAACTTTTATTTTCCCTTTGTTTAAAAAAATATATATCTATAATGCCAAAAGGTTTTCATTTCAATTTCATTTGATCTCAGTCAAACAGGGTATGTCTACACTTGTAAAGTTAAGTTGACTCTGTTAAGTCAACTTAACAAGGTTGACTTTAAGTCGACTTAACGGTAGACATAGCCATCCACACTGCCTTTAAGTTGACTTAATAAGGTTGACTTTGCGCTATTCCCCATCCACACTGGCTTTAAGTTGACTTAAGAAGTCGACTTAAGGTTTTAAGTCAATCTTCAGAGGTGGTGTTATTAAGTCGACTTAATAAAACCCCAGAGTGGACACAGCTTTGTGTAGGTCAACTTAAACGTCCTTAAATTGACCTAAATTGCCAGTGTAGATGCACCCACTGAGATTCTCTTTTGTTTCAAATTGTTTAATCAGAAAGGCCCAAAATTTCAAATGAAACAAAAGTTACAACAACAATTTGCATGTTGCTCAAAAAGCCATAAAACAACTTCAACAACAACAAAAAAATTCATCCAGCTCTAGTTTTTGGCTGCTGTCTTTGCCCCTTATTATATTTGTAACTAGAATTTTTCTGAGGAACATCGCAATTTCCACTCTGGCTGAACAGCTTTCAGAAAATCATCACAAGAACAATGTGCAGAAGATAACGAGTGTTCATTTGCTCTTATGTACATTTTACAGGGCCCTTTTGATAACTTGGCTGAGGTGACTTAGTGTGAAAATTTTATTACAAAATGAGAGAGAAATTTTAACATGTATCATTAAACAGAAAATCCACAAATAAGAAATATAGGGACAAATTACTGTGTGCCTTAACTCCATTGACTTTACTCCAGGAATGAGTTGGGGGGTGGGGGAGGATGTCATATGTTTTGTCCCCGCCTAAGAGTCATTTGTTTATTTAAAATTCTCATATCAATTTTGACTGCATTTGCACTTGGGTTGTGTGGACCTTCCTAACACAAACAACAGTGAAAATAAGCTAGTTTGCTAGACATCTTTTACCTATTGTAACCACAGTTTGGTGTTTAATCACTTCTCCCAAAGGGCTTGGACTGTTTAGGCTAGGCTATGTGGCATATTCTTGTGTAATATGTTAATTTGAAATGTCCCTCTGGTTTTTAATTAGGGACAACATATCTCCATGTGATAATTATTTCATTGTGCTTATTTCTTTATGTATAAGTCCCCTCCCCCCACTTCTTTTCATTTTCCTTGTACTGTCATAGGCAAAATAAACCTCACATTTTTAATTGATGCATTTTGAGTTACTTCCCCACCCCCTCAGTTCTTCAATTTTAATGAAAACTTTTGACTATTAGTCATAGACCTATAGCACACTCCCTGACTTCCATCAATGTCATTTATGCACGGAAGAGTGAAAAGCAAGCCTCCCTTTCTTGTCTTCCTGATCTGACCTCACAGTTGTCCCTTTATAGATTGAGCGCATCAACTTCACTGTTGATGAGTGAGATCCTGAGGTGCCTAGCTTCATTGACTTAATGCCAGTGAAGGATCTGGTCTGTTTATGTTTCCTATATCCAAAAATACTGAGTCTCCAAAAGGTCTAGTACATGCTCAGTTAGAAATCATTTGGGTATCCTGTCCTCTGAACATTTACTCACAGGAGGAGTCTTTGATATGTGAGAAGTCTTGTTGACTTTAGTGGAATAATATCTGTGAGTTGGGCTCTTGGATACTACTCTTTGCTTGTTTTTCTTATCCTAAGAGTCAGATGTCCTGTTGGCTTGTAGCCCTGCCCCATAGAATGAAATACTGATTACAGGGCCTGATTCTTCTCTGCATTCCACTGCAGTAACTCCACTGAAGTCAGAAGCCAAGGATTTTATGGCTCCTAAGAATTACAGTATTCTACCAGCACAAACAAATATATTAAAGATCCCAGGAAGTCCCATCAGGGAATGATTCTAGCTTTTCTACTTGTTTCTGATTAATATTAAATTATAGCTGAGCCAGAAGCAACAATTCTGATGAGGCTGAACGGGGCATTTACTCTAATAATGTATGTTTGCTCATTACCAGCAGTGTCATTTGGTGAATAATGAAAGGAGAACTGCAATGCATTTTGGTAATTAGGATGCCAAATATATACGCAGAGATCAAACATCATTTTACTAGATGCATCCATCAGTAGAAGCAGTCATTATAGATTATATACAGACGGTTAATAAAGGGTAGAAACAGCTTTAGTGATTTTCTGGATGGAAAGTATTATGTAAATATAAAATAAATGTTGAGATCTGAGTTGTGTACACTGAAAAAGATTTAATGTTTTGCGTGAAATTCATTCCCATCCCTACAAAGAACTTAGCAAGACTTAAATGAACACAATCCTTCCTCTCCCACTCAACCCATTGGCTGTAATACTGGCTGTTATTCACTCACAGTGAGGAGAGGGTGGTAGAAATGCCACTGGTGTAAAACAGAAGTTGATCCAATGAAAGATACTGCTTCACTCACCTTCATGAAACTCATGCGTTAACTAAATTTGTTAGTCTCTAGAAGTGCCACAGGACTCCTTGGCTATGTCTACACTTGCTAAAATTAGTTTGAATTAGTTAGTTCGAATTAGCTTAATTCGAACTAGCATGGCCACACTGGAACGTTAGTTCGAACTAAGCAAGCACTTGCTTAGTTCGAATTAGCAGTCCCCATTCATTTCAATGGCTGGTTAATTCAAACTAAGAAATTAGTTTGAATTAACATGGCCACATTGGTTAATTTGAACTAGTTAGTTCGAATTACCCCCTTAGTTCGAATACTCTATTCGAACTTATTAGTTCGAATTAAGGAAGCTCTTAATTCGAACTAACTAAAGCCTAGTGGATGGCTTTAGTTAGTTCGAATTAAGCCTCCTTAATTCAAACTAACTTGCCGGTGTAGACATAGCCCTTGTTTGTTTTGCTAAAATAGACTAACACGGAACTTTTCACCCATCTTGTCTCTCTAATATCATGGGACTAACCTGGCTATACCTCCACTGGATACAACGGCTGTAATGAGCCATCAGTGGAATCACATACCCAGTGATCCAGTTTCGCTGCTCATCTCCTGTACTGACCTATTCAGAGATGGCACAGAGTCCATTTCTGAACCTCAGCTAAATGTCCATTGAAATCTTTCTATTGGCTTCTATTGTGCTGAATCAGAGCCATATATTGCAAAAACAGCCCTGTGTGACTATGTCAACTGTTCCTTCCACTAGAGGACTACACAGAGCATAGGGGCCTTCATGCTGAGGTGAATTTTCCCCTCAAGGATTTAGGATGTCTGAATAAGGACTGCAAAATAATTTGAGGACCTAACTGAGCACTGCTCAGGAATAATCCTAGTGAAGGCAAAGGAGAGCATACTGCATGGATTATGCAGGATTTGAAGATACAACTGTGGCTTGCAGTGTGAAAGGGGAAAGAGGACGGGGGCATACTGGATGAAGGGAACCTTTGCTGCATCCTCCAGTATTTACCATAGGAAGAGGCAGTCAAATCTTGTGTTCTTACTCAAGCAAAACTCTCACTGAATTCAGTGTTTTGATTTAAATAAGGTCTGAATAAAAACCAAGTAATGTGGGTCTAGAAAAACGTACAGTGGAGTAATAGATTAGTGTTAAATTTTGTTTAAGTGAGAGGATAAAAATCGGGCTGTCCTCTTTTTCCTTAAAAGGAGCACAACAAACTGAAGAGAGAGTGATTTTTCATTTTTAAACCAAATCAGATGGTAACAGCCTTTAAAAAAATTTTCTAGCAAGTTTCACTTCAGTTCTCACCATACCTGATAAGTTTTCCTTGTTAAAGCTATATGAAATGATTTCTCCTCCCCTCCAACTTCCTTTTCTTTGTAAACTCTCACTCATATTCATGCACCAAATGGAGGTAGGAGCATGTTAAGAAATTAAATAAATACATGTGATATTTGCAGATTTTATCTCATCAGGATTCCTCAGTAATATAGTGCAATTTGTCTTGCAAACTGAGATGCTGTAATTAATTATCCACCAAGTATTTTACCCTTTAGCAGGATGAGGATAGAAGGTTAAGTGATGGTTTTTGGCATTTTGAATGCGTGTGATTTGGGGCTGGATAGCTGTGAAAACAAAGAGAAAAGAGCTATTGAATGTGTGTCCAATGTGACATATGAACAAACTGTATAGGTAGAAAGGGACCTGCTACCCTGAGAGTCTGCAACATAGTAGGGTATATAATTTTGTAACTCCTTACCTACCTATTTACAAGATATAAGGAAGGACATGAGACTTAAAATGAACCCATACAGATGTTAATGCATCATAGAACAACATTAAAGCAAGCTTTAGCTGTGACACAAATGCACCATATAGGCAGATGAGCCTTCATTCTCATACCATAGTATCTTCCTATATGGTCTTGCCAAAAAAACAGCAAGGCACAACAGCATGAATTACAGACACAAGGCCAGTTTCCGCCTTTGCTTAAAGCCATGCACCCATTGACTCTACGAGGTGTAAACGAAGGCAAAATCTGGCCAACAGTGACACACTTAGCTTCTGCCATTGCTGTGAATGTCTTTATGGTGCTGACAAGTTGGCATCACAAAATAAAGTCTTTAAAGTTTTGTACTTAAAACAAACAAACAAACAAACAAACAAAACTATGATGAAGAGCAGAAAGAAGTACTGTTTTAGAAGTGTTGCTTTGCTCTGGAATGTATGAGACCCAATTTTGATCTCACATCAGGATTACTCAAATGACTTAAATGGAAATCCTGATTTATTCCGAAGTCATCAAGATCAGAACTAGGTCCTATAATTCTTAAGGGTGTTCCCTACCGACCTACATACCCTACTGTGTGTATTTATGCCAGGGCTGGATTAATGCAGGGGCTTTAGGGGCTGCAGCCCCGGGACCCAGGCTAAAGGAGGGCCCCCTGCCCTGCAAAAATCTGGCCCTGAATGCTGCCAGCAGCTAACTGCCTGCTGCTGGCTGGGGCCCCCTCCCCTGGTCTCCCTGCCCTGCCTCCCTGTAGAACACTGCTCTCATTGGCCACGAGCTGAGGTGCTGACTGCTTTGCCCCATCCTGCCCCCCTCCCCTGCCAATTGTTGCCCACCCCCACACCAGCCTGACAGAGCTTGTGCGGGGAGAGAGTCCCTGCTCCTGGAGTGCTACACTGCTGGCTGGTTGGTGTACCCCAGACCCCCCAGTAGGTCGCTCGAGACCTGCTGGGGCAGAGCAGCCAGCCAGGGGGCGGGGTGGGGCGGGAGCACTGTGGGACCCGGATTCTCTGGCCTGAGGACCCCAGCCTTCCATCCCCCAAGTGTTGGCCAGCTCCCCCTGTGTTGAGCATTGGCCCACCCTGGCCTCAGCACTGGTTGAGCCCCCACCTTTTCCTGCCCCTCCCCATTGCTGACCATCTGCTGGCTGCCACCACAGTGGGGGTGATGGTGGGGGGAGGAGAACGGGGGACCACAAGCACCTTACTCCAGCCCTAGTTCATGCATGTGCATATGCAGGACCATATCTTTTTTTACATCCGACAACCAAATCCTTACAAACAGAGTTCTCACGTAAATACTGACTCAGGCCTAAAGACCACTGTGTGATTAGGACTGCGATACATCTAGAGATGTATCGTGCTGAGTATTTGAATGCATCTCCTGGTCCTTTTCATTTCATTTGGTTATGCAGTATAAAAGGACCGGTAGACCAAAGGTTAAAGAACTGTTGACCTTTAGTTATACTTCAACAGTAAAAACAAACAACGAGTCATTCCCCAAAGTTTTATGCACTAACATTTAACTCTGTTCCATGCCAACAGTCTACTGTAACTACGGAAAAGGGCAGACAGAGGCACCAGACAATATAAACTGAAATATTAGACTGTGCTTAACTAGAAAACTGGTGAGCACTGCCAAATATTGACACGCCTGGATGCGAACAGCTTTTAGTTGATAGGTGGTTAAAGGAAAGCTCAGATAAGGTTACTACTCAAATACTTAAAGTTAAACACATGCTTAAGGGTATTGAAGGATCTGGACCAGAATGCTCAGAACCTTGCAGGATTTAGGCCTAGAACCTTCACATGTCACATACGGAATTACTTTATTTTCCACTTGATATTTCACAGTATGGTTTCTTCCTGAAGACACCTTTGGTTATAGGGACAATTGAATCTTTGATTCGGTAAATAAAGGAAGGCATTTTTATTTCTTACAGAATATTTAGGGCTTGATTCTGCAATCCTTACTCACACTGAGTAAGATCTTACCCCGTGAGTAGTCCTATTCATTTCAAGGGACTCAGCATTTTAAGTATATCAGCATCTGGTCCTTAGTATTCTTGGACCGGGTAGAAATACAATAACAAACTGAATATGAAACTTGAGGAAGTTTTCTCCTATTTCCTATGTGTCTGAAAGATATTAAATCAGGTTAATTATTTAAACCATTTTGAAATTTCCTTTATGCAAATTATGAAATTTCCTTGGGCTCTGTCTGTGTGGGGAAATACATGGTGAGTATTTGGGCTATGTATGCTATAACATTTCCCTCAGCATCCTTTATTATAATGCTGTTAGTAGTACCACCTGATCCATTAATCAAAACTGATAATTGAAACAGCTACGAGTTAATAGTAGCTTGACAAGTTTACCAAACACAGTCTGTTTGACAAGGTCCAGGTCTAAAGAACTTGCACAAAAAGGACTAAAGAGCTTGGTTAAATTAACAGAAAAGCAACAAAGTAAAAGCAAAACCTTTCAACCATTTATGGCCTTTAAATGACTTTTTTGTTGTAAGAAACAAAAGCGAAGCTGCGCATTTGGATGGAGGAATTGGGGGGGGGGGGGGGGTTGGTGAAATTATTAAGTGGATTAAAACTGAGAGTTCATGTCTGTAAAATTGACCTCTACAAAACATCTAGTTCTAGATGTTAGAGCTTTCTGGTTTTAGGCTGACTCACATGACTTTAATCTCCCAGTTCTTCAGCAAGAAAACGAATTAAACCACATGGCTTCTCTTGACCCACTCCAGTCACAATCCTCTGTGCAGGCTTGTGTGGGACTAGAGTCAGAATCCATGCATGGCTCCCCTGTACAATAAAAGTATGGAGCTTAAAACTGTGCTGAGGGCCTTGTGATAGTCCTCTCCAAAATGTGAGAATTTCACATTAAGGTTGAATCACGCTACTGTACTAAGTATAACTACAGGAGCTCAGCATGCACCCACCCACACTGCTGTTCTTTAAAGGGTACAGTATGTGCTCCCATCACGTTCTGTTCTTCTGGTTTGTGTGGATGGTGATGGGGCCATCCACCTTTGCCGCTTCCTCATGGGAATACAGGAGTGAATGGAGGCACTAGACTCATGTTGTCCTTTGTATTTTCCAAGCACGAGGACCGTGCACAGCACTTGAGAAGGACCAGCATGTTGGACAGGGGAGCAATTCCTTGTCCCTTTGTGTGCACATACGGAGCTAAGCACAATTAAGCCTTGAATCTTGATGGCCTCAGTCCTATTCCTACTGAACTCAGATCTTTCACCATCGATGTCAACGGGAGCAGGATTGGGCGTACTATGTTTTGTTTTCCTTGTCTATAAACTGTCTATAATATTCTCCTGACTAAATGTAGTTTTATTTAACTAGTATTTTAAAATCCACAGATGGAAAGCACTGTATAGTACAGATTACTTTCTTTCATTTGCTTACTGTTAACTTGCGTAATGGCTTATAGAACTGTCCAGGAACAACTCACTGTGCTGTTCAGGTCATGTCCATCATAAACACAGTTTGACAAAACTGATGAAAGTTTTACATTGCCAAAGTTTTAGGAAGGATTTTCCACGGAAATGTTGCCAGGTAAAAAAATCATTCTCTTGGCTCTGTTCCATCTTTTCTATTATTTTCAATACTGTATAACTATTGACATGACAGTTGATGTCTTACATCAGATAAAGGGAAAGGCACCCAGATAGGCATATATGCCAGTGATGACTAGGAAAAGTTATTAATTAACCAGCCAAGTTTATGAGTTGGATTTGTTTCCTTAATAAATACTTATTTCTTCTTTAGTTAAAGAATTTAAAATACTATATAGACTAAGCAATGTATTTAACAACTCATGATGCCACTTTAAAATCATGAAAGACTTTTTTCCTTAAAGTTTCTGATTATAATAATTTTCCTCTCCCAGTAGGACTGGACAAAGCACCTTTAAAGGGTAGATAGTGCAAACATTTGAAAATAGGAAATGCAGTCAATTTGGCCTGTAAAACAGTTTAACCGCTCTCTTTTCCCTGTCCTCTTTCACAAAGACCCCCTCAAGAATGCACTGATATAAGCCCATTTCAATATAGAATTTTTGGACTCTACATACTTTCAATTTCTGAGATTTTTTTCCATTTGGACGTGCCTTTACATATCTGCTTAATTTTTTTTTTTAATCACTTATGGTCAACTTGTAAAATAGTTTACTTGGAATTATTTTTTTGAACTTTTTTTTTTTTTTTAAAGCGGAGGCTGTTTTCTTTATTTTTCACTAAAAATTATTTTCTCACAAAGCTTTGATATGGATGTCTAAAGATTTCTGCTGTCTTTCCAATGTCAATAGTGCAAATGTTTTTTTAAAAGGACATACATGTATTTCAAGTCATCATCCTGTTTCTTCTGTGTTTAAAAATCATTGGCAAAATACAAAAATTTCAAAATCATGTTCAGTATATTACAATCTGTGCATATACATTTAATCATATTTGTGTGTTTATAAAGTGGTTTATCAACTTTTTTTTTTAAAATGAGAGATAGTCTCTGTCGCTTATGGAGAAAAAAAAAACATTTCTCAATGGTAAAATTGATAGTGACCTCAGTCCAGTTTTGTTTGTTTGTTTGTTTTTAAAAGCACTCTTTATCAACAGTTACCCCACTGGTGATGTATTGGATACCAATGTATTTCTTAGAATTTGTAAAGGAACCAATTCCAGTTATCTCCATGTGTACCATTATAATAGATCATTTGATGTTAGAGGGCCTCCCTATTCAGGAAAAACACCTATAGTTAGGCACATTCTCAAGTGTTCTCCTGAATTGGAGCCTCTATAAGGTGCTCAGTGTCTCCCAGAAAGTGCTGAGCACTTTAAATGCACATTTAAATCAATGCATTTTGAGAGAGCATTCATTAATTACAAGACTCAAACTCTAGGCCTAGAACACTAGCCAATATTACAAAGGACAAGTGAACTTCAAAGTTCAGAGGTTTTGTTTAGACAAGCCTCCACATGTTACCTTTGTATGGGGCCTGGGAATCTTACAAGATCACTGTTTTCTGGTAAGTCTTGTAGATTTCTGCATCCCTTTTCTTCTGTGGTTTAGCCATGCCCACATGCTATGACAACTGGCTTTTGGAGATATTTTGGTACTTCCTTTTCTGGTCCTAAAGAAAACTGAGAAGTGGAGAAACATATGTACTTTCCTTCAATATAATATCAGCCACATTTAAGGAACATTACGGTTGAAAATAGCCTGCATGGAAAGAGTGCATTAATGTAGCATCCATATCATGCTGCAGACCACCCTGAAAGAGAGGTCATATCATAGATCTCTTCTCAAGCATTTAGTCCTCAAGTTGCCTCCCTGGACCATTGACAATCCCTAGAAACAATATGAGAACCACTGCAGTAGAGGCTTTTACTGGCAAAGCAGTAAGAGGGCAATGTCCTGTTATTCAAGTGAGTTTTTAGGAGGGATTTGAATGCTTAGTGAGTAACAGTGGCTTGGCTAGAATGAGAGATTTTTTTTTCGATGCAGAGGTCAAGGCATGGAGATAGGATTGAGAGAAAATAATGAATAGGGCTTCCAAACTGGTAGGAAGGTATGTGACAAAAAATAAGACCTGAGATACAAGATGGATCAGATTTGAGCAGGAACTTCGAGATGAGGTCAGGGTCAAGATCATTCAATTTAAAAGAGGAAGTTTTTTTAAAAAAAAACAACAACAGCAAGAAAACTGTGGATGGGTACCTGGGCCCATAGAGTGATGCTGTAGCTCAAAAAGTGAACTTGATTGTTTGATGCACAAGCAGAGGAGCATCAGGTAGATGTAAAAGAGGTGGTAATTCCTTTATATATGGCATTAGTGAGACCATTACTGGACAAGGTGTCCAACTGTGGTGTCCATACTCCACAAGGGATGTTGAAAAATTGCAGAGTTCAAAAAGAGTTACAGGAATTACATGTGGTTTGCAAAACATGCCTTATGGCAAGAGACTAACGGAGCTTAACCTCTTAAATGTATGCGAGAGAAGGTGACTTGATCAAGGTCTTCAAGTACCTACTTGGGGGAATGTTTTCTGACAGCAGATCTTCAGTCCAACAGAAAAAGTCACAATGAGGGCTAATGGTAAGAAGATGTAGCTTGACAAATTTAGATTAGAAATGATGCACAAGTTTTAAACAGTGAATATAGTTAAGCATTGGAACAATTTACTTAGGCATGTGATGAATTCTTCATAACCTGAAGTCTTTAAATCAAGATAAGATATCTTTCAAAAACATATGTTATCGTTCATACAGAATTAGGGACTAGATATAGAAATACAGGCTGAAGTTGTTTAGTGTGTGATATTCAGGAAGCCAAACTAGACAATCATAGGGGTCCCTTTTGGCCATCTCTGAATCTATTCATCTCTCATTTTAAAGTAAAGAAACATGGAATCATTTGATGAATCCCAAAGTCATATTGCAAAGGAACAATCTAATGAAAGAGTTTGCACCCTCTACAAGGCATGAGGGAGAAGTATTTATGCATTAGAGTGAACTGTTAGATTTGGTCTAACCATTTTCTGGACAGAAGGAAAAGCGGAGAGGTATTGATAGTGTTTCAGAAGAGTAAATGATGATTTTCCAGTTAGGCAGAGTACATTGTTAATTGCTGAGCCCTTTATTCTTAATTACTTGTGTTCCATGTTATAAACTAGAGAAGGGAGAACATTTTGGGCAGTTTAAGGGCCAGCTTTTCTGGTCGTATAAATCAGAGTTGCTCTATCAACTTCAATACATCAATTCCAATTTTCATAAGTTTAGGATCTGGCCCCCTTTGTCCAGTAGAGCTAGCTGAATAATTAAATGCAAATAATATTTGTTGTGAATCTTGGCATTTTTCATCAGTATTTTGTTTTTCATTATTTGACCATCAATATTGTCTAGTAAGAAATAAAATGGCCTAAGCCCAGTAGTTAGGATCTATATCCAAATTAAAAACTGTCCACTACATTTCAAAGCCCTTGGGACTAGAGTATAGTTTGGCATAAAGGTGTAGACGGGTTATCTCATAGCTGGTGGCCCCCTCTTGGTTGGGAGTTGTGTAGCAGCTTTCTTTTCTCATGCCCGCTGTTGATAGTCACTACAGACCCATGATCTGCCTCTTCTCTTGACTTAGGTCTCTAGTGAGATCACACTTTAGTTTCACCCATTTCAGGTAACAGTGCAACACGTAATTCCAAGAACTTGTGTTACATCTCTGGCTCCAGTGGTCCTTATACCCCTTTATCTGGGTGGTGAGTTGTGCTTTTTGCTTTATACCAGGGGGTTTCAGACCACTTTCCTAGGGGGGAACCCAGGCCCACCTACTACCCTGGATTCCAGTCCAAGAACTGAAGGACTGGCAGCCAAAGTTTGCCATGTCAGATACCTTGCTGCTACTTTTCTGGACACCTTCCAAACTTTAACCTTTCCTCAGACCTTTTCCTCCATCACTTCCTGGTCTCCTTGTAGCAAGAAACACCTCCTATAGCCTCTCCTAGAGCTATGGCTCCTGGTCTTGTATCAGGATCAGTCTTAGGTGCTCGTTCTAATCCTCTGCTTTCCAGGTATCTCCATTTTCTAGTGAGCAGAGATTAACTGCAAAGATTTTCCCCCTTTCTTCCTGAAGCTCTTCAAACTCCAGTCCTAATGCCTCTTAGGCTCACTGCCTCCAATTTCTTACTGGCTCAAGACATCCTACCTCTGGCCCCAGGCTTCACTGCCACAGACTTCGTTGAGCTTCCTCTTGGCTCCGAACCTCCAGTTTTAACTCCAAGCATTAGGCCACCCAAGCTTGTCTCAGGGCTCATCTTCACTGATGGCAGCAAATTCATCACTGTTAGATTGATCTTCCTGATCGACTGAGTGGGTCTATGAAGACCCACTCAATTGATTGGGAAGTCAGTCCCTTAAGATCACCCTGGCAAGTAACGTAGTGCTAAGTCGAAGTTATTTTAAGTAACTTGCGTATTTCCCTTCGACTGCCACTGAATTCTCCCATGGTGCAGAACAGGGCTATGTCATAAGTCCAAGCAAAGAAACCACCAGCTACTCCTCATCTAGGTTTCCTCCTTGGGATAGTGGCAGAGCTGCTTGAGGAAGGCCATGTTCCTTCCTTTATGAAAATACAGCTCTTCCCCATTTGCGTTCAATCACCAGTTTTGCCTGACATCTCTCCAGGTACCACTCAATAGCCAAACTCATGTTAACCCAGGATAAAGTCAGCTGTAGTGAGACACATTCCAAGAATGTGTTGGACACTGAGAAAGGCCATGTGCTACAGTTTCATGACCTTTTCTAATACACTGCAGATGTTGCTAAGCTTTGGCCTTTTTTTTTTGCTTTGTTAAGCTTTCATTTACTTTTTAGGTGGCCACTGCATTTGGTGGCTTTAGATTGACTTCAGCACGGTAGCCTTTTACATACACTCTAAGTTAACTTAGCAGACATGTAAATGACTATACAGAGTGCAAGGCAGTGGAGAATCAGGCCCATAAATCCTATTCATGCAAATATAACAATCTTAAGAAAATGTAAGAAGCTGGAGAATCAGACCCTATAGTAACATATAGTTTATAACTTTTAATGATAAGTTTCAGGTAATTTCTTTTGTTTTACTTTGAGTAGTAATACAGGAATTAGACAGTCCCAATCCAAAATACTTTCCTTTTCCTTATTTGTATTTATAATTTATTATTGTTATACAAAGGAGGAAGATAAAGAGATTGTGTGCATTAGAGCATGTGACAAAAAACTATTTCTTTAATATCTTGCAAAATACTTATGCTTTGTAGGGCTTCACATTTATCTCAAAAGTGAAAATCAGGGGTAACAATGGTTAAAAAATGATCTGAGAGGAGAATGTATTGTATTTTCTTGTTTGCCAGCCTTACCCTCCAACCTCACCACATTGCCAAAATAGAAAGAAATATCAATACAACACTGTTTTGTGTTAAATCTCAAACTGCTAATACAAAAAGAGTGCAATTTATCAGATCCAAAGGAAAACACTGTCTGACAGTGACCAAAGCACCACTATTCATTACGTATCTAAAGGCTATTGATCAGTAGGCAACACTGTGCTCTTTTGTTCAATAGGTTCAAGCTTAACTGATTTTCATGGCTGCTTGAATGCTTTTATGACTAAAAAGGCATGATCTACACAGTGCTTTGTCACTGATTTGTACACAATCTAGTAAAGTGACAGTAATAAATCACAAGAAACATTAATAAATCACCAGCAAACAAACTGGCACATCAGCAGTAATATGGAAAATCCACAGCATTATTCCCCAAAATACTTCAGTGAGTAAACATGCTAAGCAAACTGTCAGTTGACAGCTGTAAATTCAGTCCATATTAAATGTATAAATCTAATGTTGCCTGGGTTTTCCAGTTCTCAAACACCAGTTCTATGTTTTAAGGGGCAATTTCACACAGTGTAAGGAGAAGCAGAAAGGAGGTGGGAATTAAAGTGGGGGTGGGGAGGGGGAGTAAAAAACTTTTTAAACAGAGTCTTAGGAAGGCAAGAGGATAGTCTAATTTGGTGATTCTTATTCTCTTAAAATTATATTTCAGGGCTGGCTGCTATAGCAATGCATGCTCCATAAATACCTAAGGTAGCTAGGTTATAATGGTGGCACTTTTCATCCGTAGTGTCCCTAAAAACAAGATCTCTGATAGTGCACCTGACCACAGGGTGTCTAGATTGATCACTCAGGCCTTGTACACACGATCACTTTATCGCGCATTAACAATCATTACCGCGCGATACCAACAACAGCGTACACACGTACAATAGGGCTGTTGCGCGTTAACTGCCTTGTTGTAGCGCAATACAAAAACCACCTCGACGAGGGTGGTAGCAGTTAACGCGGAACAGCTGTTGCACCTTTCCACTCGTGTGTACGCTTACCGTGCAATGATTGGCCTCCGGAAGTGTCCCAGCATTCCAAAGTCGTCCTCTCTGGTCTTCCCCCCACCCGCTCTGTGGCCGTGACGAAACAGTCCTCGCCCTGATCAGATTCCCGGGATTTTCGAATTTCTCGTCTGTTTTACTTCCTGCTCTCTTCCTTGCGGAGTGGAGTGCAGCTCCGATCATCAGTAGCAATGGTGGCCCGTCGTGGAAGACGTGCACCCCTTTGGAGCACGGCAGAGGTGCTGGACCTGATCAGCATCTGGGGAGAGTCCGCTGTGCAGGCGCAGCTACGCGGCAGCAGGTGAAATTATGATACATTTGCCATAAGTTCTCAGGCCATGTCAGACAGAGGTTATGATAGAGACTCTGTGCAGTGCAGATCAAAGGTGAAGGAGCTAAGAATAACCTATCACCGAGCGAAGGAGGCAAACCGCCGTTCTGGATCAGTGCCTGCTACATGCAGGTACTATAAAGAGATAGAAGCCATCCTCAGTGGGGACCCCACAACCACTGCAAAGAGTCCCGTGGACACATCAGCCCCCCCTCATCCAGTGAATGCCAGACCTGAGCAGGATGAGGACGTGATCAATGAGGAGGAGGAGATGGAGGATGACCTGGAGGAAAGTGCAACAGCGTGTAGCCAGGAGCTCTTCTGCATCCCCGCTGAGACGTCCACCCAAGACATGAATTGCAGCGTATCCTCTGAGGCGGCAGAGGGGGGTTCTGGTAAGTTTCTCTTTCGTGCAGCTATGGCTCCTGCTAAAATATCATTGTCCGGGGTGGGGGTACTTCCTGTCTCAGTCCCCGCTGTGCACGCTGTTTACTCTGCATTCATTAGAAGTGCATCAACACAAGCAGTGATTGTCAAAAAATAATCTGTATTTAGGTCAGTAAAGGTTTCCTCGTTGTACCTCCAGAGCCTGCTACTCAGGTTAGATGGGAGAGCATTTGTGTCTACTCTCCCAAAGACGGATACTCTGCCTCGCCAGCTGCAAAGCACAGCCCTGGGAACCATGGCAGCACACAGTGTAGCAGCATACGGTCCTGGCTTGCAACCGGTGGCATGTAGGATATGTATTCTAGCTGGCAGGGGCACTCTGAGGAGAGAGATATCGGGTTCCATCTGTGTGCCCGGTGCAGAATGTTAGCCCCCAGTAAGGTTTCTATTAGGACGTACCTTGTCCGCTTCAGCGAAGTATAGGATGTTACTGCCCTGCACCTTCCAGTGGAATGTGCTACTGGAAGGTTACATTGGTTATCTAGGCTCTGTGTTAACAAAAGCTTTATTATTTTTTTTTTTTTTTAGATTCGACCTTCACAAGGTCGGTGTCTACCCCAGCTGACCGCATGAGAAACATTCGGCAGTGTGCTCGAAGAAAGAGGGAGGATATGTTTCAGGACCTGCTGAAAACAGCACAGGAATCCGCGAGGGAGAATCGAGCCTGGAGAGAGGAATTCCAACAGAGGAGGCAGAAACACAGGGACGAACTGATAAGTGTGATGAAGGAGCAAACAGAACTGCTCAAGAGCATGATTGCTTTGGAGACCCAGGCGATTAATATACGGGCTCCACTCCATACAGTTCAGCCGTGTCTGCCTCCCACACCCCGTAGTCCTTCAAAGAATTTCTTTGAAGGCCACCCATCCCCCTGGTACACTGCAACATCCAGCCCCCCTCCCCCCGAGCTACTTTTTAGAGACCCGCAGCTACACCCACCTGTAAACCCCCCCTTTAGGTTTTAATAAAAACAGTGACAAATAATTTGAAGAGTGGCTTTATTTGTACACATTGAAAATCTCATAAGGTGCACCTGATGCATCCTGGAAGTTAACTAGGGGAGGGCATCATTGAAATTGTCCCTGAGTGTCCCTTATGCGAGCAGCTTCTCCTTGGGCCCCCCTCATACTCCTAGTGGTTGGCTGTTCGTATGCTTCCTCCAGGCGCTGTGCCCCCATAGCCCACCCTGAGGAAAACTTTTCTCTCCTACTTTCACAAATGTTATGAAGGACACAGCACAACGCAATCACACCAGGGATGTTGTCCTCCACCAAGTCCAGCCTCCCATACAAACATCGCCAGCGCCCTTTTAAACGGCCGAAGGCACACTCCACAGTCATTCTGCGGCGGCTCAATCTGTAATTGAACTGCTCCTTGCTGCGATCTAGGTTCCCGGTGTACGGTTTCATGCGCCACGGCATCAGTGGGTATGCTGGGTCTCCGAGGATGACTATGGGCATCTCCACATCCCCCACTGTAATTTTTTGATCTGGGAAGAAGGTACCCCCTTGCAGCTTCCGGTACAGACCAGTGTTCCTGAAAATGCGGGCATCATGCACCTTTCCCAACCACCCAGCATTGATGTCCGTAAAACGCCCCTTGTGATCCATGAGTGCTTGCAGCACCATGGAAAAGTAGCCCTTCCTGTTGATGTACTCGGTCGCGAGATGGTCTGGAGCCAAAATAGGGATGTGTGTGCCATCTATGGCTCCCCCGCAGTTAGGGAATCCCATGGCAGCAAAGCCGTCCACAATCTCACAAACATTGCCCAACGTCACCGTCCTCTGTAGCAGAACGCGATTGATGGCTCGGCAGACTTGTGACAGGGCTAATCCGACGGTGGACCTCCCGACTCCAAACTGGCTTGCAACCGACCGGTAGCAGTCAGGAGTTGCCATCTGCCAGACAGCAATCGCAACACGCTTCTCCACGGTTGGGGCTGACCTCATGTTGGTGTCTTTACGTCGCAGGGCAGGGGCCAACTCTGAACACAGTTCCAGAAAGGTTGCTTTCCGCATTTGAAAGTTCTGTACCCACTGCTCATCATCCCCCAGCTGCATAACAATGCGATCCCACCACTCGGTGCTCGTCTCTCACGACCAGAAATGGCATTGCACTGTGTGCAGATGATCGGTGAAGGAGCTGAGCAACGCGGTGCTGTTGCTCTGCATGGCATCGATCAGCCCCTGCTCCTCAGCATCCTCATCTGACTCGGAGCTCATTGCGTACTGAGCAACCAGCCGAGATGTATTTAGAATGCTGAAGGCGACAGTGGAGATCAGAGCAGGATCCATGCTGTCGCTGTTGTGATTGCTCACAAGTAGTGCGTCACTGTACTGTTGAAAATAGGCGCGAGTTGCTATTGGCAATAACGAAGACGCAAGGGGAACACAGTGCACCACGGGAAACTGAGATTTTACCCATGGCGCTTTGTGTTCCTTTCCTTGATCCCATGATTCCAAGCGCAGATTGAGGGAAAATTGAACTGTGTGATAGGTGCCCAGAATTCATTGCGCTACACCGCAATATTGCAAAGAATTCTCTTGCGTTACAAGGAGCGACGTGTGTACGCGCTATCCCGCAATAAAGGTCACGTGTTTTTTATAGCGCGATTGCCATGTTGCGCTTTAATCTGATCGTGTGTACATAGCCTCAGTATGTTGAAATACACATGAGGAGAACTGCTAATAAATTTAACCCATAGCAAACTAGAGTCCCATTGTCTTATGCCAGACACAAATTTATGCTATCAAACACAGAATTTAGCAGTACTTTGCTTATCAGTGAAAGTGTAGATTTAATGAAGGTTGGGAATATTAAGGGGGTCTAAGCGAATCAGGTGCCTAATCCCTTTAAAAGCCAATGGGAGTTAAGAGTCTCCTTTGAAAATCACAGAACCTGAGTATATTTACAAGAAATGCACTCATTTGACTATCTCCTCCCTACAAAAGAAGGTGCGTTTTTAAACTTTAGTTAGCTAACAAGGTAAAATATTAGTGAAGACTAAGCTGTTCGTAGTTTTCATGAGATAGCAGGCAAAGGCAAATATTAATGTATTTATCCTCACAGCAACCCTGTCATGTAGGGAAGTACTTTATAACAGTAACAAAGAAAAACCCATTCATTTGAAATATAACAACAGGACATCTTTTACATGTCTGGAAATTAAAATGTATAGAAATACCCAATTTCTAATCCATTTTCTCTGGAATTTGAAAACATGAGAGACTTTAAATCAGAGGGTCTTCTTCAAGAATGACAGACACATACTGGTGCAGAGGGGAACGTGGAACCTAAGCATTTGCCTCTAATATTTATAACTCTAGCACTGGCATCCATCTATCTCTTCAGTACCTTTCAACAAAACACTGATTTCCTTCTTCTACAATGACAAGCTTTTGCTCAAGCTGCATAGTTTGGGTCACTTTGACAACACCATAGATTTTTAAAATCTGAGATGTTCAGATTCATTTCTTTCACTTCCAATTCCTGGCCAAGACTAAAAATGGAAGTGTCAGAATTCTAAGAGGAAGTTAATTCCTCTGGAATTGCTGACTATTATCTAAATAATTCAGACAGTGTTGCAAGAAAGCTTGTTCTTGCAAGGATCTCAGACCAGTTCTATAGATTTCAGTTGTTCTGATATAGCACCCAGGGATAATTATCCAAACCTTTGGATGCTTACATGACCTCTGTGAGGTTCTCAATCACTTCTGATGTGATTACTTGGGGAAATACATATTCATGAGAAATGTTATAGGCAGATGCATGTTCGCTCAAGTTTTTGCATTTCTTTTCCTTTTCACAAATATTCTTGGAACAATATTTCACTTATATTAGTAGCTATGCAAAGCACATGAAAAGGTGTTGGATACTGTCAAAGTAGATTCAAACCTTCTTTCTACACAAACACAAGTGAATACAGTTTGACAGTACTCACACTCTACAATTTGTATCTTCTGCTCCAGTGATTCTCAATCAGAGGTACATGTACCCTTGGAGGCAGGCAGAGGTCTTCCAGGGGTACATCAACTCATCTAGAGATTTGCCTATTTTTACAACAAGCTATATAAAAAGCACTAGTGAAGTCAAAACAAACTGAAATGTCATACAATGACTTATTTATAATGCTCTATATATTATACTCTGAAATGTAAGTACAATATTTATATTCTAATTAATTTATTTTACAAGTATATAGTAAAAATAAGAAAGTAAGCAATTTATCAGTAATAGAATGTTGTTACATTTTTACATGTTTATGTCTGATTTTTTAAGCAAGTTGTTTTTAAGTGAGGTGAAACTTTGGATATGCAAGACAAATCAGATTCCTGAAAAGGGTATATTAGTCTGGAAGGCTTGAGAACTCCTGCTCTCATCCCTATCAGAGAATACAACTCGAACCTTGGAAGCTGCAGCAAATAGAAGGGGTAGTATAGTATATGGATATACAGACTGAAAAGAACAAAGAAATAGGTAACCAGAGCCTCTGTACACAGATATCTTAGAAGCCCATTTATTAACTGGCAAAGATATTTTTAAAAGGTAATCTTTCCATTTGCTACCATTCTTGAACAGTAAACGGAGAACGGAACTGTAATCATGAGCTTCTATGTCTGTGACAATCTACAAGAGTTCCTAAAACTGTAAGTTCCTAAGTTACCTCGCTAAGCCTCAGCAAAAGTAAGAGTTTTGCTTCTGTTAAGCTGTACGACAACTCCCTGACACAATATCTTATCTACCTTGCCTGAAAACTCTTTGGGAGTCTTTCAGACCAAGCCTTGCCTTGCAGGAAACAACCAGAGAACCCCCAACGCCCGAGTTACCCAAAGATGTTTCCCTTCAGTGTCTGGCCTCTTTATTGAACACTCATAGAAGTTAAGGTCATTGCTTCCTTAAAGAGACAATTCACTGCAAGCTATTATCATAACTGGGGTTAACACACCTTTCTCTTCAGTCAGTGTGCTGAATTGGTTTATAGTAATGATAAAACACATTTAACAAAAAGGATACAGGATTAAGTAATATCAAGTATAAAGAATAAAAATAGAAAGGGGTAGCTGCAAACAAAAATAAAAGTATATTTCCAAGGCTAACACCTGATTTAACAAATCAGACTCTCTCTTATTCAAAGAAGCGTTTCTCACCTCAGGACTAACCAGACACTCTGTTTAGAAACCTTCACAGATCATCACAGTGCTTGGTTCCTTTCTCCCTAGGGTAGGGAACTATGTAGGGGTTCACTTCTCCCTTTTTTTATAGGCCAGTAAACCTTTGAAGTGTGTTCTCAGGTAAAGTTTCTTTTCTCCTGCTGGGAAGAGATGCCATGTGGTACGGTAACAAACAGAGTCCTGTGGCACTTTTAAAGACTAACAGATTTATTTATCTCATACGCTTTCGTGGGAGAAAATCCCACTTCGTCAGAAGCTTTCCCATCTTAAAAGCGTCTGACGAAGTGGGATTTTCTCCCACGAAAGCTCATGTGATAAATAAATCTGTTAGTCTTTAAAAGTGCCACAGGACTCTGTTTGTTTCCCTGCAATAGACTAATACGGCTACCCCTTTGGAACTTGATTACATGTGGTATGGAGAAAACTTCATGCTGCTTCCTCTCCTACTGGTGACAGTTCCTTCTCTTGTTAGCTTGATGGATTTATTGACCTTTTATGTATATATTTCCAATGTCTCTATACCTTTGAGACACACTCAGGCAAAACTACATTCCTTTGTCTAAGGTGGGGTACTTTATCCTGCCTACTATATGTTTTAAGAACATATGTGCAATTCATTTGTAATTTGCATGTTACATGTACATATACCACACAATAATAGTAAAGATCAGAGAGTTATGAGTTTTCCAGTCATATATTAAATGCTCTCCTTTGGGAAAATAGCATGATAACAGTGTGCCAGCTGGCAGTAGGGTCCTCATAAGGGCAGAGTGTCCTTAATGAAATCATCAGTATTTTTCCTTTGAGTCATCTAGGAAAATTACACTTAGACTATATACCAGAAATGGCAGTGTCAGGAAAGCCATTAAGCTTCAGCTAAGAGTCAGAGAGAGAGGAATATTTACATCAAGTACTACTGACAGCTCCTAAAATATCCTAAAATATTCTAAAGGCCACCTCCACACACACACAATCACAGGGCTTTTGTGGGAGCTCATAGCACCGCAAAATGTTCCCAGGAGTTCTCACATCACACTGACAAATATGCCAAAGCCCTCTTCATGTGTTGCATATATTACAAAGAACCTCTTTTCAGGCCTGGACTAGGTCTGTAGAACACCATTTGGAGGAGTGAAAGGTTGAGATATTAGCGAGGGATTTAAAGTTAAAGTGAGAAACTTCGTAGGTTGAGTCTATGTGTAGTATATAGATATTATGAACTCAAAGGAGTTTCTGAAGTTGTGAATTTCATTTGAATTTGATTCCTTGGATTTTGTATTGTTAAAATTTTGTGCAAAAGTAAAAGCATTTTGTTTCACCAAATATGAGATGTTTGTCCAATTTTTTGGCGCAAACTCATTTCTTTCATAGTCTGAAAGCAAAATTACTTTGTTTAGTCCTTTTCACAACAACAAACAACCCTGAAAACTATACCATCAACAAAGCAAACCAGGGATGGAAGCCAGATGCTGTGACCATCATATTCTTCACAAATGACTTCTCAATAATGTTTTCGTTTTTGACCTGTAGGGGTTTTCACACTTTAAATGTTGATTTTGCTTCCAAGACAGAGATGGGCTTGAGGACAGATTTTCATTTGTTTCCCAGTTGGGTACAGAAGAAGGCAGGATTTTAATATGCATTCACTGATATGCCTGCAAATTTTATAGGCCCACTTACAGAAGGCCTCTAGACATTTGTCCCCAAATGTGCATTAGGTATAATAATAAATACTGATTTTTATATGCTTTATTTGCTAGTGTCTGTTTATTTATATAGGCCACAGACATGCAACCTTTCTAAACACTTGTTTCTGTGCATTTCTTTTTAAAGATATGGCTTACTCCTGCCTTCACAGGATTTAATCCCTTACATGGGGAATTCATTTTGGGGTATGAATAGTTATCTCCCCCACCCCACTCTTTCAGCTTCTCTTTTCCTTTAATATAAATTTTAAATAGGAATAGATTTTTTTACCCTCTCCATTTGGAGCCTTTCCCAACATCTTCTATGCAGGCCCAAATCACCAAAGGAAACAACTTTTTCCTCCTTGGCAGACAGGAATGAAGACTAATATAAGCAATGCCAATATCACCTCTGGGCCTTGACTCTGTTTCAATAGTTCTCTTTGATTTTTCCTCCTGATGTGTTTGCTCATGACCTCCCATCCTTGCCAGGCCTTGCTGTGGTGAACGTGACAGATGCTACTCATGTGGGAAAGATTCACATCCAGAACATGTCATAACAAGTGGATATTTCCTTTTTGATCTTCCATTCCCTCTCCACTATCAGGCATGAAACTGTGCGCTCTCTAAATCCGCTCGATGCAGACAGGCTGACACAAAGCTTACGATGCCTTTTAAGGCCTATAGTTGAACTGTACCTCTGGGCATGGTGGTGGCGAGGAAAGGGCAGCAGGGGTATGGGAAGATCAGTGATGCAGAAGAACCCCTGAGCTATGGCACTATCTGTTGGGATCTGTGCTGGCTACAGTTAGGCCAGCGTGACATGTGAGGGTAGGTTGGAATGGGGTCTGCTGAATCCACACTTACACAGCTATATTGGACAAGAATTCCCACATAAGGGGCACAGATGGGTTACAGCAACCTTGCAGTCTCTAGCTTAGAAATAAACCTACACAGCAGCTGCAAAGGACTAATACTGTAGTCTCATGCCTTTTCTCAGATTGTGTGCGTAAGAATTCCTTTGCCCACCAACCCATTTAGTTCCCTGCACAATATCCTTGTCTACAGAGGTGTGAATTTCATGTTGAGCGAGGGAATGGTTTTCACCAGGAAAAACCACAACTGTCAGGATTCCCTCCTTCTCCCCCCAAACAGTGGGGGATTTTTTGTGGTTACGTGGGCTAGCAGTTCAACCAGATTTTGCTGGTTAGAGCTTATCAGCAAACTTCTGAACTTTTGCACTTTGGTCCCACTACAAACATCCTGTCCTAAAATGTTGCATACTTTGCTTGGATATTCAAGATAATTCTGTCTCATTTCCAGCTGGTTGTCAGGTATATAGCTCAGAGGGCTCAGTCCTGCAATATGCTGAGCATTTCTGACACAAAACTTTAAGTTCATGGAGTAGCCTTCAAGGACTAGACTACAACAGAAATTAAAATTAAGTATTAAAATTAAGTGCTTTGCTGGATCAACACCAGAGAGCAGGACATTGCAAGATCGAGATTGTAGTACGTAAAAGAGGAACTTGTAAATTTTTTTTAAAAAAATGTTTGTGATGTGTCAGTAAAGATTATTTTAAAATATGAGGCTGGAATTCAGGGTTCCATATAGAGTTCAAGTTTGTAGATATTTCCTTCCCCTTCCCCCACAGCAGACAAGATTGCTTAGTTGAACAAATCTTACATACTTTAAAAATAAATTCTCTTCACAAAAGCTAGCTCTCGCTCTCTCTCTTATATATATATATATATATATATATATATATATATATATATATATATATATATATATATATAAAATTCCCAACCTGATATACCTCAAAGAGGCTTGATTTTCAGAGAACAGGCACTCAGCATTATTTCTGAAAATACCCAGATGTGGAGACACCCAAAATCACTAGCAGCTTTTGAAAGCCTTGCTCAACATGAACCTTTTTGTAGCTGTCTCATAACTAAAGTCACCAAAAATATTCAGTTCAGGAATGGCAAACTGTGCTCAGAAATGAAATGTTAATTCTGAAAACAAACAAAAAAGGCTTGTTGTTATAAAGAGACCCTCTGTTTAGAAAAGTCCTGTTTCTTCCAAATGAGCACAGAAAGCTACCTTTGAAATGGATTCTGCTTGTTACTTACATGATTGCAAACTAGGCCCCAATTACGTTTTTCATTCAAGTGACTAGTCAAGTCAATGGGCCACATCCTACTTGTGTGAAAATCAATAAATACTGTTGACTTCTATTGAACTGTGCTGATCCACACTAGCTAAGGATCTGGCCACTAGGCTTGCTGTCTAGTGAATACCTAACTGCAGTACAACTTCAATACAAGTGAAGCAGAAATACAGTTCTATCTTCATTGCATGGAACAAGAGTAATATGCTGCTGGAAAAAATCAAATCACCCCATGTATTAGTAATTCATTCAGTTGTTTTTCTTGTAAGCATTAAAACAAGAAGCAAGAGCCAGAAAATGAATTTTGTTTTTACGGCCTCCTTCGGTGCACAGAACGTGTTATAAAATATAATGCTATGAAACAGTTGAACTGACCCTCTTGTTTGACCGTTTGGTAAGGTCATCCAAACAAAAAGATGGAAAATTAAATCCCAAACATTGCCAGAATGTCAGAGTCAAGCAGCTATTTCTAAATAATGAGACTGCTGTTGTTCTATTCTAGGATGTGTTTAATATCTGTTTGTGGCACAATATATGAGTGGGCCAGCATCTGTGTGAATGTCAGTGAATTACAGAAAGGTTTAAAGAACATGTTCTTGGAAGCAGAAAGTGCTGAGTTCTCTTGTGTTTGCTTTGGAAGCTGGAATTGTGGTAGGTGTTTTCCATTTTTAGCATTCACACCTTTATTTTTTTTGGTATCTACACTGTAAATAGTCCAGATGGTGTTGGATGGAAACTTCCTCCTGCCCCAGAGATGAAGAGGCTTGGGTCTCATGCATATTTTCTCTCTATTGAGCCAAAGATTTCCTTTCTGCTCCCAGTCAAGGCCCTGAATTTGCTTCCATGGAAATTGGAAATAAAAGTACCATTGACTGCAATCGCATACAATTACTTCCTCAGGTATTCAGGTTTTTCATGGTCATCATAAAAAAAAATGTCACCAGTGGCAGTTACATTAGAAATGATGGTATAACAGAAAGGCTGGCCAAGAATTAGCAGAAGGTAAAAAAAAGTGACATATCAGTGAAAGGTACTGTATTCTTGCATGTATCAGTATAGCCTCAGAATAGGTCGTCTGAAAAGACATTTACCTAATATGATCACTGTTCATTTTGGTGTTTTTGTTTTGTTTTGTTTTTTTAAAAACTTATTCTGTTGTAGAGTTCATCAGCAATGACTTCTTACATTTATTAGTTATAGCACCTTTCGTCTTAAAGAATCCTAAACCACCTTATAAATTTAGTTGGGTAGAATATATTTATATATACTGGGAATTTGGTTAGGACAATCTAAGTCCTTTGTATACACAATAGTAATTAGCCATCAAACAGGCCATGACAGTTAGTTTTCTTTTTAAATGTAAGGAGGCTAGACAGATTGTTGGTACAGTTGTTAAAAGAATCAAGATTATAAAACCAGTAATAATTTAAAAAAAAAAAAATCTCGCTGTAATTTGATGTCTTTTCATGCACAATTTTTGACCTTGCCAAATCATTTACTCTACCCTATACTCTTCCTAAAATAAACATTCTTGCATACTTACATTTTCAGCAACAATGTTTAATATTCAGAAAGCTTAGAGGTTAATTTGAATTAGCACCACCTACTTGCAAAACAAGATTGTAAATCTCCCTAGATTCTGGTTTGCTCAAGAATACTGATACACCCCACTGCTTGCTGGGATGAAAATAAACACAAGAAATAGTCTTTCTTGCAGTATCTCCCACTTCTGGGCTTGATTGGAACTGTGAGCTGGAAATGCCCATGAAACTGTTTCAAAGCTTGAGAAAGGTTTGCTCAGAATTTGGGGTGAAGCTGCAAGTAAGTTTGTATTTTGTGCAAAATATATGTTCACTCTTGGTTAGCAGAGGTACAAACAGTCTCAGATGCAACCCCAAAGAATGGTAACAAATTCCAAAGGGGTAGACGTGTTAGTCTATTGTAGAAAGACAACAGAGTCCTGTGGCACTTTTAAAGACTAACAGATTTATTTATCGCATGAGCTTTCGTGGGAGAAAATCCCACTTCGTCAGACGCGTCTG
>ML685763.1:2638963-2700759 GCA_007922175.1 Pelusios castaneus
GACGAAGTGGGATTTTCTCCCACGAAAGCTCATGCGATAAATAAATCTGTTAGTCTTTAATGGTAACAAAGACAGTGATAGGGTCTAATTCAGTCCCCACTGAAAACTTCAGTTTTGCCTTTGACATCAGAGCAGAATTTGGCTCTTAAATCCCATATCAATTCTCTATAATCCAATTCCCACCCTGCAAATTGACAGATGTTGCTTTTAATCTGTCTGTGCTGCTTATAGAATGCAATTATATATGAGAGGATTGTGCAAAATTATACATCATGTTGGTGTCTATAGATCATGTCTGATTGTGATGAACAGTAGTTGTATTGACAGCTGCACTGGAGGGATTAAATGAATATTCAGTTGCGTTATATGCTGCTATAGAGAGACAGTGAGTTGGGCCATATCGCAGTGGGATCACAGGAACTCACACAGCTAACAATGGATTGCTACATTTGGAAGCTGACCGGTCTTCAGTGGAGAGATGTTTATCTTTTCATTTTTCCTTTCTCAGATTTATGTGCCAAACCAATAGATGCAATAAAATGATCAGATATTAATTCTCTTTTAATCTTATTCATCTTCTGAAAATAAATAAAAATCCCAAATGGCTTTCGGATGTAGATACCCAATAAACTTTGGCCAAGTATGAAACAGCCTTTCACGGTACATTGTCCTTTAAGTGAAGCAAACAAGAATAGGCCAACATGGCTCCCTCTCTGGAACCTGTTCTTTAAGTGATTTTTTGCATTAAAAAAAATGGAGTTAAAGAGTTGAGAGGATATGGTGCATTTGATTTACATGTAAACACAGGCACATTATTACAAATACTGTTACTGGTCAGCCAGGTTCCTAACCTCGCCCTGAGCACGTTGGGTTAGGCTGTATGTGGTCTTTCCAGGGAGGAAATGAGACTATGTGCAAAGCCTGCACACAACCGCAATTTCTGTATTATGGGAAGAAGTGGGACCATGACCTCTTCCCTATCCACAGTGGTCCAGGGACTGGGTTGAACACACAAGGGGAGCAATCTGCTTGGTCCCCCAGTCCCAAAGAACAACTCCAGCAGAGACACTGAGCCACAATCTCTCCATTGTTCCCTCTTGGCTGGGTGATGTCAAAGCCATAATTCAACCTGTTGGTTGTAAATTCTAACCCATTTTCCCTCCTGCCCATGTTAGATTGCACCCTCTTCCAAGCCTATGTCAGGTGCTAGTGCAATATACTAAAAATGGTCCAGACTCCTAACTGATGTCAATAGAGCTATGCCAGTTTGCATCAGCAGAGGATCTGGGCATATGATGACAGCGTAGGAATGTACCTGATTATTTCATTGCAATGGAGATTGAAATAAAGACATTGCTAATGTCTTGCTATCTTTTACTCCTAAATTAAAAGAAACAGAGTTTGAGGTAGCACTGATTGTTAATTCCTAACACTTATTTTTTAGGGACACACATTAAACTTACTCTTAAAAGTCTATATTGTCCCCAATTATAATCATTAATACTACATGATTGGCTCATTAATACAGCTAACTCACTGGCAGCATTCACATTAATTTTCAGTGCTATTTATTACCGAGACAGCCCATTTTTAGCTATGTTATAGGAACAGAGTGTGCATTACACAACAGAGCAAGGGTATACCTGCAGATGGCCATTTCTATGTTTATGGCTGTCTGACAGCTGTAATGAATGGCAAATGGAGAGTGTTTGTTTTTTCTTTGACTTAGTAATTATTTTTTCATAATTTAAAAATAAAAGTGAAGCTGGACACCTGGCATTAATTACAGGTTTTAAATATCTGTACAGCTCTTGCCATAGTGCCCTGGAGAAACAGAACAGATTCTCAGGGCAGCACACAGGAAAGAAATTGTTAGCCAATCACAACTTTCACTGGAAAACTTGACTGGAGAAGCCCATATTACATTACAGTTTAATTTGTAATCACATCCAGTCCTTTTCACTTCATGTTTCAAGTACCACAGCCTTTCATTGTATGGATGTATGTGTAAGTTGGGCCATTTACCATGTGTTCTAAACAGAAGAAGGACTCCAGATCAAATGTTTTGCAAACTTTATAATAATATTGTTAACTTCAAAGTCCAATAAAGTAACCAGCTGCTTGTTGTAGTTCTTGATCTCACAGTTGTCATTCATTTACTATTAATTTGCAGAACCCCCCACCCCCATATTGCCCCCAACAGTTGCACTCATAAGACAAAGAAACCACCAGAAGGCCGATTGAAGTTGAGGCTGAAATGGTGTTCAGAATGTGAATTCATAACTCTAGTCATTCTGAAGTCTCTAAATTATAATTGCATAAATAAGGTAGCTAAGTAGTGATAAGAAAGGAGAATAAGAAAGATATGAGGAGAATAAAGATTAGGATATCTCCCAAAAAACAGACTAAACAGGTAACAGACGCACTAATGAGGGGTATGCAGAATGGAAAACGAAAATTTACAATCAAGGAATGATCCAAACAAAATAAATTAATAAACAGTTTGTGGCAAACCTGAAGAGATGAACATTGTGTTCAGAGGAATGGACCTACTATGTAGTATAATTGTCACTTTTGATTCAAGACAATGAGGTTTTGTGGCATCATGAGGAAATTTTGGATCTATCATGGATGCAATAACACCCAATTGATGTGAAGGGGAAATGACTGACTGAACTTGATAAAGAACTTTTATTAGGTCGTGCAATCAAGTACATTCATAGGGTCTCTTCAGCACAGTGCAGGGAAAATAAGCCCACAGGAAAAAGAAGAAAAAAAATAAAGCCAACGCAGAGTCTATATTTCAAGGAAGATGTATGGGGACAAAGGAGGAGGAGGAGCGGCACTAAATAGCATGCTCCACCCTACAGTGTGATGTTCCTGTTCCATGCTTTGTAATTGCCTGTCATTGTGCAGAGGCAACCTATAGCCAACGGCAAAAGAGATCCTGATCCTGTTGGTATGCCACAGTTGTGGGTATTTCAGCCAGAATAGGGTTTCTCCATTCTGCTGGCTAATAGCTCTTAGTTTTTCAACCCTATATCACCACAGATTTCTGACCTCTGAACATTTGGCCCTTGACTGCTGCTTGCTCTGGCCCCTCTAGTCCCACAGATTGGTGAGGGAATGCACAGACTCTGTGGGTGCGTCTGCACTTTCAAATTAAGTTAATTTACTCCTCGTCTACACTGGACTTTCCTTAATTCGACTTAAACTGCTCCTTAAGTCGAATTAAGGAAAAGTTAGTTCAAATTAATAACACCTTGTTTTAATTTGAGCTAGCACTTAAGTCGACTTTATTAAGTCGACTTAAGCCAGTGGAGATGCAGAGTAGTGCCTCGTTGGACCTTTTTAAGTTGACTTAGAACATTAAGTTGACTTAATAAGGCCAAAAAGGGGTCACGTCTAAACTGGAAAAGTTAAATCGACTTTTGTTAAGTCGACTTAATAAGGTCCACTTTAAGTTGACTTAAAGTCAACCTTACTAAGTTGACTTCATAAAGTCGACCTAACTTTTCAAGTGTAGACATAGCCTGTGGTACTACTAGATCTTTGGCATTAAAGGCTTGTCAACATGAAAACACCAAGGAAAGTTAAAGGTGTAAATTTGAAGTGGATTAATTAAACCATATTAAATCCCTGTGTTAATATTGCTATTCAAAGCGATAGTGGACTTAATTTGGTTATTTTTAATTCATTTGGAGTTTATCTGGTGCTTTGGTATGGCATTTCATTTACATTACCAAAAACTCAACAAAAACAAAACCTCTACACAGCTAACTCCTAGAATTGTCTATACATTGACACGGGTTAAACACCTGGGAAAAAGTTAACTGCTACAACTTTAAAAAAAAAATTCTACCAACTGTAAATATTTAAGTATAGATTCCAATACATCACTAGGTCATCAGGGTCTAATATTAGGGATGCAGAACTTGCACTCCAATAACCTTTTAGTTTTAAGGAAAAGTACTGACAGGCCAAAGCCAGCCCTGTTTGATATTTTAACATAGTTTCACATGAAACTTATGTATTCTCTTATAGGTGAGCTATATGCAATGATTATAGTTAAGGTTGCCTAATGCTTTCCATTTGGAGCCCCTGAATACAGCTGCATATAACTTTGCCAAACTTTAACCATGTTGGCTGAAATTTTCTATGCTTACTGTGTTTCAGGCTGACCTTTTTGGAACAACATCAGCACAAGTGGTTCAGTAGTTGCTGACAGCAATGTTATGAAAATTAGTTTTTCCACTGTTACATTCCCATATCCATTTATTTGAAGTACACTAGTGCTTTGTGGCAGGCGGTTAAAATTTGGCAGGGGAAGAGCTCTAGAATCAGAGATAGGACAGCATGCTGTCCCTGTGAAAATTCAGCCTGATTTTTCCAATCACCAATGGTTGACATTTGCACATGGTCAATAGAGTTTGCTAGAGGCTAGCTGTCAAAATCTTTGAACATTCAATCTCCACTAAGCATGTTCCCGTTCCAGTTCTACAAAGCATGATGCACCCAAAAGCGAAATATAAATTAGGTATAGAGTGTACAGTTGGACATATTATGGCTAGTTTTATTACATGAAATACTTTTTAATTAAAGATTAATTTTTATTTCCTGGGGACTACAGGACAATCCTAATAGAATTAGGAATTATAATAAGCATTTTTTGCAGACCTTACTGTTGAGCAAGGCCTCTTACTGCTCCCTTAAGAGGAAGGCTGATCCTAGTCTCCTACTTTACTAATGGGATAAATGAAGTTGTACCAGATCACACAGATATCTGGGTAGAACTCAGAAATGTAATCTTGGATGCCTTTGAAGTGAATAGTAAAAATCCCAAGTCTCCAATTGCAGGCCAAAGTCTTTGCCATGTTGCCTTTCAGAATGAATTTGTGTGTTTGTTGTACTAATTACTAGACTAGATTCCAGATCCAGAATAGGGGGATTCCCTGTTCCCAATATTTCTCTGCTATTCTAATATGAAGCCATTGGCAGAATGTCCATCACATTCTTTCTAGTGGCTGATTCCACAGAAAATAGTTTAATACTATCATCACAATCACTCAGTCATGATCATGCAATCAACTGGAAATAGTAAACAATAAAAACCAGCTCCCCAGATCTAAATCTATCTTATTTGGTTGCAACATTATTACTCATTGAAAGTAGCTCCACTAGATTTATACTCGATGGATTTGGTCTAGTAGATTCAATTTCAGTGATGGGCTCTTTACCACTAACTCTTTTGACTGGATTTCAGCTTTGTTCCATATACAGTACACATTTATTTACAGTTTTAGTACATATCTCCATCTCAGAGATTTCCATCTCATTACAATACATGGGATTAGTATCTTTTTTCATTAGCTTCCTTTTCAAAAATATCACATTAAAATTACCTTTTGGTGTGCCTACAGCATAGCACTTTGTGAGGTTTTTGATGGACTGAGTATAATTGAAGCTACAGTTTCCATTCATTAGCCTCAACATGTCATGAAGAAGGATTCTTAATCTTTTGTTAAATATGTTTTTGTGGGTTTGATTAAATCTGTGCTAAATTACCTGAAATAATTCGTGATTATTAAACAAACCAACCTCTGATGTGGAAAGTGCATTGTTTCTCTGGATTCCATCTGCTGGAGTGCCCCTGCTCCCGCCCTCGCAGAGGATAAGTAGTAAGTGATATCTGACAACTAAGCTTTATATATGTTTTCTCCTGCATAGTGGCTGAAGAGACTTAAAGCTGTCACAAAACTGTGCATAAAGATTATGAGGTGCAAAATGCTATTATAGTTTAGTGGCATTGCATTCTAGAAAATTTTCATGGAAAAGGAAATCTCATTTCTGATTTGCCTTTGAAAATGTACAGAGTCAGCAAATTAAGATGCAAAAGAAGCCAGTTTTATTTTTACTTTAAACAATATTTTCTTTGAAAATTGATATTAATAGTTCATTATTGTTGAGTGTCTTCATGTTACAGAACACCATTTTTTTTTTTACATCAGGTCAGGTAATGGACCTTATATCAAAAATCCTTTAATTCCAATCCCGATTGGTTATAAATCAAAACTACTGTCAACTTTCTCTCTTTCTTCCACCAACAACACATACTGGGATGGTGTTGCTTGTATAGTCCTTTAAATGTTCAGCTACCTACTTTTCTTGTTTCCAATTGACAGATGCATGAATCCCTCTCTTCAGATTTTTGTGGTTATTTAATTATAGGATCTTTTAATTCCTAAGGGTTATGCCGTTTTTAGTGTAACGCATAGAGGAATTCTATGCTTAACTCACATTACTTAGGACATACTAACGTATATCTAGGTTAAGAACTGACACTAAACAAAGGGGGCCAAGTCTCTTTTTATTCAAAGTATGTGTAAATCAGGATGGATTTCACTGACATCCATTAATTTTAACCTATGTATAATTAATGTAAGTGAAAGGAGAACCAGGCCTCAAAGCCCGAATTTCCATCTCTGTTATACCAACATAAATCTGGAATAATTCCAATGACATCAGTCATCAAATAAGATTTACATCCGTAAAGAGGAGCAAAATTTGCCTTGCTGTAGTTTGACTGCTTGACAAAATTATCTGGAAATGCACTTCTAACCTGTCAGCTGCTTTTCTTAATTTTGGACATTTCCCATAGGAAGTATCCATTTTTACGGAGTCAATACCTTTCCTATACCCTTGTCAATCAGAATAGTCAAGCAAAATTTACAAAGTCAGCAGATTAAGATGTAAAAGCAGCAGCTAATCAGGACCTCTCCAGGTACTTTCTTTCCACAAACAATATACAATATTTAATTTCCTACCAGGATATTATAGCATCTACTGTGATTTCAAAGCCTGATTAGTTTCAGAGTCTTGGGTTTTTAAAAACCTGCAACTCTAAAAGAGACATAAACATTACAACCATCCATTGCCTCAAGTCTGGAGAAACCTGGTTACTACAGTCCCTTTGGGGAAAGAATGGGACCCTTTAGATTTTTACTGATAAAGGTATGAATAACATTGTCATAAAGCTCAAAGATTGCCCAGATATACACATTTAAAATAATTATGGTGATTAAATAGAGCTGCAAACAGCTATAGCTCCAGGCAACACCAGCTAAATGTAAAGAGAAAACATCTTCTGCATATGTTTGTGATTTATGTAATTACATGCTTCTACAAGCTACCCACCATTCACTGGCAAACAGCCATCTCTTCTTTCATTACAATTTAGCAACAGTAAGTAACACACTTCATCTGTTTGAGAAGCTCCACTTAATAATGCCACTGAGGCTGTATACATCATCACTGTGGAATGAATATGAAAAAAATAAAACAATTTTGTTAAGGGTGTAAAAATAGCATATCTGGAACTACCTCTTGTGTAAATCAGGACTGAGCTCATCCTATTTGAAAACAGGGAGGTGGGCGGGCGCTAGCCCGCCCACTGCTAAAACTCCTCCCCCAGCCTAAGGGGATGGAGCACTGGACCCGGCTTCAATTGATTGCGGGGGACAACAAATGATGAACAGGAAGGGATGTGAGGGCTACAGGTTCAAAATACAGGACTGAGCTCATTGAAGGCAATCATGTTACACCCAATGTACAACCCAGTGCAAGTGAGATCAGAAAGGCCTAGGATGTGTAAATTGGAACCCAGGTGTCATTTGCTCTATTTACTCCATTATTCAACAGGTGATATTATACAACAGAGATGGTCAAAATGACACAAACATGATTTTGCATACTCAATAGCCTCCTCCCCCAATAAAACACCTTTCTTTTCCTTCCCCTTTTTTCCCTCCCCCAGCATGTCTGATTTAACAAAATCAGAAAAAGCAAAATAAAAGAAGTCTTTTGTTGGTTTTCCTGTTTTGTTTTTGGCTTATTGTTCTCCCAACCCCCACCATCACTCTTTTTCAGAGGCAAAATATAGGAAGAAAAAAATGGATAGAGTAAAAAATGAAAGAAGGAAACAAAGGGAAAGAAAGCGGGAAAATGGATGGAAAAGAATGAAAAAAAACCTGAAAACTTTTAAAAGCAAAAGTTTTCTATAGATATTAACAAAAAAAATGTTGACAATGAAAAATTATTATGTTTCCTAACCTTTGTAACAAAAGTAGCTTTAACGTTTTCCATGATTATTTTATGACCAGCTGTTCTGGAGAGCCAAGAAGCTATTGCAGGTC
Organism: Pelusios castaneus; assembly: GCA_007922175.1. Taxonomy (NCBI): domain Eukaryota; kingdom Metazoa; phylum Chordata; order Testudines; family Pelomedusidae; genus Pelusios; species Pelusios castaneus. The sequence continues at coordinate 2,647,156 of ML685763.1, forward strand.
TGAATGACAGCCATAAAGAATCTGGCAGGTGAAGGACATGGTCATCTAGCTAACTGGAATTTTCAGTGTTTCTGAAATACGATCACTAAAGCTGTTTAACTGCGCATCTAAAATGACTAATCTGCATGTGTAACGAGTGAAGCATTCTCTGTTATGCTTGGTCTCTTTTTCCCACCAATCAATGAGAAAAAGGAATATGACTGCAATTATTTTTAGTCACTTGGAATTAGAAATATTTGATATTCTTAGAACAATATGGGGTATGTTTTTTTTAAAAAATAAAAACAGCAGAATGTTATCCTCACTAATTATCTGTTGCATACACAACTATTTGTTTGGTTAATTGGCAAGCTATAAATATGCAAAAATAGGTAAATTGTTCGCACAACTACTATTTACTTATGGGAAATGATCTGTTTACTCTTGAGAACACCTATTTTTCTGGTAATATTTACAAATTAAACTCTACAGGTATTGAAAATCTACTGGACTGTATTATTTAGACCTTGTTGAGGCAAGTTCCCATTGACTTCAGTAGAAGAGAATTCAATGAGACTGCTACAAAAGTAGAAGCTGGCCAAAAAAACCTGAGGAGCTACTTCATATTTGGTGCATTGTTTTCCCCCATGTTAATTAAAAATACAAGCATAGGAATTAACTCCTACCTAATTTCATATCTATAGTCTGAAAATAAAACTACACTTAACATCTGTTAGGAGTTTGGAAATAAAACTGGAGAGACAAACCAGATAATTCTTTCATATTTCAGTATGCTTGTGCTAGATTCTGATAAATTCTCACTGATTACCACTTGACGAGTAGTGCCGCTATAGTCCATGGAACTACTTGTGGAGTAAAGAACTACTAAGGAGAAGTGCATCAAAATTTGGTCCCCCACATTTATTATTTCCTTTGTAGTTCCAGCTAAATTAGGTTTCCAGCTGCTATTGATTTTCTGTTTTGTTGCAAAGCTCATTTTGTTTGAATGAAAAGAATAAAACTAACTGCAAGATATAGTTAACATAATACAAATGAGAGTGCAAGAAAGACATGCCACATTTGTTTGTGAGAAAGGAGCTGTGATCAAAAAACAATTGTGGTTGCAAAATTATATATATTTTACATTACATCTGATATTTTCCATATACAATTGCTTTTCCATTTAAGCAAGTGATTGAATGTACAGCTATTTATCCTTTTAAGTTACCTGAGATGCCAAGTTTGCTCCTATTAAAATATTTCCAATTATTTACATGAACAGTTGACCATGAGATAGTGTCTCAATGGGTAGTTTAAAGACATTTTTTTCAAAAGTTCTCCATGTATCACAGATCCATCCTGTAGCCTGAGACTGCCCTCCTGCCCCCACATTTCTGGGGCGCCCCCAAAAACGTACAATGAAGTTAATCTCTAAAATGCAATGTATCTGACTCTTTTGTTACATTTCCTCTTGGTTGTATCATAATCTATCTGCTAACTCATTACTCATGTCTTCTCCATACCTTGATTTTGCGAGAGGGAGAAAGATTCAACTAAAGATAGATAGCAGATTACTCATTCCAAGATCCAGCCAGAAAGGGGATCCATAATCCAAGGAGTACAGGAAAATGATGCAATATCCTGACATCAAAGGACCAGGCTCAGCATGGAGCCAGAAACTGCATGAAAACAGAAAGAGTGGGCTGGAAATGGCAGCATGGGAACAGACCTGATTGTAGGGCTGAGCGTTGGGTGAAGACTGAGCGTTGGGTGAAGAGACACCCTGGTGCTCATAGGGGACAAACAATAGCTGCAGGAAACAGGATGGTGTAGGGGTTACACGAGTCATAGCTTATCTCTGTTCTGTGATAGCCTTAGGGAGTTGAATTAGACACTATTGGTTTGATCCTGACTCTTGTTACTGCTGAAATTTTTGGGATTAAATCCTGACCTCAGATTGTAAATATTTTGATGAAAGAATCATTTCCTGTTCTATGTTTGTGCACCACTTAGTGCACTTGGGTTGCAGTCCACGAGGAGGGCTCCTAGGTGCTATGATAATACTGATACATGAAGCCAAAAGGCCAGGATGTTACCCTTACTACATGGAATGTTCACATCCTTTATTTTCCAGCCCTTTAAAAACACTCATTTAAAATCTGACTGGGAAGGACCTCATCAAGGGCTGGGATCTGGCATACAATGCTCACCTGTGAGCACAGGTTTCAGCGAGCCTGGCAACCAGACATCGAGAGGGATGTGGTGTACACAGCATGCATGGAGACACCTGGTCACAAGTCAGCTACAAAATAAAAGTCTTCCTGGCTCTCAGAACTTGTAACAAAACTATAATTTAGGCTGAAGTTTTCAGCAGAGCTAAGGGAGCGAGGTGCTCAACTAACCATTGACATTTTCAGTGGTAGCTGGGTGCCTGACTCATAGGATATGTCTAGAAATATTCCACAGCCATGAGTCTCAGAGGCCGGGTCAACTGACTTGGACTTGTGCTTCAGGGCTAAAGATAGCAGGGTACACATTTGTTCTCAGGGTAGGGGGATAGGAGTAAGTTGGTTCTCAGAGCCCTCCAACCCAAGCCCTCTACACTGCTATTTTTAAGCCCCACCATGCAAGCTTCCTAAACCCAAGTCATTTGACCCAGGCTCTGAGACTTACTGCCATGGATTTTTTCTTTGTTGGCTCTGTATGTAAGGGGAGCTTTGTTGCTAGCAGCAGCCAAAAATCAGTAGGCCTTTCTGCAGGCCTGGGCAGCCTTAGCATGACTGACTAAGTCAGGAGGGAAAGGAGTCTCTTGCTCAACCTTTGCCTGACCCTGCACCCTTCCCATGTGCTCTGGTGGACTTCCTGGGATCTGTGTTTCAGGAAAGGACCAATAAACTTATTTATGCCTGCCCTCTGGGAGAGGTTTGTCCAGGCCTCAAGATATGCAGATTCTGTAGAAACACATCTAGTTAATTAAATACTCTGGCAAGCTTAGGTCTAGCTTTTGAAATGATCAGCTTAACCATTTTTTTTTTAAAGTTTTTTTGTTTGTTTTTGTCATGTTATTGTCTACTAACAAGGACAAATGGGGTGGGATGGAAAGGGAAGGGAAAAAGAGATTTGGACTTTTTGGGATCTCTTCTTGAACACAGCTTCAGGATCCTTGAATGACAGAATGATCGGGCCAGTCAGAAAGCTGTCACTGTTTCCACTCAAAAGCTACCCCAAACTTCAGTAATTATTGAGGATGGGGTGTTTTACTTATCTGTTGTGGATGTGTGTAAGTGCTTGAGACTAAGTGAAGTATAGCTTTACAGCATGAGCCCTCTTATGGTATACTGTTTTTATCAGCCCATCTCTTGAATGGATGGCTGTCTCTCCATTTATTTCCTGACACTCCCTCACACAAAGGAAAGTTATCAAAAGCTTTGGGTTGGCAGAGCCCTGGGTCACTTGGAGACAAATCTTTATGGACCTATGAAAATCCCAGCCAAAAATATTAACGGTGTCTTGAAAATATCACTCTCAGCACCAGCTCTAAAAAAGGTACCTAACATATTAGGACACTGTAAATTAGGGGGTTTGGAAGTGTGAAGTTAGCTTGTGGTACAGTTAAGGAAATCTTAGTTAGGAAAGAGGACACTGCAATTATTACGGTCCAGTCTTCTTGATGTCTCTGATATAGGGGTCCTGGTAGTGGATGTGGTGGGATCAATAAGAGGAATATGACCTCCCCTACCCCCCCACCCCCACCCCAGGTGCACCTTGAAGGGATATTTCTACACTGGGAGACAGAAGGCTAATTAGAGGAACTGAGAAGGGAAGTTGAAGAGGGTCTCTCTCACTCCGTACAATTCACCAGTGCCCCACCTATGGGTGGAAGTCAATTGAAGCACTAAGGGTAGGAGCTCAGACTCTAGATCTGAGGCTCTCAAACTTTTCAGCATCACTCCTCTTTTCTGATGTTTGAGAAACCCTCATACCGCCCCACCTCTCCTTTACCATCATCCAACCCCCTTTTAACAAAAATTCAATTTGTAATTGTACAATTAAAAATAACCACAAATAGGTTTTCTTGGTGCAAATATTTTCACTATGATAATTCCACAGCCTTGCGCCCCCCTCAGATTTTCTTCACGTCCCCCCTGGAGGGGACACACACTCCAGTTTAGGAACCACTGCCCTAGATGATGCCACCATTTTCTTATTGGAAAGCCAGAGAGGACACAGTTTCCACCACAAAGTGATCAGTCTGAAATACAGTCTGTTGGCCTGTAGGCTACATTGGCAGGGTTGGCTCTGTTGTGAATGAAGTAGGAATATCAAGGGGGTTGGTACTTAGTTTATTTTAAAAGCTTAGCTTTTTCTTTTTGTGTTTGGCCTATGATTGCATTTTGCATAAATCTCTAGACACTTTATAATCAGGGTTAGGTCATAAATTTTTTTAAAAGTATAAAATTTTTTTAAAAGGGCTTTTTTTTCCCCAAGGAGACCAGGTGTTTGGCTCAGAGGGATATATTCTCTTGCTTGTTCAGTAGTGCACAGTGAGGCAAGCAGTAGTGTCCCCTATGGCAAAAACAAATACCTTTTAGAAAGATGAGACTTGGAGAGGAGTTGAATTGGATCCACCCTCTTGCTCTAATTTATTACACCAAGGACATGGAGTGACATGTTGAGTGCAAGAATGACTTGCATCTGATAAAAACTTGACTGCAATCCTATTGGCTTAGCCAGAAGGAAGCTCATCACGACATATCTGATTGATCATCAAGCTCAAGGATTCTGTTAAGAGTCTTTGCTGGGTTAGGATAGTGCAAACATAGGCCCATTCTCCATTGCCTTGGCTTAAGTGTGCAGCTGGGTTGGAGAAATGCAAGGAGCTTTAGCCACTCATTCTGTGCCCTTCACAATGAAAGGGCACAATTGTATTCCCTATGATTGAGAAAGTATGGAGATTACTTCAGTTTTGTGTTTCCACAGAAAAAAGTCACCGTAGAAGGGCTAGAAAAGAGAAGGGGGAGGAGGCAAGGTCATGGGCCCTTCCTTTTTGCAGACACTGTCACAAAGCTGATCTTGCATGCTGGTGGGTGCAGGCTCTGACATGACAGTGCATCATGCTCATTGATCCAGTAAACGTGTATCAGTCTGGAATCATGGCCAGATCTTCCCAGAGGAGTGCTGCTCTGCACCAACTCATCCTCAGAACAGCACTACCAATAGGCGGAATCTAACTCACAGTGAACTAAATTCTTATACCTGGCTAACTTCACTCATTTCCTAAGTCCATACTGAAACCAAGCATTGTATCCTCTACTGCTGCTCACAGTGCTGTCAGAAAAAGACCACCTGCTTCAGTGTAGAATGAATTTAAAGGTCTAAGATATGACTACCTCTGGAAAAGATGGTCTATCATCTTTGGAGCATCATATAAATGCTAGGCAAAAAACCCCACAAAAATATAAAAAACAAACCTGAGGAGGGTGTGAGAGAATCTAAAAAATGGAGTCTAAGTTGGTGTAAGGTGCTGAAAGAAGGTGTAAATACCCTTGGCCTAGAGACTCTCCTTTGAATTTGAGCCAAAAGCGTTTTCTGTATGACTGAATCTTATGGCTGAGTCAGTAAACACCTTAAACATGGAACAAAGCATGATATCTACCTGTAACTATTGATCACAGAGCAAACTGTTAGCCTTTCATGCCCTTGGCACACCCACTTCCTTCCCTCCCGCCCATCAAACCAAGTGAACTCATCACTTGATCTTCTCTTAAGATCCCCTTTGTATGGCCAGGGTTTGTGTCTTAATTTTATAGAGGTAAATGTCACATAGTTATAGGACCTAATTTATGCCACCAGCAGTAATCACCCCAATGCTTCAGCATTAGCTAGGGATTAATTACTTAAGGCTCATACAGAATGTTGAAAATGTGTATTTTCCTGCCAACACAAAGCACTACTGGTATTACTTGTTGAGCCAATTCTTCAGCTGGCATAATCAGTAAATACTCTGATTTACACCAGTCTGGATCTCTTCTGTTGAGTCATAGATTATGAGAGATTTGTGTTCCACTCACAGGCCTTACTACAATTACAATATCAGACAGCGAAGGCAACACATGATAGAGGATTGTCTAGATACCAAGTCTGAAGGTGGGGTGGAATCACCTGGCTGTTTAAAGCAGGGGTACACGCTGACATACTTGTAAATTCTGCAATTAATTTTTTTTCTATCTATGACCTAAGCTAAATTACTAAATTAATTGTCTAGTTGTGGGTCTAAACATACCATTTTATGTGGCTAAGATTCAGCTAGGGCAACATGTTGCACACTAGAGGAATTTAGCCTTTGACCTGATTCAAATCTAAAAGTCTCCAGTTTTGCTTTATGTGTGAAACTTCACACAGCTCTAATTGCTAATACCCTGAGGAAGAAGGCTAGAGGTGCAGGGGAGTTGGCAGGTGCAAAGCAAATCCCATGGATCAGCTCCAGATTACCCTACACCCTCTCAGAAACAATACTGAAGTAGTAATGCACACCTTTAAGGGGAAATTTTCAAAGACACATGGGCAATTTCTCTTCTACTATTTGTGTCTTAGAATGCCACTTTGTCTCAAGTAAACAAAATCTTTAAAGACACAAAGACCACTTTAGTGTGCTGTTTGAGAGGATAATCAACGGCTCGTGGTGTTGTTAGAATAAATCATTCTCAAATCTGTTCTAATCAGGCTCTTAAACCCACACCCATTACTATGGCATCTGGGATCGATTAAACTCACCTGATCAGCTACAACATGGACCATCACTGTCATCCAGAATCTCCGACAGCAGCAATACACTTAATCAGGTGTTAGCCCAGATAAAACTCTAGTATAACTTTTTACATGAATAGGGTTGTGCCAGCTTCTACAACGGTCGAACTGGGTTCAGGTAAACAACCAAAATTCACGAGATTTATCAGTATATTCTATATTTTTAAAAGGTATGTGTACTAAAATGTTTCCTTCTCTGTTCTTCCATGTTTCATTTCAATCACCTCACCCATTACAGCTGTGTTCTTTTTGATTTCATGGTTGAGGTGATTATTTTCATCTGAAATATGAGAACAGTAAGACTAGGGGATTCCTGGCAATAAACAATAAGACTAAAAAGAAAAGTTGACTAATTAGAAATATTATTGGAACTGGAATATAAAGGTAACATTGAAGTGGAGTAATTTGGGAACACTTGTGTTTGAAGCAAACTATCGTAAATGTATGAAATCATGTATTACTACGTCCTCTGATATTAGGGTATATCATCAAAGCAGTATGTACAAGTTATACTGTACATGCTCGCTTTCAAAAAAATGTCCATATTAATAGGCTATTGTTTCAGGATTCCATCTAAAAAACCTATGCATTCCAGCTGTTTTTCCTTCTCCATGTACAAACAAGTTTTTCAGGACTATTACTAAGAAAATATCAGCTACAAAATGCAATGTATAACCTTCCTTATGAGTAGACAATTTTTTTTATTTTCACTCTCTCTCGCACCAGGAAAAATATATCTCCAAGGTTCGTTGTAAAAGCCTACTTTTTACAAAGATTTCAAGCAGGCGCAAAAAGAGATAAAGGAAGGTCAAGGGATTTGTCTAATATATAACATCAGTAGCTCTTCCAGAACTGGAAACCAAAGTCCTTGTTCCGAGTCATATGATCACATGAAATAGTAACCAAACTTAAAGGGGCTAATCTTAATTGTGTTATCAAAACTGCAGCAGTCTGAAATTTGAATGTTCCATTCAAGAAAGGGATTAGGAAAGGCATTCCTACTCCTATTTTAAATGCACTGGAAGGCTGCTTCAAAACCCTCCCCGAAAGAGTAAATTCTGCATTACATTCCACAGGACTGCCCTCAGGTCCTTTATCAATGCTTGGATTTTCCATCAGACAGCATGAACAATGGAATAAGACAGTTTTCAGTCTTGTTGTCTCCCCCCCCCCTTTTTTTTTTTTTTTTAAATACACCTTTGGTGATTTCATTTACAATTTCACTCAAACCGTGAGAGGAGTTGATTTTTGTTTGCTTCTTAAGAAACCAACTAAAATAATTAAAAAGAAAACCAACAGGGAGGAGCAATTGTGTTACTTTAAAGTGCCCCCAAAAAGTAATTTTAGGGCACTTAAAGTGGTAGTAGTCATCTAAAATCTGAGGATTCAGCACACTTACTGGACACAGATAAACACCTACTGCTTTTAATATCCTTCACCATTCTCCTTTAGTTGAGATCTCCTTGAGAGACTTGAACTTCACAGGTTAAAATATGCCAGTTGCAGTATGTAGATCATAATTGTTTATTTTGTTGATCTTAGATCTTCCAAGCATACCGAGAAGGCAATTCATGGGATGAGAGCAAATGCTAAATTTAGTTATCTGTTGCTCAGAATACAAAGAGCCCTATATTTATGAACAAGCAGTGCTTTTTTGTGACGGTACTCAGGGGTACTAAGTACCAGGACCTTTTTCTCCTCGACAGTGATGTGGCCCCGGCTCCTGCCGCCACTAGTGGCCCCAGATCCCTGGCCGAGCACTGGCACTTTTTCTTTTTTTTTTTTTTTTGGCACAAAAAAAAGCACTCATGTCATCCAGAAATATGGTAGATGGGGATTGTCTTAGTAGACTTGGGAAGTAACTAGATGAAATGGAAAACATGTACAATAGAGAGAGACAAAGAACAATACAAAAAGACATGTAATGTCTTGATATAAAATGTGCTACACAATGATCTATCACTGCAGATACCCAAGCATGACTGAGTTCCATTAAAATCCCTTTTCTGATTTCTTTTAGCTTAGACACATTCAACCCCATGTCAGTCAATCCAACTCAAGAGAAAAGGAAACATGCAGTGGAGGTCATATTCTTCTAAACTAGTTTGTTCTTTCAACATATACTTTCCCATAGAGCTCTCTTCACTGAGACCTGATTCTAGAAGTAGAAATGCACAGGCAGTAAAGTTAAAAAAAAATTACCATCACAAATAAATTGCAGGGTTGTTTGTGAATCTCCTTGTATTTTTCCTGGGTGTATTTAAGGCTTAGTTTATCTAAAACTAGTTATTGGAGTATATAAAGGTGCTTAGTATCTTTAAAAAAATCTTCATTAGATTTTAGGCTCATGATCTGCACCACAGACAATACAGTTGAATTTTCTTCTGCCTCAGGTCACCAGAGCTATTTCTGTCTCAAGATATGAATCTGGAATTTAGGGTTAGGACCCTCAAAGCCATAAAAGTAGCCACGTATGGTAATATTTCTCAGCAAAGCCAAGCCTTGCAGCCTTAATATAATTACACATGTGGAATTTTGTGATGAACTTCGATTTTCTCCCCCTCCCCAACCTTTTTTTCTGAATAAGTATGTCAAATCTCCTGCAAATAACTGGTCAAAAAGAGTAGCAGAGCAGGGGAAGAGGGGTGAATTAAAAAATCCCCACCAGAAAGTATGGGTTATGACTTAATAATGGAGCAACATATCTTATTATTTATTATTATTTTAGTTTAGTTTTATAGTTGGAGAACTGTCATTTGACCCTCTCCCCTCCTCTGGGGCTCTTTTAAAAAAACACCTTTAAATGCAAATTTTGTCATTAATTGCATTGCCCATGGGAATAGGATCTATCTGAGGAAGTGCCCAGACACAAAGAAATGCAGGGTCCTTTGAAATCAAAGAACTTCTGGACCAACAAAATATAGTGCATGACCCTCATGTGTTATAACACCACACAGATTGGAAAATTCTTTTAGGGCCCATTTGATTTCAGTGGGATCTCTATTAGTTTCAATAGACTTTACGTCATTCCTTTAATTCACAAAATTTACCAATCATGTCATGTAAGAGGAAAACTACATATAAATGGCCATATAGCAGTTTCACAGTTCTTATTATGGAACACACCACAGCAATTCTGTATTTCATGGAAAAAGCTGGGCTAGAGCTCAGATCTTCGTGTATGAGCCCCAAACATCAGGACTAAAAAGAAAATCTCCTATTAGCTGTTGGAAATGCAGAGATTATTACACAGTTGAACCGCTCTGATTACACATGCATGTTAACCAGTTTATTACTGTCAAATGATTGGTCATCACATTGGCAAGTGTTTAGATCATGAAGTATAATTTTACCATCTTTGCTTTGCTGGAAACACTAACAGCTTGTAGCCTAGTAAAGTTTTATTCTTGATTTACTGGTGTCTTATATCAGACTTATGACAAAGTTAGAGAAATGTGACTGTGGAACCCATTCCAATAATATCAGAACATTGCATCTAGCTTTATAATACACTAATCGTTTGCAGACAAAATTTTCTCTGTCTTTGTTTATTGTGCCAAGGAAGTGGCTGTCTTCTCATGGGACACTAGCCCATCTGTTAGACAGCCAGACAAGATCAGGAACAGAGCAGTTTTGTTAGACTAAAAAAGGCAAGACCTTATTATCTAGCAATATTTTTTTTATGTCCACTAAAAGTAATTGACAACTCCTTATCAAATTCTCTCAGATGAACCAAAAACATGCCAAAAAGTTACCATACCCTGTAAACTACTATATATAGAAATACTATATAATTACACATAGTTTGACAGATTGGACTAGTCCACAGAATCTGCTAACATTAAATTTCAAATGAATGTTAATAAAAAAGATTGACCTCGTTAATTAAAAAGTTACAAACCACAGCTGGACAGAATTTTAGGCATAGGCTCATTGACATCAAGACTTGTCCAATTAAGGGAAGAAGCCTATTGCTACAATTGGACTGCCATAGCACAAAACTGAGTAATAGGAGAGCAGAACCATAGTGAAGCTCCAAGGCACTGGTATCAGAAAAGATCAACTCCTTCCTTTTCTGGAAGGAGCAGGCATCCTGGAAAGAAAGGACAGTCCAAACATAAAAACATCTCTATAATCCCAGGTTAACAAAATTCAATTCCTGGCACTTCTAGACTTCCTGCGTGGTACTGGTCAAATTGCTTAGATTGTCTGGTCTACTTGGACAAAAGTAGTTAGGCATCCAAGTCCCAGTTTCAGGATTACTGTGATGCACAAAACTCTCATTTGAACCGTGTAGGCACCAAATGAGTTTAGGTGCTTAAGGTTTTGCGTTGAGTTCTCTAGTACTTATGTTTCTGCCTCTAAGCCTGTACGCTGAATGAAGATCCAAGGTAGTGAGGAACATGGGCAGCTTTGGAAAGAAATATTTGAAATACCCTCTTCCCTTAAATCTCCATACTTACTTTTGAAGGAGAAGTAGGGGCGCAGTAGTGTAGATCAAAGCCATCCTACTTTGCTTATAATAAAAGCCTGATGGGATGCTTATAGTAAAAGGCTGTCTACATCACAAGAGCCAGATTCTGCAAAATATTGAGGCATACTGCAGGAGTCCCTACACAATTTAACGTGATTGACCATCTTTGACCCGAAGAAAGCTAGGATCTGAATAGCAGAGGGTGGTGCAGATGAGAACTGAGGTCCATGAGCAGAGTCACGATTCTTGATTTATATTTGCCTACACTAACGGAAGGAACTGATTTATGAAGAAAGATTGACAAACCTAGAAATGCAAAGCCAAATGGATCTTTAAGGGAAGAAAAGTGATAACTAACTTTGTATATATTATCTGAAGGAAGCAGACGCCAGTGATGCAGGGAGGGAGGGCTGGTGCTACAAGCACTTCTGGGATGAAATTAAGAAAGATATCTTTTAGGATGAGTATAGAGAGATATTCCTTCCTATTAGTCTGTATAATTACCTTGCAAGGTAGATGGTGGAGGATTCATTTGGGACAACTAAAACAAGACTGGACAAAGCATTAGAATATACATGGTAGGAAAGAATCTGGCACTTCAGAATGCAAAACTTCTCCCCAGCTCCATGTATCCACCCAAGCAATCCCAGCACTAACCCACTTCCTCCCACCCCACCCCATACTGTATACAGGCAGGGCCATCCCTGGGGGGGTGAACGGGGCGATCGCCCCGGGCCCTGCGGTTACGTGGCCCCCGCGCTGTCCCTCTTGCAGCGGGGCAGTGTGGGGCCCGCGTTCGCCACAACCCCTCCTCCTCCCACGGCGGCCCCGCTGCCTTCGGCAACAAGCTGGGCCGGGCCAAGCCGCCTATGCCCCACCACTGGGCCGGCCCTCCCTGCCCCCAGGGTGGAGCAGGCAGGCCCCGGGGCAGCGCATGTGGGGTCCGGCCTCTGGGCCCGGCTGCCCAACAAGGCCGGCTCCCCCGGCCTCCTGGCTCAGGGCCGGGGCCGCCGGCTCCCTCCCAACGGCGGCCTCCAGGGCTGGGACCGGAGCCGGCTCCGGCTCCCCCTTCCCCCGCAGGCGGCCTCGGCTTCCCGGTCTGAAGCCGAGACCGGAGCCAGCTCCCCACCTCCCTCCCCCCCCCGGCAGGTGGCCTCGGCCTCCCGGCCCAGGGTTGGGGCTGTAACCAGCTCCCCTCCGCAGGCACCCTCCCGGCCTGGGGGGGGGGGGCCCTGCTTTGGCCAATACAGGGACGGCCCTGTATACAGGAGAGACCCTGTAATGTAGTACTGGGAAGGAACACTTTTATAATGCACAACATACAACCCCCCCAACCACGGCTCCTTTCTTCAACACTGTGCCCACTTTTTGCATGGTATGGTAGTCATGAATATTTCTGCAGTGTCCTGGTGACTTTAATGCAGTGGAAGCATAAGCAGGTGCATGTAATAGCACCTTTATTTCATGGAAGCTTCCACCATTTTTAGCTGTTCTGCATTTCACTGATGATTTGATACTGGGCCTACATACAACTGATGGCATATTGAGCGTGCTCGTGGATTACCTGTGATGTAGCGGTTGAAGGATGATCAAATGTTCCAAGCAGGGAGACTACCAGACAATCTAATGTGCATCTTATGCATTTTTCAGAGATCTGAAAACAGAGCTTATTCTTTAGAGTTTGGTACTATACACAACCAGGCAATGTTCATCTCCAAAGCACACCGATAACATTCTCTATGTTTTGGGTATCAGTTAGGATTGAAGCCATCCCTAGAAAGATACACTACATAATAGAGTTGGCACAGAGTGAGCAGTTGTCTTGAGCCACAAGTATATTTTGAATCAGGGTTTCAGTATCGCTTTCATCAGAAAACCGATTCTAAGGAATGCTATCCATATCTAACAGATGTTCCATTGAAGAACACACTGAAGCTTTTGCATAATCTGGCTCAAGGCCCATTTCCACTCAGTGGTTGGAACAGAGTTGATTTCCTTTTATTAAGAAAAGAGGTAGAAAGCTATTTCCCCATGCAAAAATTGTTCAGCTATCTCTGATGAAGGAGGAAATGTTGTCCTGTGTGGAATTTAGAGTTTCATTTGTAAATAGTTCAAGTTTCTCTACAGTTTTTCCACATGCTAGAGGGCATCAGCATGAACTGCTGTCTCTTTAATATAAAGAATATAGTTAGACATATGCATAGTCTTTTTTAATGTATAGAATAGCTGGGCTGAAGTTTTGCAAAATAATAATAATAAAAGAAGTTTGTCCGGCGAATTTAGCTCTTTTTTCCTGCTCAAAAGTTGTCTAGACTCAGTATTTGCTATGGATTTCTTCCTTCTCACTTGGTCAGATATTTTATGCAAACAAATTTCACCTTATTCATTCTGTACAAACTGCTGATTATAAACATTCCTTTTAGTACTAAATAAGTTTACCATTTGCTAGAGTTAAGCTGTTATTTGATTGTCTAAGTCACATTGTATTGTTTGTGTACTCACTGCTTCTGCCACTAATGATTTTCATATAGCTATGAAATGTTGTAGAATTAAGTAAATCTTGGCTCATGGGATCAAAATTAATTTTTCAGCAATATTCATCCTAACAAATGTATGTTAGAATGAGCACATTCAAAGCAAAATTCTATTTAGAAAGTGCCAAAATATTCAAATATTTTCCCCTTGCAGTTTTATCAAGCTTGATAAGTCTTTTTGCATCAGCCCCCCTGGCTATCCTGTACAGGGACTGTATTTATTTGTATGTGTCTACAAGTAAAGTGTGTATATAAAGATACATTTGCACATAATATAATTTCAGTGAAAACAATGTATAAATTCACAGCACAGTTTGCCTATAAATATTTCCAGGGACAGCTGTTTGTCTGCCAACTGCAGACAATAAATTTGTTGTTTCTACCCTTCTAGGAAAGCAGGTTTCTTTAGCACAAACTTCACACTGTGTTTGCTACTCATGTCAAGGCAGCTACACCAATGGAAAAGAATGTGTTAAATGTAGCATTATCATGCAGGTCAGGCAGGGCAGCCTGGTACACATTTTCCCACAATCTCTGCTCATTAACATCTAGTTCCCCCATTGTGCAGATTTTTGGCTCTGTTCCACCAGGGCAGAGAAGAAAAATGTTTACAATATGCAAACGTGGAAGGGGAAAAAAAGGCTTTGAAATGTTAGTCCTTTGGGATGGAAAGTTTCATAAGGGGAAGGTAAGTCAAAGGTTACTAATAGGATGTCTGCAACACCTGTTTTTTAGTGGAAGTTTTGATAAACAAGCTTTACTTAAGTACTGCTTGGCCCAGACAAAAATATCAACCATATACCGTTGGCTAACTTGATCAGCCTAATAGCTCAAAACAAAGGTCAGATTTTCAATACCCTAGCAAATCCTCTCATCTCCCTGTCATGCTAAAAAGAAATTGCCCTGCCTGCCATGTTAGACAGATTGTTTTTCAGACCCTAGGCCCAGATTCAGAGAGGGAGAATGGGAAAGAGGGGATTTTAAATCTAGCATCACTCAAGCAGAGACCCCTTGTGTCTGAGCAGGGATTCACAGCAACAAATGAGAAAATTGTGTCATCTTAGGATTCTTGGTGCAGCTGAATAGCTTCTACACTGTACACTTCTTTTAGTTACAGTGAGCAAATTTCATCATCCATCAGCATCTCATGCTAAGTCATCAACCCTCATTTCATTTTTTCCCCTGAAAATTAATTGCAGAGTATTTTCAAAATTTTTTGCCTGGCATCTACAGAAGTGGAAGAACAGGAGTGAAATCTACTTGGATAAGTCAAGTCCCTTATGTCTGTGATTCCCTAGCTCTTCACCATTTTTAAGAGACTTATCCTCAACCACCACGCACGAAGTTGGGAAGTATTATACTTGTTTTACAAATGGGGAACTGAGGCCAGGGGTAGGATAAATAATTTGACCAAGGGCAAATAATGTTTCTGTGACCGAGTCAGGAACGGAACCCATTCTCCTCAGATGTGGTCCAGCACCAAATCCACTAGACCAACCTTTTTATCCTAAAAAGCATGCACTGGCTTCCAAAAGGGCTTCTTTTTTAATATAGTTAGCCAGTGGAAGCAGAAAGCAGAACAATAGAGAGGGCTAGATTTGATGTTTGGTCCACGTCAAATACGTGATGTTCAATCCAGACTTTGAAACTTTGTTTCATCTCCACTTATATTGCAACCAAGGTTACTTACTGAAAGTGGCTTTGAAAGCATGACATTCAATGAATACAATGAATTTTCTTTGACTATAAAGGCTATAAAAATGTCTACACTCCCTTCTCCCTGCCCTCCCATCCTCCACATTCCTGTTCCCAGCATATCCAAGTTTCTGATCTCTGGTATCTAATAGAGGGGCCTAAGCAAGAGCTGCATTATTAACAGTAAGTTTGGTGGGTTTTTAAATAAATAAATAAATAAATAAAAGACACTCTTCTTGTAAGTTCGATCTATTAAGGAAGAACGAATAAAAGGAGGGATATTGAAGCAGGTACATCAGATTGTTATGTGGGAACTTTTCAAGTACTAAGGAAAATATTGTTCCTTGCCAAAATGCTCAAGAATTACTACAGGCAGAGGTGGCCTTTGGCTATTGGGGTTCCTAGGTGAAGGCCCATTGTGGGGCCCCCTATAGGCGCACAAGGCCTCCATAGGGCCTCCTCTGTGACCCTGCCTCCCCCACCATCCCGGCCCCAGCTCCTCCCACACAGCCCCGGCTCCCTGGGCCAGCTTCTCCTTCTGCTGCAGACCAAGGCAGACGTGGCTTTTGGGGTAGGTGATGGGGCCCCTTGCAGCTTGGGGCCCTAGGCGTACGCCTGCTTCACCTACCCCAAAAGCCGCCTCTGACTACAGGTTTTGAGCGTCTAACATAATACACTTTTTAAGCAGCTTGAGTTGTGGAGGATGACAGTGTTCAGAATGATATAAAAAAAAAGTCAGATCCATGAGTGTCTCTAGTGGAGCACTGAATCACTTTAGAAAATCTTGGACTCAGTTTAAATCACAGAATCCCTAGCATTCTGTTAACCACAGAAATAGCATGGCTGAGTGCTTGTGGCCATGTATTTACAAACCTAGTGGGAGGAAACACACAAGGTGACATTTTTAGACATGTGTGAGTGACTGAGGTGCTTCTAAAAACTTTACTCGCAAACTTCAGTTTAAAAAAAAATGACATTCCCCTGGTTACTATAAACACAGGACTTGATCTTATTTTCAGAAATGCAGGTATTACAACTTGATAAATCTGATTTTTTCCAACTACCCAGCCCACAGATCAAATTACTTCTCTTCAATCTGCCACTTGCTCATAGGGGAGAATCTGTAATATATATTAAAACAATGAACCAACACATGCCTTGGATGTTTAAGAACATTCAGTAATCTATTATTTTACATGAAAAATATGCATCTGGGTACTGGGGTAAACACCAAGCGTACATGTCGCATTCCTTGGAAGTGTAATTTAAGTGAACATGTAGATACACTAGAAGCTGGAAGTGTCTGTAGTAAGGCTATTTTCTGCATGTGTGTGGGCATGTGTGCATGCGCACACACTTGCAAATGGGCAAATTTAAAGTTCAAGTGAAGAATGACAAAGTTTACACAACTCTGTGAGCATTGTGAGCCTGGCTCTGACCTTACCCAAGACTGCCAACAGCATAACTGTGTTGAACTGATTGGAGCTACTCCTAATTGTTATTGGTGGGAGATCAGAATCATGCCCATTGTAAATGATGTACATGCATGTTTAGTACCAGAGTAAACCCTTTGAAGTGCAGACTTTGCTTTTGGTTACATAATTACATATTATGCAGAGTTCATGTTCCTATTTTTGCATTCCTTCCCTGCCTTCCACACCAACCATGGCTTTTACTCTCTCCAGGCCACTCTGCATCTTTTCCTCCTGGTACGGCCATTAGAGACTGCTCCCTGCATTTCTTGTGTACCAGACTGAAAGGTGTGCAGATCTGTTTGAATTTTTTACTTTTTGACTGTAAGAGCAGAAGGACTTTCAGTTCGGCAGATATCCCCATCCAGGGTGATGTGTTCATGGTAGCTTCAGCTGTGTGATGAGAGAATCACTAAAGGAACCAAAGTCTGGCTTAGCTCAGAACTGTTTCATAGGCCTCTTGCAATCTGACACCAGTTCAAAAGGATGGCTGTATTCTGCCCTTATTCAATCCCAATGAAATCACTGGAATCACGTGGACTAAGATAACACAGGATTTGGCACAATCATCAACAATCCCATTTGGCTCAAATTAAACTTTTCCTAAAAGTTCCCCCAACTTTTAGCTAATAGAAAGAATGATAGAGGTATTTTTTCCTCAGAACTTGGTAGGTCCAGCACTTCCTTTCAGTGGTAGAACAGAGAGTGCTACACCCCTGAGTGTTCCTATAGGCCCTTACCTTTTTGCTGGGGCTCTTGTCCCTCCAGCAGATGGCTGGTATGGGTGAGGAGGGGCCGTGGCACCACCCTTGACTCTGGGCCCCAACAAGTAGCAAACTCACACTGCTGCTTCAGGAAACCAGGTAGATTCGTTGGATTACTTCCCCATGTCCCCTTGACATAATGCTCAGACTCTGAAGACAGGAGCCCTTCCTGGCCTCCTTGCAAGGGGAAATCCTTGGCACCTGACTGTCCCAGTGGGTGTCATAGAAGTCTATTAAATCTTCCCCTTCTGGCAGGGTCTTTTTCTCCTGAAGCCTCCAGGCCTGGGATGGGTCCCTTGCCCCATTCAGACAGGGCATTTTACTTCCCTCACCTCTTTCCCTCAGACAACAGAGTCTTGTGGCACTTTTAAAGACTAACAGATTTATTAATCGCATGAGCTTTCGTGGGAGCTTTTCCTCAGTCTTTGTACCTACAGGGTGGTTCTTGACCTGTGTTCTGGTCCTTCTTCGTGGCCCTCTTGGCTTCTAACAATGAATGACAATATCAATATCACTCTCTCTCTCCAGCCACACCCTTTTTCTGGAGATGAGGCTTTTCAACAAGCCCTGGGTGGGGCCTTGATTGGCTTCAAGAATGCCAATAAACCCAGAGTAACCCCCTGCTCAGCTACCAGGGGAAAGGGACTTGCTGAGCCTGTAGCTAACATATTGACCTTCTGGTACTCTTCGGAAGCCATCCAGACCGACTCTATCATAAATATATACATTGCATGTAAAGTTGAAATGGGCCTATGGGAAAACAAGTGAATGGCAACCTGGGCAGCAGTGACCATGAGATGGTAGAGTTCAGGATCCTGATCAATGGAAGGAAGGAAAGAAGCAGAACACACACCCTGGACTTCAGAAAAGCAGATTTTGGCCCCCTTAGGGAACTTATAGGCAGGATCCTTTGGAAGGCTGATCTGAAGGGGAAAGGTATCCAGGAGAGCTGGCTGTATTTTAAAGAAATCCTGTTAAAGGCACAGGAAGATACCATTCCAATGTGCAGAAAGAACAGCAAATATGGAAGGCGCCTAGCATGGCTTAGCAGAGAACTCTGCGATGAGGTGAAACATAAAAGGGAAGCTTTCAGGAAGTGGAAACTTGGACAGGTGACAAAGGAGGCGTATAAAGATATTGCTCAGGACTGCAGGGACAACATCAGAAAGGCCAAAGGGCAACTGGAGTTGCAGCTAGCAAGGGATGTGAAGGATAACAGAAAGGGGTTCTACAAGTATGTCAGTAAAAAGAAGAGGATCAGGGATGGTGTGGGTCCCTTACTGAATGAGGCAGGTATCCTAATGGTGGATGATGCGGAAAAGGCTGAAGTACTCAATGCTTTTTTATTTCAGTCTTCACAGGGAGGGCCAGCTCCCAAGCTACTACACGGGGTAACGCAGAATGGAGAAGAGAAGAGTGGCCCTCAGTGATGGAAGGTCAGGTTAGGGACTACTTTAAGAAGTTGGATGTGCACAAGTCTATGGGGCCAGATGAACTGCATCCGAGGGTGCTGAGGGAGTTGGCCGAAGAGATTGCAGGGCCGCTGGCTATTATCTTTGAAAACTTGTGGTGAACGGGGGAGGTCCCGGAGGATTGGAAAAAGGCAAATATAGTACCTATCTTCAAGAAAGGGAAAAAGGAGGATCTGGGGAACTACAGACCCATCAGCCTCACCTTAATCCCTAGAAAAAATCATGGAGCAGGTCCTCAAAGAATCCATTCTGAAATACTTGGAGGAAAATAGAGTGATCAGGAACAGTCAGCATGGATTCACCAAGGGCAAATCGTGCATGACCAAACTGATTGCCTTCTATGATGAGATGACTGGATTTGTGGATGCGGGAAGAGCTGTCGACATGATATACCTCGACTTTAGCAAGGCTTTAGATATGGTTTCCCACAGTATTCTCATCAGCAAGTTAAGGAAGTATGGGTTGGATGAGTGGACCATAAGGTGGGTAGAAAACTGGCTAGATTACCGGGCTCAGCGGGTAGGAATCAATGGCTCGATGTCTAGCTGGCAAACAGTAATGAGTGGAGTGCCTCAGGGGTCGGTCCTGGGGCCGGTTCTGTTCAACATCTTCATTAATGATCTCGATGATGGGATAGATTGCGTGCTTAGTAAATTCGCGGATGACATCAGGCTGGGGGGAATGGCAGACACGCTGGAGGGCAGGGACAGGATCCAGGGAGACTTAGAAAAATTGGAACAATGGGCCAAAAGAAACCTCATGAGGTTCAACAAGGACAAGTGCAAAGTCCTGCACTTAGGACGGAACAATCCCATGCACTGCTACAAGCTGGGGACCGATCAGCTAAGTAGCAGCACTGTAGAAAAGGGCCTGGGGGTTATGGT
Organism: Pelusios castaneus; assembly: GCA_007922175.1. Taxonomy (NCBI): domain Eukaryota; kingdom Metazoa; phylum Chordata; order Testudines; family Pelomedusidae; genus Pelusios; species Pelusios castaneus. The sequence continues at coordinate 2,667,237 of ML685763.1, forward strand.
GGACGGGAAGCTGGATATGAGCCAACAATGTGCCTTTGTTGCCAAAAAGGCCAATGGCATATTGGACTGCATCAGTAGGAGTGTTGCCAGCAGATCGAGGGATGTGATAATTCCCCTCTATTCGGCACTGGTGAGGCCACATCTGGAATACTTGTGTCCAATTTTGGGCTCTCCACTACAGAAAGGAAGTGGACAAATTAGAAAAAAAGAGTCCAGTGGAGGGCAATGAAAATGATTAGGGGGCTGGGGCACATGACTTATGAGGAGAGACTGAAGGAACTAGGCTTATTTAGTCTACAGAAGACAAGACTGAGGGCGGATTTGATAGCAACCTTCAACTACTTGAAGGGGTGCTCCAAAGATGAGGGAGCTAGGCTGTTCTCGGTGGTAACAGAGGACAGAACAAGGATCAATGGTTTCAAATTATAGCTGGGGAGGTCGAGGTTGGATATTAGGAAAAACTTTCTCACTAGGAGGGTGGTGAACCATTGGAATGGGTTACCTAGGGAGGTGATCGAATCTGTGTCTTTGGAGATATTTAAGATTCAGTTAGACAATACCCAGGCTGGGATGATTTAGTGGGAGTGGTCCTGCTTTTAGCAGGGGGTTGGACTAGATGACCTCATGAGGTCCCTTCCAGCCCTATGATTCTAAGTATATGGCTCAGGTGCTTGATATCAAAGCACAAAAACTAGGTTTTCCAAAAAGGCTAAGGGACTTAGATACCCAGCTTCCTTAGGCCAAAAATACCAGCCAAAGCACTCTGACAACATGTTAAATGTCATGGCCACTCCTTCTATTCCCCCTTTCATTTACCAACAGTGATAAGAGCATTTTATAATTCCCAGCTTTAAAACTTAGCTGAAATGTTTTAGTCAAAATTCAGTTTTCACATAACCAAAGCAAGGCCTGGCCCCTTCAATCATTTACTCTTACTTATCAAGAGAGTCCAGCCAAGAGGTTCTTCTCCTACTGAGCCATTATTCATATCAGGCAGTACTGGGCTGAGTTGTTGTTTTTTTCCCCCCCTTTCCCTCTTGGCTGTTCACTAACAGATGTCAACATTTAGCTCCCTAATCCCTGGGACTTCAGGCCTGCTTAAGGCTTACAACAGCAGTCAACTCACTGACCATAGGAAGAGAGCCATATCTACTTAACCAGTGCAAAACATGTCTACATAATAGTGTAAGACAGAACAAGTAGAAGAAATTCATACCTAATTAAGACTGAGGAAGGAAGTGAAGAACACAGAATATAATTAACCTGATTAGAAATGTAGGTGAGGACATTAGGGCTAACCCTGAAAAATGTCCTGTGGCTTTTGTGAATGAAGTGCCAAAATGGACATTTGGGATAAACATGCCAAGCTGTTTGTTTGAGGAGTCACTGTGGATTGGTGAATGCAGAAGTCCCCCCTTCTGGTTATACAGAAATCCAGCCTTTTGAAGCTACACCTGAGGTAGGAACCATTTTCTGCTGATTATTTGTTTTTGGAGTCTCAAGATCAAAGGAAAGACCAAACTATTTAACTGTTGTTCTGCTGAAAGACAGTTATGAACTCAACCATAAAAAAACCCTATGTGAATTGTGAAGGATTGACTCTTACCAGAGTCCTTTCTAGGTTTGGTGAGTGACCTCTAGAAAACTTATTATGGGTGTAGGTTTTTACTGTTTTCTCTGTAATGTTTTCACCTGAAGATAAATATGCTTGCTTATAAAAGGGATATGGTGAGAATGTCTAACTGGTGGCAGTTATAATGGTTCAGAGTCTTTGAAAAGAAAGCAAAGCATAGATACTGGCTTATTTAGATTGCCTTACTGGGAACATTACAGTGTAGGCAAGGAACTTGTGCAGCCTGGAATAACCCGAGACAGGAAGGACACAGACTTGTCTTTGACCAAAGGAGGGAACAGCTGTGGGGCTGGGAGCCTAGAGCAAGTGTCATTGATGGATCACTGAGGGGAAAATACAGTGCAGTTGTCTTGAACTGTGACAATCAGGGCCTTCATTTTAGCTCTTCTCTAAAAAGATAGAAACTCCAATTCCATAGTACCTTAGACTGTGGAATGAAGTAAATGCTGACTCAGATAAGGAATGCAATGTACCGAATTACTAAGATTGCTTGCTTCCTGCACCACTGTATAGGTTTTTCCTCCTAGTCAAGCATTGACAGGTCCAATGTGGGTGGGCTTGTAGAACCTGATGAGGTCACAGGTGAAATCACTGGGAGAAAACTGCAAGCTAGAAATTTAAGTGTCTTTATTGCTCTTCATATTCAGAATAATCTCACACTTGGTATATTGACTTTCCATTAGTATTTCCAAAGTAGATTCTGGAGCCTCTAATTCATTTTGAGACTGGGAAATTCAGGTAGTTACTCAATTTTGAGCAAGTGTCAAAGTGAAAAGTGTTTTATAACCCCTTCAATTTTCACAGTTCCTGAGGCTTTGACATCTGTTATTGTGCCATAATTTCCCATGAAACAAACTATTAGTGACTCCTGGCCCCTGCTGTATCTAATGTATATACCTTCAGCCTGTCCTTAATTAAGATAATATTAAACAATGACTCATAAAAGTTGCATTTTATAATCCATTCCCATAATGGTTAGAGGCACACAAAAAACATAATACTGTATTATTTATGACGTCCTCAAATAGCAAAACTGATCCGTCTATTGGCTAAAATATAATCCTGTTGTCTAGAATGAAAAAAGCCTCAAACCCCAAAGACACACTTAAAAAAATGCACCACAGCTCAGTGTGCTTCTGATACAGCAGCACATTTGAGATAACCTTCCCCCCATTCGTGTATTTCAGACATTTTAAATAGATTCTAAATTCAGTGCAAGACAAAGATGTGTGATATCTTGTTCTTTCATTGCTCCCTTTGTCTGAGCCAGCAGACAAAATACATAATGTGAAAAGTGAAGTAAAAAAGGTGCAAGGAAAGTCATTATGGTTTCTTTGGCCCACTAGAAGGTCTGAGCCCAGAAGTCTTCTCTGAGGGACCATGAATACCAAACATTAGCTAGATAGGGTAAGGGCAGATTCTGTGCTAAATACAGTTACTATCCATTGCTGTTCTTGTTTTTTTGTTCCTGTACCAGAGGTAAGTCACTGTTAAATGTCTCCCCAGATAAAGATTACTGCAGTAATCTGGTTTGCATGGGTGTAACACTACCTGCACTATCTTTCCCATGATCCCGAGTAGACAGCTGTGTTGAGTTCCACCCTACAACTGTGGAATGAACTCCCAGAGGAACCAAACGTCAACACCATCTTCTGCTTCAAGTACTAGGCTCATTCCTTGCCCCCTCCAATATCAACATGTACCAACAAGACACTCTGCTGAGAGAGCACACACATTACAGATTTTAGTCATGTTGCTTATTGCTCTACTGGAAGGTGCTCAGACACAATAATGATCATGATATAAGAACCTGTATACAATGTAGTATAGGGCATGACTGGAGTGATCTTATGCAGGTGAAACTCTGGCCAAAATGTACTGCTTTTCAGCAGTCTGGCTGGCAGATATGGCCACAACCAGCCAGATGTAGTTTAGAGCAGTCCCGAGACTGTTTTACAATATGCAGCAGCCACTCACCCCATCACTTTCTGAAAAAAGTCAGGCCTCCGTAAGGTGTTATAAAGTGGACATGCCAAAACTCAGGCACCTACATAACTAGTTATCTTAACATATATTAGGGGTGTGGGTCAGTGGCCCAGATTTTCAAAGTTACAATATATTTTGTTTATTAACTTTGAAAGAATTCATTGCTAACCTCTTATGATACTATTTATTCTTTATTTAGTTTTGATTTCTTTGTATTGGTATTAAAGAGTAAATTTAAATGGCTTCATGGATTACAAAGGCTCCAAAATAGAACAACTACCTGCTGTGTTCAATAGTGAACTCTTACTGTCATTAACATAAATCTGTAAATACGTAACAATGTTTTTGGAAGAGTAAATCCCCTCCTTTTTTTTTAAATGCTGTTTACACTTTGAGAACTGCAGAACTAGAATAAGAGAAGCATAAAAAGTGAGAGATGTTCTTTAGGCTTGAAAATAAAAGCAGAACTGCATTAAGTTCAAACATTGGTATTAGATGAAAAAGAGGAAAAGTGTTTTTTCCCTCTTGCTTTTCTGGAGACAGATATGTGTCTAAGAACGTAAAATTCAATTCCCCAGGGAATACCAAAGGCTTTTGGCAGACACTCGGAAACTCAAGATGACTCTTTTCTGTAAGAATGAACATTAGAAGGGGGGGGGGGGGAAGAAGAAGAGGAGGCGTAATTACTTTCAATGTTTACATGGCCATGGCTTCTTGATTCTGAAAGAGTATCTGACTACAAGGTCTGGAATTAATCTCATTTTATAGAACTGCCAGGTGAAGTAAAACTACTCTTAATTATTTTAAGTGAGTCTTTATTTGTACATCATAATTCTCCTTCTAATAGTGATGGGAAAGAGTACTCAAGATTATGAAGACATGTGCAGTAACTTTTTTCCTTACATTTGTGCTGTTCAAACTCAGTACAATCTAACAATATCAGCTTTATACCTAGAAAGAACAGTAATGACCCAACACCAGGGGAAAAAAATGTCAGCACCCGCCCTTTCTCCAAATACCATTTATCAAACACATTCCAATTAAAACTGAAGAGACTGAAGAAAAACTACTATGGTAGATAGCACAATACTTACACATCCATAAATCACACGGGTCCTTAGCAATCAAAGTCAGGAGAATATATGTTGTGGTGCATGACAATGACATAACCAGATCAGTATAATCATATTCTAAAGCCAAATCCTATCCACCCTAAGGAGCTGTAGACTAGCAGTCTTCTTATATTTACTGGACATGTGTGTTCTTGCTGGAAGGATCATACAATTCTTTAAAAATGTGTGTTTTCAACTGAAGGAAATTCCTTACGTGTCAGAATCTCAAAAAATGAAAGATTCTGATAATCACGTGTCTCCCAGACTTCGGTGTCATATTAACAATTGAAGAACCAGCATAGCTATCCTTATCTTACCTTGTGCTTCCCAAGGTGGCCTGCTGTTGTACCTATATTTTGCTGGGTGACCTGGTAGAGTTAGATCTTTTTAAACTGTACAGAACTTCATCTCAACTATATAAATTATATATTTAAATGAACTGATATGGGTTTGTTTGCACATTGCATGTATAGATAACGTAGGTGATAACGTTTATAATTTTGATCTATTGAGTACAGCAACAGAAAATGGGCTAAACTAACGGATCATACCTGTCATCTGTTACCAATTAGAAGAATCAACAGGGATCAAGCTACAGTTGCAGTGTGCTACTACAAGATATCAGGAACCATATAGAAAGAAGACATGGCAATTAGAAGAGAAAGGAAGATAATTTCTGAACAAATGGAAATTTTTTAGAAGCAATGGTTCAGAAGCCTTCAAAACTATATGTCACACTATTGTGATATTCCAGGTCAGTTTTCTCAACCCTTCTCTAGAGTCATGATATGTCTGTAGAAATTGCAAAGAAAACATTCCACCTTTGAAAGCAAGTCTTATAGGAAAGATTCTAGTGCTACAGAAACTCTTGAGTGCGTTACTCAAGGGATTGGTAACATGCTACTGTCTTTTAATCCAGGTAATCAATTTATATCTAACCCAGGTCGGTAGAGTCTGATCTGGTTTGATGACATTTGTGAAAGCATTTGTTGGTCTCATTTATTCAGGAAACTAGGTGGCCTAATGACAACAAGTGTCACTATAATTGGCATTAGAAGGGAGTAATAAAAAAAATTTTTTTTTTAAATTGGTATGATTCTCTTAGTAATCCTTTGTACAAGTGATCTCTCTTTTTGTGCAATGTTTGTAAAAAAGCAACATTTTTAAGAATGAATGGAACTTCACTTTGGGGGAACATGAGTGAATATTGAACTACCATCATGGAAATAAAATACGATGAAAACACTCATCTATGAACATGAAGAGAAAGAATTGGAAACACCACCATATAACTAAGTCCTCATTCAGCAAGATTAATTGATAAACAATTGGAACATAATTAAAATGGAATAACCCAGAAGTTGAAATGGGTTCCCTTAAACTGCTCATTGAATAGTGTAAAATAATAAACAAGCTGGTAAAATAGTGAAAGTCTTGGGATAAACTGAACAGTTAAAACAAAAGAGGTCTCAATTTGTTAAATAATTTACAACAAATAATTCAGCCACCTGTAACTGGGGCCCACTGACACAATTGTTGGTATTTTCAGCAGAGAAAGGGTTCGACCAAGAGCAGGGCAGCTAGGGGAAACAAAAAATGACTAAGTAGCAAGCAGCATTTTGATAATTTTGGAACGTCGTTCCAGTGCTACCATTTCCCAAGACATTTCTGAATAAGAAAGAGAATGGCTAGTGGGTGTGTGCCATAAATAGTACCTCAATCAACATAGAACAAAATAGGAGGTATCTTTAATATGAATGTAAAAAAGAAGAATCAGATTGTTTTCTGTTGTTCTCTGATGACATACAGAAAGCTTTTGCTTTTGGCCAGAAAACTGTAATACTGTTGTACGATTCTTAGTTGCCAGAATGATAGCTTTTTAGAGCATGCAATGCAGCTAGATATGTAGGCCACTCAGATAGCAAACACATTCCTATTTAATTTACCAAGAGGACCACCACCAAGAGGAAGAGGAGAAGAAGAAAAGAGTTTATTTCACAGACCCTGATGCATTTGCATGCCTATCAGTTTATCCTAGTTACATGATCAGGGTTACTACACCAGAGATCCATATATTTATCAGTTAACTTGACAGTTATCTCTCCCAAAGCCATGGAAGGTAATTAACAAGAGAGAGTCAGGCATGGCTTGAGGCAGTAATTTAATACTGCCCTAAATCTCTGCATGAGCAAACCCACTAGCCAAAGAGGAAATGCATACTGTACAAGGACATTTGTGTTCTCAAACATGATACCCTACGGAGCTTTCAGATGAAGCACTTTTCCAACGATTAACTCAGCACATTTGAATTTCATTATTTAATGTCATAGGAGAATGGTTATGTATGGTGGATAAAGGGAAACAAGTTTCCCCATGAATAAAAAAATCAGAATAAAAGTCAAATACTTAATAGACAGTCCATCTTCAGTCACTCAAAGTCCCATTGTCTTTTGCTGATCCAGTTGGAAATATATGAGTCACTGTTTTTATGAAATGATTAGTATAAAACTATAGTTGTGCTTTCTCTGCATTCTAGAATAATTAGACCCATAAACAATATCACTTGAGATGCATACTTGGACAAGAATGCACTTTCCATACTGATTTGGTATATAACAGTTTTCTCCCTTAGGGATAGCTTGGAGATGTGTTGTGCCCTTCCAGAACTCATGGTCATGCAGTGATAATTCCCACACTGCACTAGGCCTATGAATGACAATTCCTTGCTCTGCTAACCTGGGGGTGGAGATAGAAAGAGAGGAGGGGAGGGGAGGGAAGAGAAGGGAAGGGAAGGGCCAAGTCTCTTCCTTTTTTAGAGTATTTTGGACCCTAGTGAGGAAGGCTAGAATAGTATATTTGAAAATAAAATATACACCTGTTTGAGATACAATGTAGAGTCAGCTTCAGGACCAGCCTGAGATCCAATGAAGAATTTGTATTCTCTGCTGTATACTTTACATTTGTAGTTGTACACAATTTCAGAGACTATTAAATGATCCTTCTTGTATACTCATGTCAATCAAGCAAGGTTTAAAAATATTTCTATAGGAAAATATTAGAATTAACCTTAATTCAAAGGGTTTAAAGTTTTCAACTGTTTCTTCTTACTCCACTGACACTAATATAATTTGTATAGAAATTATCCAGATTTACTCAAAAACAAAAACAAAATATGCTTCTATGTAGTGGCACACACAAGTGCCGAGTTTTCCAAAATGATTAGTTATTTTGGGTATCTGAGTTACCATAAAAGGGGCCCAATTTTCAGAAGTGTTGGGCCCCTACTGCCTGAAGATCAGACACCTTTATGATATTTCACCCAAACATTGAGGTGCCCATTTCAGAAACCAGAAAACACCGAAAGGCACAATACACACATTTTCATTTAATGCAGAAAATTTGGTGACAAGAGTGGTTGACCATTTAGTCTCATCTAGAAAGACATTAGAAACCCTGACGAACACTGTGAAATGGAACTGGGGGAATAAAAATTTTTTTTGACTGGCTTTTTTCATTAATATTTGATTAGTGGGCCCCAGGTAAAGGCCAGTTTCAATAGATTTCTATTATTCAATAAGAACAACAGCGATGCTAATAAGCAGCAGCCAACAAGACCATATTTTTAAGCAATACTCATGTCAAAGAATATAAACCACACAACAGCATGTTTTTGTTGTAGTTTTGTATATCTGTTTTGTTTTTGTATTATGAAGCAGACTCTGAGGACTCACCTATTGCAAAACACAAGTATTTTAAAATATGAACTATAGTCTGTAAAGGACAACAGAGAGAGTACTTTCTTACAGCAGCCATCTCCTTTGAAATATGAAAAGACAAACTGGATGAAAACATAACCCTTTTTCCCCTGCTGATCACTGCAAGTTAGACAGCCAGTTGTTACTGATTGCAGAATTAACACATCAGAGTTATCAGCTTCATGACTCTGCCACATTTAAAAAGCCAGCCACAAAAAAAGGCATCCTGGGAAAATGTAACTCCAAATTGGGGCAACAAGAATTCATCAGTTAAAGTATTTTTGATAATGAACTTTTTCTTGTTGTGCCCATCACCAACAATATAATGGTTCTTTCATGAAACCAAAGTGGGGTTCAAATCCTCTCCATTCCCAAGCAAAGCTATTTGATTTATTCTTGTTTTTAACAATAAGAAACAGACATGTTTTCTGGAGTACCCTTTGGAAGAACAAAATGAGCTATCACAATAATAGGAAAGCTGGAGGTCAGCTTTTGATCTGATATATCCTACTCCAGTTTAGGCCTCAAGTAATTTCTTCAGATAAAGCAGGAAAGAGACTATCTTCATATTTCTATTATAAGAAAGGAAAAAAAACAAAAACAAACAAAACCAAAAAATTTTTACCTGCTTGGTTTTTTTTTTGTTTTGACCGAGTCAAAAGGCACAGGACTAGTTTTATATTTTCTGTTTCTCTTTAAAGGCGAGGATGAAGTGAGGAACGCCAGAGCTGGAAGTGAGAAGCTGTGTGCCTGCGGACTGGAACAGGATCACATTCTCTGAGCAAACTGACCAGTGGGCTTCTTCGCTGGGGAAAGCAAGCTTAACTGAGCAGCTGAGCTTCATAACATCCCTGTTTGAACCATGGTTGGGCTGCCACTTACATGACAGCTGCCATTTTGGCTAAAGATCAGAAATTGAACTGGGGACTTCCAGAGCTAAAAAGATTAGAGCTTGAGGTAAATATCCAGGCTTTAAAGTAAGGGGTTGTAACTGACTTAGTCTCTGTGGATTCAGCACAACAGCGGCTTATGCCAGCACCCACAAGTCATGCATTAAAGGGTTTTCATGATCCTTATCTACAGCTGCAACATCAGGAGCTCGATTCTGCTCTCATTCAAGTCAATGGCAAAGTTCCCATCAACTTCATTGTGCTAAGAGTGGGGCCCTGTTTGTTGCAATGTAATCCATGTGCCTAAAGGAGTGTCTTTTTAAGGAATTTCTTGAGACTGAGTTACTGTTACCGGGCTGACTTAGCTGCCCAGAGCCAGAAATTTCTGGAAGTTGGGTATGGTGGCTGTGAGCATGCTCCAGAAGGTTTTTGCTGCTGGCACAGCTGCAGCCAGATGCCATGAGAGCAAGAACCACAAGAGATGCACGAGAAGAGCCCATGTACTCAGTGTGTGACTGGGAGAAGCCGAGCCAGGAGTGGACAGCAAGATGTTTTCTCCCCACTCTAGAGCATTTTGTATCAGAGTCTGTGCACATGTATATGTGACTCAGTTAGCTGACTGGATGGTGCTGGTTCCAGAAGAGAAAGAAAAGCCTGCATGGATTTCTACTAAAGATTCCCACAACCAAGGAAGAAAAAGGAGCTGCTTCTTTCAACTGAAGCCTTTGGACTTGAACAGAGATTGTAACTGAGATTTGGTGAACTCCACCTAAACTTTAGGACTCCTGCGTACCTTTCTCACAGTGTTTCTGTGGGGACTGTTCTGTTTAAATTCATATTGTTTACTTATGATAAAATTTATTAAGTTAGTAGTTAGTAAAGTTCATTATTTTGTTTGTGCTTAGTAATATTTTAACTCTGAGCAATCTTCGCTGTGAGTCCCTTAAAGGTAGAATCCTGGGTTTCCAGTTGCTTCTCCATAAAAGTTGGGGTCCATTTCTGTTAGGCATTGAAGAAGGGCTATTGAATGAATTCCAGCCCACCCAAAGGTTACAAACAAGATAAAGCTATACTAGAGAGTTAATGGCAATTTGAAGTTTGAACCAAAGAGTGTCTTACAATATTGAGACAAGCTATAGTAAATAAATGTGAAAGGGATTGTCCATGACCTTCCATGATCTAGCTTCATAATACTTTTCTACCATGAAAGCTGGAGCTGCTGCCCCTTAAAATTAAGCTATATCCTGTATTTTTCATACAGTTGTTCTCCTCTTGTGCTATGTCTACACTTACTAAAGTTTGTTCAAATTACTTAAATCGAACTAACTAATTCGAACTAATTTTAGTTAGTATGAATTAACTTAATTCAAACTAGAAAAATTTAGTTCAAACTAAGCAAGTGCCATTCATGGCACTTGCTTAGTTTGAATTAGTGAATTGCATTGAGTTCAATGGGCCGGTTAGTTCGAACTAAGCAATTAGTTCCAACTAACATGGTCACATTGGTTAATTTGAACAAACTAGTTCGAATTAACCCTTAGTTTGAATAGCATATTCAAATTTATTAGTTAGAATTAAGGAAGCCCTTAATTGGAACTAATTAAAGCCTAGTGTAGCCATGGCTTTAGTTAGTTCGAATTAAGCTTCCTTAATTCGAACTAACTTGCCAGTGTAGACATAGCCTTTGTGATCTAGTAGTCAGCCTAATGCTCAAATAAACTAAGTCCAGCAGTTGGCCACATTGCATACTCAGCCTACAGTTCAGTTCCAAATCATGCAGAATGCAGGAGGCAGAGACAGCAGAAGTCACTTGTCCAAGATCACACAAGAAATCTGTGGCAGAGCAGTGAATTACTCACCCTAAATCCTAGGCTAGTGTCATAACTACCAAACCATCTTTCGTCTCTACAAAAACAGGGCTTACTGCCTTGCCCAGCTGGGTCTCAGGGTCATGTTAGTTCTGGGTGGAATTCCACAACAGTTTGTATAGCTAGCTTACCTATAACACACCAGGCATTACCCAACCAAATGATCATGCAAATGAAATGCACGTTAGCTGGTGAGCATGGGGCATGTGACTTTCTCCCCTTCCCATCACTAACAAATGGTGTTTTAGCTGTATTTTTGGAAACAAGAAATACCAGAGATCTTGCACCTCTTTGTGAGATTTCCAACTCAGTTTTCTGCCAGAAAATTAGCAAAGTTTTGGATTAGCATCCAAACTAAAACCAAATTTCAAATCTTTTGAAGTTCTCACCTCACTGCTTTACAAGGCCTTGGTCCTAAAGACCATACTTACATAGACCACACCCTCTGCAAAAGCACATGTGTGTGTCCAGGAGTCAACACTACGAGGTCCAAATGCAGAATCAGTATCGAAGTATCATATTTGACAGTGACACATAAGCTTAAAAACCAGTATCCAAAAGCATTTCTTTTTATTTACTTGAAAAGATAGTTTTATGATTCTTTTTTCTATTCTACCCTATATTGATGGCCCAATTCACAAACCCTGGAAAGCAAAGGATGCCTCTCCACAGACTTCTGCGGGCTTTAGATCAGGCCCTAAATAACCTTTTTTTGAGCCTGTGCATCTATCTTAGTCGAGCAGGGTTTTAAAATGGGCCGCATTTCATTTTTCAAAGATCAAACATGAAATCAGACTGCACTGGTAAAATTAACTCTGGATATCAGCCAGATCATATGCTGACCACAAACAATGTGAAATATTTTAGAAGACAAAGCAACACAAAAGAAATTCCATATTTATCCATTAAAATGCTAGATGTTCCAGTTCCTAATACTTATGTTAAAATTGCTATACTTAAGATCCTTAGTTTCTTAGATTAATAAATGCTATCCTTCATTTCTAAAGCTTATTTTGAACCATTCTGTATTTTAGGGTATGTATATATAATGCTGAGTATTATGCCCACATATCAGGACCGTCATAGCTACATCTGTGTTTAATGAGTCTATATGCAAGTATGCACATTCATTTTTCATGTTACCAGCAAAATTTCAGGTGAGCATAGCCCAAGCTCTGCACTCAACTCCATGCAAGTAGGCCCTGTTCTTGTTCAAAACCATATAGAAATCTTACATGCAGAGGGGTTCTGCAAAGCGCTGCATGCATGGAATCTACTGACCTGACCAGGACTTTGCAGTACCGCTCGACACGTACGATTTCTGCATGGCTTTGCACAAGTGAATCTATTCGCAGAGTGAAGGCTTTTGTGCCATCAAGAGTTTTTCCCTGTGCCTTGCAAACTGAACATTGCACTGAGTATGCAGAAAGCAGAGATTTTGGTGGGGGGTGGAGGGGAGCAACTATTTGGTTTGGTTTCTGATCTGACAGGGGATTTCTGTTCAGGGATTTTTTATATTTTTTTTTACATCATCACTAGCTTTTTCAAAGCTCTACACTGCTGGAGATGGGAGAAGATAATTTATAGTAACTACAAACACTTGCTCCCTTTCATTGTGTCAGCTGCTGATTTTGAAAGCTTGTTCTGTCTTCCCCATACGCAAGGTTGACATCAGCCACATGGAGCACATGGTGAGCTTTAAAAATGACAGAACTTTAAGCCTCCACTCATTTTATAGCTTCAATTTTTAAAAGCCCAGCCATCTTGCTTATTGAATTCTCCTGGCAATAAATGTTTCCATCTACTTCATCCCAGGCAATCTAGGCAAGGAATCTTATAGGATACATAAGGGAAAATTTGCCACAGCAATTCTAGCTAACACCACTTTTTGTACCACAAATTCCTTTTGGTCTCAAAGTGGTCAGTCAGGGCCATCTAAATGCAACACTGGGTTCAAGGAACACCAGAGCACAGGGGTCACTGTGACCCCCCAACCCTCACACAATAGTCATTCCCCTGGGGAGGGGAGGGGTACCATAGGGGCCCCCTGATCTGCCTTCTCAATAGAATATTCTCCTCAGGAGCAGTAAGGAGAGTTGCAAAGGGGCCCTCACTACTTACTGGTGAAACCAGGATGTATCTGTTGGGTGAGTTCAGCCTGTAGTGCTCTTTTACTACCACATATTTGTCTAGAGGTGGTAATGAGTCCCCTATCACAATGAGTTGGGGAGTTCACAGAGGTATTGTTTCACAACATGAATTGGCTAGCCAGCTCATTTGCACCCTTTCATGGCATGAGGCACCCTGCCTTAGTCTCTCCACTTTTAAGGACTTTTTCCTCAGACAAAACACTCAAATTCTTCTCTTCCTTAGCACTTGAGGTTATTAAAATAACGTAACATATCCCAAACTCCACAGTGTCCATCTTTCCTACTAGTGGGTCTTACAGGATTTACCTACCCACTCTTTTCCTTGAATACTCAAGGATCACTTTGGAGTGTACTTACTCCCAGAAATCTCTATAATCTTCCTCAGATTCCACCTGATACCTCAGGGTGGCCAGCTGGAACACACTTTTTCCCCAACAACTATGCCCCAGCTCATCAACCCCCTACCACCATTCACAGCCCCACCCTCACAGCTTCTTAATCTTCTGTACAGAGGATTCAGCTCTTGATATGCAGCTGGTTCTACTAATTAAACAGCTCACTCCATCCCAGGTATGGCAGGCAGGGTTAATTGGAAGGAGCTGGCCAGCTCTAGCTTCTGGCTCTAAAAGAGGTAGCCCTCTTACCCCATCACACAGTCTGCAAGCTCAGGTAGATCTCACGCCTTACTTCACAAGAATATGTGCAAGGTGCTTGGCTTTCTTTGAAAGTCAGACTCCAGTAGCCTATAGTGTTTATGCTTTTTTTCTAGCCCGGGGGCTAGATTTCAGAAAGTGCTGAGCATCTGCCTTCAGCTTAAGCATGCTTCACTTTCTCCATGTCACACCCCTGTGCACTGGTTTAACTATTTCACAGTCCTAAGGATCCTTTGACCACAAGGACTTCTCCTGGCTCACAACACTGTCAGATGCCCTGGAGAAGTTAGGGAGTGGATGGGACTTTGCCTTGTCTCTTGTATGCCTAACAGTAAAGCAGGTATTTCCTTTAAGGTACAAAGTTCAGCCCTTCACCTTGTTGTTCTCATTTTTTGCCCTGTTGTCAAATGAGTGTTTTGAGATTGTCAGATGCAAGACTGCATAAAGATAAATTTTAGTACATACTAGTAGTAAGCAGTAAAATGAGGCACTAAATAGAACAAGGTAAATGTCTAAATGGCAAGTCAAGCTCAAAATCCTACTACAGATTTTAGCAAATAGATTGTTCTCAAAACCAAAGTATCATGTGAGCAAAAAGTTAACTGACAAAATGGTATCGCTGTAGAGCCATTGTGGTTTCTGCATATAAGTAAAGTATACGTATCTTATTAGAATGCAAACTACAGTATGCTCCGGGTAGTTCCTCAGTTGTTGCTTAATATATCTGGAACATGTTAAAGAGTCATAATCAGTTATAACTGATGCATTGTACACATGTCCTGAATGAAACTCTGAACATACAAGATTAATATATACTCAGTTTCAGTTTTTCAAAAGAGCATGTGCTCCATCTGTGGGCCACCACAGCCAATGTACACACACCTATTGGGGTGCATATCCAGGAATGACTGAATGTGTTTTGACTGCTTGAAAACGCTAAGCTCTAATTCAAGTTAGGAATGAAGATTTCTTCCCCTTCGGTCTAGGGCAAACTCCTTGGCAGTTTTTATTCATATGCACAAATAAACAGCCTTTATCCTTGAGTGAGTCAGAGCCGTTAACTCATTGAGCTTGATCCTCTGCTCTGTTTCACCAGCTTACCTCCCTTGATGTCAACAATGTAAAACTGATGTAACAGTGTAATACTCAAGTCGCTGGTGTTTCAGTAAATTAACTAGCCCAGTGAAAGTTCCCCCTTTCCTTTAGGCTTTGCTCAGATGGTGTTAATTCCTGGCCCTGCGGAAATCAATGACAAACTTCTCTTGATTTCAGTGGTGCTGCGATTTCATCCATGGACTCAGGATTTGATCTCATATTTCAAGAACATATGTATGGAGACTGAGAACATATTTTGTAAACAGACATCACTAGTGCACACTGGTCAACGGATCTCAGTACAGCAATATATGTTCCATTTAGGGCCTGATCCAGCTTCCATACAAATAAATGGAAAGATTCACTGACTTCAGCGAGGTAATGGAGTGGAACTTTAGGCCCAGATCCTCAAAGCTGTAAGTATCTAAACTCCATTGAAATCCATGGGAGTTAGTTACCTAACAGGGACATGGTGACTTTTTTTGCAATTGTACCCAACAGGCTAACGCCATAAAAATCCACTGTATTTTCTTCTTAAATTTACCCCTTTTACCCACAGCAATTTTCACACATATACTGAAAACTGCTAAGCATGCATTCAATGTCTTATCCTTATAGGCTGTCCGTACATTTAGCCAGCACAGTTAATCTATCTGTCAATAAAGTACCCTGGAAAATATTCCTCTAATGATGGACAACAAGAAGAAAGAGCAAAACTGCTCAAGACATTGCAAGTCTATTGTAATTATTTATTTTGCCCTTTCAACAGTTTTATTACTTCTGTGATATTTAAGTGCAAGCCCCCTTAGTAAAGGCAGAAAGTAATAAAGCTTCTTAGTAATACCTGCAAACATTTAACATTAAGTTGGCAGAAACAATCCATTTTTAATAACAGTCTGTCTTGGTAACCTTGTATTCTGACCTTGTATTCACCAAGGTGAAAGGTGAAGATTAAATCTTCTCCACCTTTCTGAATGCAGCTGCTGTGCACACAGACTTTAATTGATGTGAGACCCGGCTTTGTAACTCAAGACCTTCTCCCGCCTGCAGCACTGAAAACACGCAATTCAAGGCTCAGTTTCAGCTGATAACTGGTCACTCTCAGCTGATGGTCTGGACAGGAGAATGAAGTCTTTGTCATTATCTATCCTCCATCAGGATAGCTCTTTTTTCATAACTCTGGTATTCAGGTCAGGCCTATAATGATGGCCTCTCAGCAAGAAACATGATGAAGTGAAGCAAAAATAAAAAGGGGATCAACAACTCACTGCTGAATAAAGCTGTAAGATGAAAAAAGGGCACTGGTCTACTCAAATTCAATGTTGTGGGTTTACTTATCTGCACAGTCCGTTATTCACTATTTTTAATTCCTGTACAAAATAAACATTTCCATCCATTCATTGCACTATATTGTTTCCAATGCAGTTTCATGGCAATACAGCAGTTTCTCTTCTCTCCACATGTACTGTTGGAACATCAGTACATCTCAAGAACTTATCTGGTGGGGTCCTATTAAAATGTGACTTCTGGTTGGTGTCTTTGTGGGAACCGAGCCTGGGACCTCTGGGCTTTTCTGTTTGAACTAAAGTGCCCAGTTTATTATATTGATGCTAACAAAAAACCCTTCAAAGGAAAAGTAATGACATTTTTTGATCCAATCCTGGAAGTGCTTATATGGGGAACTGCCTCTGAAATCAAGGGGCCAAATTCAGATATAACATGCAAAGTGGTGTAAGTTAGTCCTTCTTACATAAATTTAATCTTCCTTAAACTCACACCAACTCTACCATGATGTAAGGGTGTCTAAATTAGAGAAAGGAGGGAATAATGTATACAATTTACATTTCACATCTGAATTGGAATAACAAATAAGGAAGGTCACCAGGAATGAGCCCTTAGCATCTTTTTGAGAAGCTACATGTTGCCAGGCATGATGATCCACTCTCAGAGCAGCATCTCTGGCACATGGCAGCCAAATGTGCATTGTTGAGTTTAGATTCATACTCCTGATGAAGAACCAGCATGTGCTATACACATTGGACTTATTACTTCAAAACTTTAAGGGGAAAAAAAGTGTTTTGATCTATTTGGCCAATGTTGAAAATTGTGCAAGAGTATTCCCACAATACCGCATTAGTTCTTTATATGCAGGCCTATAAAGTTATCCTGCATAATATTCTGAATGATCTAAAAAAATCTGTGTGCATTGGAAAAAAAACAAGGAAAAAAGCAAATGAAAGCTTATTTTGCTTCCAGCTGAGTCTTTTTAATACATGTCCTGGCAGCTCTACTTATTTTAGAATAGTCTGGCCTCTTTTGTCCATTGGTTTTAATTCCAGCACTTGGTATAATTTAGGTTTTCAGTCACTGCATAAGTTCTAAATTCACACCGGCGAGCTCCCAAATTACCACATTGAATGTTTTCATCCTCCTTCTCGCATAGGTGATGAGAATGTGTATGCTATGTGGTTTGTATAATTCCCCAAAGTCTGTGTAATTAGATAGCATCATGGTTAAAGGCTCATGTAGTATAAACTGTGCTTGAGCTGAGGAGGACATTTCTGATGAGACTCAAACCACTCTGGTAATCCCTAGAGACTCCAGATGTTTTCACAGAGCTGCATTACCAAAGAGTCATCAACTACTATAGGCTTAGTGCAGGCAGTTTAGAAGTGCTTTTTTTTTTCCTGAATGGAATGTTTTTATGTGGAAAGCACAGAACCTTTTAAAAGAAATGATCCAGCAAGGAGCCCTTTTAATATACTATTAACTGAAAGCCTGTGCTTTTGCATGGGTATAATTCACAAAGCCATGTGCATAAAAAAAGCCAAAACCAGCTGAGAACTTAAAAACTGCACAGTGATAACCTGGTGATATTCAAAACCACAAGAGTTCTCGGCCATGCTTGCAGCTGTTTCCATCACTTTATCTGACTCAACAGACATTTTAGACCCTAGAGCAATGTTTGGTGATATTACATATACTATTTGTGCTGTTCTGTTGGGCATTATGTTGCTTAATATGGGCAGTATGTTGTGCTGGGAAAGTTGTGTTGGTTTGTACAGATAGCAAAGAAGGGGCATATGTTGTGTGGAGGGGCTCTATATGTTGGGCCGCACTGTAGCTGGTTGTGTTGTGTGGGTGGCTGTGTTGACTTTGTCTAGGGGAATTTATGCTGGGAGATTTATGTCACTGTGCAGGGGGGTGAGTAAATGTTGTGTGCTGATATGAGGGGCTATGAGTGTTTGGTTTGTTGCATGTATTGGTTGTGTTAGTGAGTGCATGGTTATGGCTCAGTCTTCCTCATAAAACCAAAGAAATTGTTGCATGTAAATTAACTGTAGAAAGCAATGGTGGTGTCACCTCTGACATTACAGCAATCTAGGATTCTTGGCATGGCACAGATATATGCCTTACAGTAGCTGTACAGCATGTGGCTGTAATTAGTAAAGTCAAAATGGCTGAAAATTGGATGGTTACAGATCATGAAACTCAGGGATGAATCAACCTGAAAATATTCTCAATAAAAAGAGCCCTGAACCATGCTTGTAGTGCTTTCTTCATGTCACACTGACTCAACAGACATTTTAGGCTTCAGAATGATTCACAGAGTGATTTTCCGGGAATCCTATTATGTAGCATAATGTCTCTAAAGAGGGGAATTTAAAATTAATCTTCAGACAACAGAACTTGTAGGATATGAGAACAATACTTCATGAGGATATTTGATGCATACTGAACAGCGTTGAGGTGCATGTGCCTAAATTTTCAGTGACTGTGGGAAGTTCCAGAGGGATAGTCATGTTAGTCTGTATACGGCAAAAACAATGGAAGTTTTGTGGCATCTTGAAGACTAACAAATTTCTTCAATCATAAGCTTTCATGGACTGCAACCAATTCATCAAATGCATCTGATAAAGTAGGTTGCAGACCACGAAGCTTATGCCCAAAGAAATTTGTTAGCCTTTAAGGTGCTACAAGACTTTAGTGATTGTGAGGAGATTATTGTGTTTTGGTAATTCTCTTGCTTAATATTTATAAATTTTTTTCAAATGGTGTCAGGATCTAGAATTCTTTATGGAAGAACCCCTTAACACTGATCATTTTCCCCTATATTGGTGAAAAAGAAAAAGTGAATCACCATAAATATTGGGTGTAAAAAAGGCTTAACTGACATGGTCTTGATTACATACAGATAGAAATAATGATAACAGAGACTTGATGAGCTCTTGAGTCATTTTTGTATTTCCTGATGTCCCGCTGTGTAATGTACAGTAATTGTTGAAGTGCTGCAGCCTGGTCAACTGAGAAAAGAGATGGTGGAAAGAGAAATTTAGCACCAGCTAGCTAGCTCCTAATTACTT
Source organism: Pelusios castaneus (assembly GCA_007922175.1). Taxonomy (NCBI): domain Eukaryota; kingdom Metazoa; phylum Chordata; order Testudines; family Pelomedusidae; genus Pelusios; species Pelusios castaneus. Next base: position 2,686,743 of record ML685763.1, read on the forward strand.
ATCTGAGTCATTATTTCATTAACTAGTACCTGTATAAAGAAAACAGAAGAAAGAGAAAAGCTCAAAGTAAAACAAGACAGGATTTATGGAAGGGTAACAGCATATTGTCGGCACTGTGTTTAGCACAAAAGACAGTTTGAGTTGCAAAACAGGATGATGAAGATTGGGCTGCTCCAATGCATTGCTTACTGCTTCTAGATCACGAGGTATTTTAAGTCTGGATTCTGTTCCGCTTAAGATTTGTGGATGATACTGCACATACATTAAGCCAGTCCAGGGCTGGATGAGACCCCTAAATCAAACCCCATGGCCCTTTGGTATTCAAGCATCTGAACTGCCTGTATCCAGTTCTGAGAAGGGATTCTGCATGGCTGCATGTGCAGGAAGACAGAACTCCATTTCTTCTTTCCATCCCTTGAGCAACTACACACCACAAGGTGGTATTTATCCTGCAGCGGGTCTCATGTTTTAGCGGTGTTTAAAATTAGAAAGAACTGTCTAGTTCATTGCGCTCCTACTTCTCACCCTAAACGTGCCAGTCTTTTGTTTATTTTTTAATTGAAGACAGGATATTTAAGCTAGAGAGAAGGGAAAAATGTTATTCTGAAGAAGTTAATACCCTCCCCTCCTCGCCCCAGAAAATCTGCTTTTGATCACAGAAATGTTCAATGTAATTTGTGGTCTTTATTTTTTACATTTTAATTGTATTAAAATATAATTAGAGAGAGCTGCACCACTCATTTCCATGGACTTGCAAAATCCTATTTCTCTGATAGGGTTCCAGGCCAGATTCTATCATTGACACTGTTTATGACCTTGGGCAAATTACTTAGGCTCAATTGTGAAAAGTGGTCTCCAATTTTGGGCACATAAATGTTTAGGGTATCTAAAGTGAGGCATGTATTTTCAAATGCTGGCTTCAATTTGGAGTTGTACGTGACTGTCATTTCTGAAAACCACATCTAGGTATGTAAAGTTGAGCACCAAAATATTAAGACGCTTAAAAGACACTTTTAAAAATGTGAGTCTTAACATCTCTAGTGAGTCTGTTGCCCCACCTGTGAAATGGGAATAATAAAGTTTATTGACCCTCATAAGGTGCTTTGAATCGACAGATGTAAAGCTCTGATGTCATGTACGGGAATCAGATAGAATCCCTTTAAATAGCTTGTGAGCCCTCTAGTGGCTGTTCTAGGTTTCTGTGTTTTAGACTTACCCAAACAGCTGTCAGAGTGCTGGTTATATAAATAGCTAGGCTTTGCATGTTGTGTGTAGTCTGTAAACATGGTTATTTGGACCCCACTATTCCTGCATATTAGGTTTGCTGTGTAAAGAACAGAACATTCAAGAACTGTCCAGGGGTATAGAATACTGTGTCATCTGTTTGGTTAACCCAATGTAGACTGGCAGGCTACTGGCAGATCTTACAGGCCTCCAGGAAGAAGAAAATTGTAAGGTTAAACTTGAAGGAAATATAATGATTAGGAGGGTACAGTCACAGAGAACTGTTTGGAAAACAGCAAGAAGAGAGGTGTAGGCGAAAGGCGCAATAGGGTGGTCAACTGTGCTGTTTAAGAAGAGGATATTGGAACAGTTAAGCTATGACTGGAGTCAAGGTTTCACCCATCTATGTTGTACGAGGTGCCTGGAATTAGATAAGACTTGAGTTCAGCAAAATCTATACTTGCAGACCATGCACGGAGAAAACTATCTCCTAGATCCTGTGAAAGTTAGAATGGGTTCAGGCAAAGCATCCCAAATTAACTGAGCTGAAAGAAAGAATATCTTCTGTGGAACTTGACAAGGACCAATATTGAGACTCAGAAATGTACAGCAAGTAGAGACCTCGAGATGTTATCTTGTCCATTCCCTGTGCTGAAGCAGGACCAAGTCGCCCTATACAGTCCTGACAAGTATTTGTCTAAACGACTCAAACATTTCCAAAGATGGGATTCCATAAGCTCCCTTGGAAGATAGTTCAGAGCTTAACTAACCTTATAATTAGGAAAACCTTTTTATTATCTAACCTAAATCTCCATTCCTGAAGACTAAACTGATTACTTCTTGACCTACTGTCAATGGATATGGTGAACAATTGATCATGTTCTTTATATAACTGTCCTTAACATATTTGAAGGATATTATCAGGTTTTCCCCCCAATCTTCTTTTCTCAAGGCTAAACATAGCCAGTGTTTTAACCCATCCTTATAGGGCAGGTTTTCTAAATATTTTATCATTTTTCCTTCTTTTCATCATATTTGAATAATCATGTGTGTATGTTTGTGCTAGTTGTGCACAAACTGGCTTCATGCCTTTGTGGGAAGAATCACTGGTACACCTAAAAGAGGACAAAGAAAATAGAAGACCATTTAGAGGTTGGCTATAAAAGTGGCCCTCTGTTTCACAGTGAAATAAAATCTGACAGTTTGTCAAAGATGATATAAAATCTCACAAGCAAAGAAGGACTAATACATTTTTGCCATATCAAATTAATTTGGACCCACGATTAATATATGATGCAATATAGTGAGATGCAAACTAAATTCTCTTCTATGGACTAAGCTGATATCTGTATCAGAGACTCTTGCCTCTTAACTTTTCATTGACTTAAAAATGTAGTTTGACTGCCTTATTCAGAAAAATACTTTGGCACAAAACAGCATTTTTGTAAGAGGATTAGCAAAATTCCATTCTTTGAATGACTGGCTAGATGTTTGCTCTTACCTCTAACATTCCTTGGCTGTTATTGTTAATTATCAGTGCAAATGCTCTCTAAAACATTTTTTTTTTAAATGGTGAGTAATCCATCATTTCATCCAGGTTTTCTTGAAGATTCCCATACGGAATTATCTGATGAATGTTTTTCTTAGTGACTCATTAAGTTAAAGCCTCAGCCCCACAGGAATGGAGGACACCTTAACCACTCAGCCACCAGAAAGTCCCATCACGACTCATGTTGCCAACGTCCTATTGCACTGGCCCAGCAAAAGCAGAACTAAAAGCTTTCCTGGCTAGCTGATGTTCACCTTTATGTTTCCAGTGCAGGTTGACACAATGTCCCTCTCCTGCAGATGGAATATGGCCAATTTGTAGCACCCAATGATGATACTTAGGCCTTGTACACACGATCAGTTTATCGCGCATTAAAACTCATTACGCGTGATAGCAATAATGGCATACACACGTGCAACAGGGCTGTTCCGCGTTAACTGCCTTGTTGTAGTGCAATACAAAAACCAGCTCGACGAGGGTAGTAACAGCTAACGTGGAACAGCTGTTGCGCTTTTGCGCTCGTGTGTACGCTTACCGCGCAATGACTGGCCTCCGGAACTGTCCCAGCATTCCAAAGTCGTCCTCTCTGGTCTTCCCCCCACCCGCTCTGTAGCCATGATGAAACTGTCCCCGCCCTTCCCTGAACTGATTCTCGGGATTTTCAAATTTCTCGTCTGTTTCACTTCCTGCTCTCTTCCTCGTGGAGTGTATTTGTGCTCCGATCATCAGTAGCAATGGCGGCCCGCCATGGAAGACACGCACCCCTTTGGAGCACGGCAGAGGTGCTGGACCTGATCAGCATCTGGGGAGAGTCCGCTGTGCAGGCGCAGCTACGTGGCAGCAGGAGGAATTATGACACATTTGGCATAATTTCTCGGGCCATGTCAGAGAGAGGGCATGATAGAGACACAGTGCAGTGCAGATCAAAGGTGAAGGAGCTCAGAATAACCTATCACCGAGCGAAGGAGGCAAACCGCCGTTCGGGATCAGCGCCTGCTACATGCAGGTACTACAAGGAAATAGAAGCCATCCTCAGTGGGGACCCAACAACCACTGCCAAGAGTCCCGTGGACACATCAGCCCCCCCCATCCAGTGATTGCCAGAACCGAGCAGGATGAGGACGTGATCGAGGAGGAGGAGGAGATGGAGGATGACCTGGAGGAAAGTGCAACCGCATGTAGCCAGGAGCTCTTCAGCAACCCTGCTGAGACGTCCACCCAAGGCTTGAACTGCAGCGTGTCCTCTGAGGCGGCAGAGGGGGGTTCAAGTAAGTTTCTCCTTCGTGCAGCTCTGTCTGGCTCCTGCTAAAATATCATTGTCCGGGGTGGGGGTGCTTGCGGGTCCCCGCTGTGCACGCTGTTTACTCTGCATTCATTAGAAGTGCATCAACACAAGCAGTGATTGTAAAATAATCATCTGCATTTAGGTCAGTAAAGGTTTCGTCGATGTACCTCCAGAGCCTAATACTCAGGTTAGATGGGAGAGCGTTTGTGTCTACGCTCCCAAAGACGGATACTCTGCCTCTCCAGCTGCAAAGCACAGCCCTGGGAACCATGGCAGCACACAGTGCAGCAGCATACGGTCCTGGCTTGCAACTGGCGGCATGTAGAATATGTATTCTAGATGGCAGGGGCACTCTGAGGAGAGAGATATCTGGTTCCATCTGTGTGCCCAGTGCAGATTGTGAGCCCCCAGTAAGCCGTCTATTAGAACGTACCTTGTCTGTTTCAGCGAAGCGTAGTGTGTTGACCGCCCTGTACCTTCCAGTGGAATGTGCTACTGGAAGGTTACATTGGTTATCTATGCTATGTGTTAACAATTTCTTTATTGTTATTTTTTTAGTAGATTTGACCTTCACAAGGCCGGTGTCTACCCCAGATGACCGAATGAGAAACATTCGGCGGCGTGCTCGAAGAAACAGGGAGGATATGTTTCATGAGCTGCTGAAAGCAACACAGGAATCCACAAGGGAGAACAGAGCCTGGAGAGAGGAATCCCAGCAGAGGAGGCAGAAACACAGGGACGAACTGATAAGCGTGATGAAGGAGCAAACAGAACTGCTCAAGAGCATGATTGCTTTGCAGTCCCAGGCGATTAATGTCCGGGCTCCACTCCAGACAGTTCAGCCGTGTCTGCCTCCTACTCCCTGTAGTCCCTCAAAGCATTTCTTTGAAGGCCACCTTTCCCGCCCAGTACAGCACAATATCCAGTCCCTCCCCCCCAGCTACTTTTTTGAGACCCGGAGCTATACCAACCTGTAACCCCACCCCCACCTTTTAGGTTTGAATAAAAACAGTAACAAATACTTTGAAGAGTGGGTTTATTTGTACACATTATTGAAAAGCTCATACGGTGCACCTGATGCGTCCTGGAAGTTAACTAGGGGAGGGCATCATTGAAATGCTCCCTGAGTGCCTCCCTTATGCGAGCAGCTTCTCCTTGTGCCACCCTAATACTCCTAGTGGCTGGCTGCTCGTATGCTTCCTCGAGGCGCTGTGCCTCCGTAGCCCACGTAGGGGAAAACTTTTCTCTCCTACTTCCACAAATGTTATGGAGGACACAGCACGACGCAATCACAGCAGGGATGTTGTCCTCCACCAAGTCCAGCCTCCCATACAAACAGCGCCAGAGCCCTTTTAAACGACCAAAGGCACACTCCACAGTCATTCTGCAGCGGCTCAATCGGTAATTGAACCGCTTCTTGCTGCAATCCAGGTTCCTGGTGTACGGCTTCATGAGCCATGGCACCAGTGGGTATGCTGGGTCTCCGAGGATGACTATGGGCATCTCCACATCCCCCACTGTAATTTTTTGATCAGGGAAAAAGGTACCCCCTTGCAGCTTCCGGTACAGACCAGTGTTCCTGAAAATGCGGGCATCATGCACCTTTCCTGACCACCCAGCATTGATGTCCGTGAAATGACCCTTGTGATCCATGAGTGCTTGCAGCACCATGGAGAAGTAGCCCTTCCTGTTTATATACTCGGTCGCGAGATGGTCTGGAGCCAAAATTGGGATGTGTCTATTGCTCCCCCACAGTTAGGGAATCCCATGGCAGCAAAGCCATCCACAATGTCACGAACATTGCCCAATGTCACCGTCCTCCGTAGCAGAACGCGATTGATGGCTTGGCAGACTTGTGAGAGGGCTAATCCGACGGTGGACCTCCCGACTCCAAACTGGTTTGCAACCGACCGGTAGCAGTCAGTAGTCGCCATCTTCCAGACAGCAATCGCAACATGCTTCTCCACAGTTAGGGCTGACCTCATGTTGGTGTCTTTCCGTCGCAGGGCAGGGGCCAACTCTGAACACAGTTCCAGAAAGGTTGCTTTCCGCATTCAAAAGTTCTGTATCCACTGCTCGTCATCCCACAGCTGCATAACAATGCGGTCCCACCACTCGACCAGAAACGGTGTTGCACCGTGTGCAGATGATCGGTGAAGGAGCTGAGCAACGCGGTGCTGTTGCTCTGCATGGCATCGATCAGCCCCTGCTCCTCGGTGTCCTCGTCTGACTCGGAGCTCATTGCGTACTGAGCAACAAGCCGAGATGTATTCAGAATGTAGAAGGCGACAGTGGAGATCAGAGCAGGATCCATGCTGTCGCTGTTGTGATTGCTTGCAAGTGGTGCAGTGCGTCACTGCACTGTTGAAAATAGGCGCAAGTTGCTATTGGAAACGAGGAAGACGCTAGGGGAACACAAAGGACCATGGGAAACTGAGAGTTTACCCATGGCGCTTTGCGTTCCTTTCCTTCATCCCATGATTCATAGCGCTGATTCAGGGAAAATGGAACGATGGGATAGGTGCCCAGAAGTCATTGCGCTCAACCGCGATAATGCAAGGAATTTTGTTGCGTTGCAAGGAGCGACGTATGTACGCGTTATCCCGCAATAAAGGTCACGTGACTTTTATAGCGCGGTTGCCATGTTGCGCTTTAATCTGATCGTGTGTACATAGCCTTAGAGAGTTCTCTGTTAGAAATTGCCTGATTTTCAAAAGTGCTGCACATTTAGCTGTTCCCATTGAGATCTTTTCTGGGTGCCCAGTAATTTTGAAAAACCAGGCCAACAATTTATGTCTCTAAAGACGGATTTATGACCCTAATGTTTGAAAATCTTTTTTCAAGATTAATTTGGCCAATAGTGCTTTGTCCTGTGTTGCAGTAGAGGAGAAAACTGCTCTTTTTAAAGTGCCTAGATCAAGATTTATAATTTAGAAAAAGGTTCTGAAGAAACATTTGTCAGGTTAATGCGTACACTGCAGGTTTATATAATAGAATTAATTGCAAGGGCTCTGCTGGAATGATTTCATTCAGGAGGGTTATTCGAGGTATTGAAAGAGGGATTTCACAGCTGAAAGAAAAAGGATTTTTCCTGAGAATGGTGTAAGAAAAACATATTTAAATTTCTTAATACAGTGCTTCTGCCTCAGGGTGCTATTGTTTTCATGTTTTGAGATTGAGGAGATACCTTTATTCACACATCTATTCAGGAATATCTTGAAAACATTCAGTGCCTTCCTAACACAGGTGTTTATCAGCTACCGGTGGCAAAGGAGTACATTTACTTGTTAGAATGTGAGCCTATCAAGTTACAAAGAGTTACACAGAGTTGTGTCACATCCCTACAAAGGTGGGGATGTAGAATAAACAGAAAAGGTGTTTCTAGCATGCAAAGAGGATTTGGGCCTTTAACAGGTGAGACTGAAGAGAAAACAAAAAAGGCCAGAGGTCAGTCACTGAACAAGGAAAATAAGTTTGGAGGCCTTCATTTTAGCATTCAAGGCTTTATCTCTGAATCCTAATGCTGATTGTTAATATGTAAGTGATTCTTTTAAAATGCAGGTTTTATGTTGCAGTTTTGAAGTATTGTGTATATTACATTATTCTAAAGTAGGTTGAAGTATGCATTTTTACAGTTTCTATTGCTTAATATTAATACCTCTGGGAGTCCATCTCCTCCCACCAATGTTCTCCCATCCTGTCTTTTTGAGAGAAGATCATTTTTCCTTTTCATGATTGCTTTTAATAGCGTTCCTAGATATTTAGAGAAAACCAAAAACATTTTGCACTTTCAGGATTTTGGCCTAACAAGATGCTTCAACACTCAACTACTGCACAGCGTAAGAACAGTGTTGATTATATCCAACAACAGAGAGGATAAAATCTCTGTCTCAGCATAGTTTATAATAATGTTTAGAAAACAGCGTGTGATTCCATATGGCTACCTCACTCACTGATGGCTTCTTGGCCAGTAATCTTTGCTGTTGATTGGAGAACTAGACTTAACAGACAGGAGCAAATTACACTGTCGCAGATGCAATAGCACATCTGATGTGCTGAGAAAAGGAACAGGTGGGATGAAGGTCCCAAGGCTCTGACCAAGACTGCAGCAAATAAACAACAGTAGATAGTGTGACATGTGGACAGGGTGTGAGGCAGTACAGTTTGACATCTTTGCCATAAGAATTAGCTGGGTCAACTGACAGCTTTTATCTTTTCCTCCTCACAGCTGCAGTTGCCATATTGTATGTATTCTTTCCTTAAAATTCTGCTGAATATTCAATTTGCAAAAACAACAATCTGAGATTTAAGCAAGAGTTACCTTTTTAGTGCATGCAGGAAATGTAGCTACAAATTCTGATATTGTTACAGGATTAATATTTTCCTCTCCACATAAAAACTTTGCTCACTATTATCTAGACCTTCATTGGATACATGCAAATAAATGTTTCAATATATTCAGTTCTCAGAACTTTTTGATGTGCCAATGTGTAAAGTGTTTATATGTATACTGCTTCTTAATCTATAATTTTCTCCAGGAGGAAGAAAAGGTTAAACCACATTTCTTAACTAGTAGCCCAAAGTATTATTATGGTCATGGTCACACTAAAACTATAAGAAACCAAGTTATCCCTGCAGTGTGATTTTAAAAAAACTCAACATAATTATGATTGTCTTTTGGTAGCAAGGTAGGTAATTATACTCTTTATTTGTACCATGGGTAATTCTACACAATTTGTTCCAAATCTGTTACTTGACAAGTGTAGGAAAGGAAAACCAGAGGTGGACATTTGTTTAAGGGAGTGTCTTGGGAACTGTCAAAAGGTAAATAAATGTGGTGAATCCCTATCCTATAAGGCTGAGCCAAACTCCAAAAACTGGGCAGTGTTAAACATGGGATTCTTGCTGAGCAGTAAGCCACCCATAATACCATGAAGAGCCAGCTTGGTTAGAAGAAAACAACGTTGCAACAAAAGTAAAGGAAAAACAGTCTCAAAGAGTGCAGAAAGCATATTTATAGTTAACTTTTGCTAATAGGGTACAAATTCATTATTTAATATATTCTGGTTCGATGCAAGTAGGGAATAATTTTTTTAGGAGCTTCATTTTCCTAACATGGATTTTCTTTAAAGGATTCCAAACATTAAAAAAAAAAAAAATTAAAGTCCATGAATATCAAGGGTCTTAGTTACATTATAATGTTAGGCATGACATGAAACATCGACAGTTCCTTTAAGGGGGGAAAAAAAGCTTTTGAAAGAGAAGATAGCCAGTGTCATGTTACTAGAAAGAACTCTGCAGCTAGCACATTTTAAAGGTAAGTTGCCTTGGAATGGAAAAACAATGCAAGTACTGTATTGTTAGATTATTACCCTGGGTGACTTTGTTTATAACATATCTCTTTACATTGCCCAAAGAAAAAGAGAGCTTGTTGCACTTTTGATATGTACTTTATGAAGAGTGCATTTTAAATAAACTTGAGGGGTTAGTTCAAGAACCTTTAACTTCAGCATACGTCTTTTTAAAACTGCTGCTGACCAAAGCATTGAAAATGCCAGCTGCAAAAGGGGGTTGAATACTAGCCAATACCATTACCAGCCCAAATACAGTGATGCATATTCAATTTCTTACTGGGCAGGGACAAATATTCAATAAGGGCCAAATGAGCCCAGACTGCACCACACCTCGGTCCCAGATTGCACGACAAGTGGATCCCCCAACTACCAGGGTCACAGAGTTTCACACAGCCTTCCTTTATGAGAATTATATGCTATTTCCATGGAGTTCAGAATGGAAAAAATCTGTGAACTAGCATAAGCTCTAGCCCTAGGTCTCCCCTGCTTAGCATCTCTCTGTTCCTTGAGGGTCCCAGCAGAGCTGAGCAACCATTCCCTGTTGTACACTTCTATTGACAGGGGAGTCCCCATAGAGGCAAAAGTAAAGACAGGTTTTGTGATAAAAAATAAACAACAAATAGTTTTAGAATACAACTCTTCCCCTTCCCCTTTGCAATATAATTGGTTGTAGACATTGTGTAATTGAAGTAAAATGCACTGATATTTAGGCACACAAATGGTCCACATTGCGTATTGCCCCTCCTGACCTGGTTTGATGGTCATTGTTCAACCTAAGAAAACAAGTAATTTGGTAGCAACACTCCATGACATCAGAAGACTGCTGTGCATGTTCTTTACACATAAAGTGAGAAAAAATTTCCATGTCCCATGTACATCTTATTGGACATATGAACTGGTTTTAAAGCTACCATTGCACCATTCTTCCATGTTACTTGCAGTGGTAGATTAGGGATAAGACACTTAAGAATACCCATAGGACTCCCAGCTGAGCTATGACAATTCATATTCTTCTGTTTTCTTGCCTCTGGGCTACTAACAGTGACCGGAACCATCAGCACCATGAAAAGGTATCACAATGATAGAGTGAGTTATGGAACTTTGAGCCTACAGCTCAATTAGTCAGTATAGTTTCAAATGATCACTTTTCAGCATCAAGCAATGAATCTTAAATGCAAATACAATGCAAATGAACAAAGACCTAGCACTATCCAGTTAAAAGACTCTTTGTCCTCAAAAAACAGTTGGGATTTTGGTTGTCAAACAAAAATAAAGTTTTCATTTTAGATGAAAACCTGAAGTTTCAACAAACAGAAATTTCATGAGTAAATTTCCATGTAATCAAAAAGCTGTTTTTCATTAATTAAAAAAAAATATGATGAAATGTTTTCAACAAGTTCTACTAAACATGTCTGAATTCATACTTCTCTCTAATGGGGAGAATTTATACTTTTATGTCAACTGCAAATCTAACAATGGAGAAAATGATAAACATCTTTATCTAGTTTGAGTATATCAACATATAAAATATAATAAAACAAAGGAGAGAGGAAACTTGAATCAACTGCTGAATGTTTTTGCAAAGTAAAACTAAAATGACCTGCAATCCCCTCAGGCTAGGAAAATTTTATTTCTAGAAATATTAAAGGGCTATTAGGTGAGCTCTTTTCTCTGTACTAGGTTTTCCAATTTCCTACCTTAACGGACATGCTGTCAATATAATGGATTTTTCTAATAATTTCTCTGTGAATTACTGATACCATCTTGGATTAATTAAACAGTGTGTTTTAATAAACCAATCTACTTTACGCTGTTAATTCTGTTGGTTTCTTTTGCATTTTGTTCCTCTTAACCAGTGAAACTAGTTTGCTCAGTCTTATTTTTGTTTCAGGTCAGTTTCTAGCCAGTGTCACTTTCCAATAATGCTGCATTAGCACAATGTTGTTATTCTGGGCTTTCCAGCACGGAGGAGAAGTGTTTACAGTAAAGGAATATAACCAACTTGAAAATCACATTTCTGTCTGGACGTTTTGTACCTACTAGAGTAACATGCAACACTTAAATTACTAAAGTGAGACTTTAGGCTCAAGGAGCTGTGCCATGCCACAAAGAGCACTGAGGAGAAGTAAGTTACTGCAGCCCTGAAAAGCTTGCAGGTTATTTACCACCTTTTACCCAACAGCTCTTTGTGCAAATATCACAGTTTCCTCTGTATATTCAGTTAGCGACACTGTTTCCCCCTTGCTGGAAATACCCTTTTATCAAGGTCTCAGTTGTGCCTATTGGGCATAGTCCTCCATTGTGGGGAGTGCAGGGATACACTGCCTCTGCGGATACTCTCTATCATGGAGGCAGAATGCATAGCAGAGGATCCAAGCATGAGGAAAAGAAGCTTCCACTGACACTTCCCCTGTAGTTTACTAATCCTCACCACTATGCATCTAGCTGACTCTAATAGCCAGTATGTTCATGAGGTAGAACCATGAGCCTTCTTCTCAGCCTTCCCTTTCCAGGCTCATGAACCACCCATGAAGTAAAGGGAGGCAGCTTCCCCACTCTCTGGACCACATTGGCTGGGGCTGCAACTGAGCTGGACACTAGGGGCACAAATTGGAAGGTCCCCCAGATTACCCCTTCCCAGCTCCCATGTAAGAACCGAACAGAATATGACCTCAAGAAAGCAGCCAATTAAAACCACCAGAAAATAATATTTAAAGTGGAATGCTGTCAAAAATGGGAATGTTTTGAAATTAGCCATCAAGCTTAAAGGAAAATGTTTTTATTGAAATTGAATAATAATAATTAATAAATAATTAATACTGAGACATCTCTAGCTCATACAATGTGGGCTATCTTAAATCTAAACTCCATACTGTGCTTATCTGTAGTTTTGAATAAATAATAATAAATTAATGTGTAATAAAATACACAGTTTAAATACATTCATATGTATATATAATATATATTTTCAACATCTATATTTTGGTTTTAAATTATGGTTTTTGGCAGTATTACTTTGCAGTAAAGTCTTAAAGCAAAAATAGATTTTCTGGATTGTATCATATTTAATCCTATTGAAGTCAGCACAGTTGCACCAGGAATGCACATAGTCTGATGTTGTTTATAAAGTTTTGTAAGACATTTGGGGCAAAATTAGGCCCTTATGTCAATGGGAAATATATTTACATATTGGAAGAATGTAGTATGTAAGTCTAAATTTTGCCTTAAACTAGTATTTGAAACTCATATTGGAAAATGCTGAATGAGGCCATTAAATGCATTAGCCTCAATACTGTCATTAAACAATTTATCCTTTTAGATAAATGGTTCAGGTTTGGAAGTCTTCTACTATCTCTCTTGTGCAAGCTCCCTGTTAAAGATCAAAACTGAAACATCTAAATCAGTTAGTTGTAATCTGTTATTTTATGCCAAAGCAAACAGTAATTATAGATTTCAGACAGATACCAGTATACAGTAAGCCTGCTGTAATTTTGAACATGGGTACACAATAGCCAGATGTCCAAATCCCAGAAATAGGACACATAACATTAACAGTTATGCTCTATCACAAAGAGCCATAATGCAGGATTTTCACTTACTAGTTCTAGCAGCCACCGCATTTTCTCACATTGGCTCACATTCAGGGTGTATCCCTTGCACATGTAGTTGTAATTTCAGAACTGTAATATCAGAATTTTCAGAACTTTAGCTAAAGGGATCTATGGACTTGCACACACACACACCCTACCTATGAAGGAATGATAAATTCATATTTCTGTTGATGATTCCTTCCCTCCCCTTCAAGAATACACTCTAAATACTCTCTACAGATTTCTTTTCCTCTTGACACACACATTAGTGTCAATTTAAGTTATGGCTACATCATGGGAAGACTAGACCCCTAAATAATTCATTACTACGTAAATTAGCTTTGCTTGATGAATAGCTGCTATCAACATTTGTGGAACATCAACATCTCTAAATATTTTTAGAGACTAAGCAACAAGTTCAATTCTTAAGAATATCCTTGCAAGAATTCTCTTGTTGGTGATTAAACTTGCCAGAAAAATGTAGGCAGCCTTGATGCCACAGGATTTTCTATTATAGCTTTTTAAAAAAAATTACTGATACTCAATTGGAAAAAATTACTGAAGAAAGGCAATCAATATGGCTACATTTTGGCTTGATTTTACTTCATTAATAATTGAACTCAAGTAGATCTTGATTGCTCAGGGGACTGTTAATGGGCTTCAGAGCCTTTCACCTCTAGGTCACCAGTTCAAAACTAACCCTGATCAGAAGTGAGTGAAAGTCATTATTATCTATCTGAAGACAGTTGAATGGCTCATGTGAAATAAGTCAGAGGTCTCTGTTTCTCTCGTTAGGCCTTGATTCAATAAAGCCCTTAAGCACGTGCTTAATAATAAGCAGATGATGAAGTCTTTTTGAATTTAGTGGGACTTAAGCATCTGCTTACAGTTAAGTATGTACTTAAATGCTTTGGTGAACAGGAACAGACTTAAACATATCTTAAGAGCTTTGTTGAATCAAATCTATGTCTCTCTCTCTCTCTCTCTCTCTCTCTCTCTCTCTCTCTCTCTCTCT
>ML685763.1:2700769-2736961 GCA_007922175.1 Pelusios castaneus
CTCTCTCTCTCTCTCTCTCTCTCTCTCTCTCTCTCTCTCTCTCTCTCACACACACACACACACACACACACACACACAAACCAACCTCCCATCCCCCTTCCCCCTCCCCAAACCTTCATCCAACTCTTGCTGATGTTCTCAGCAGGGATGCCAAAGGCTGAATAGGTATAGATCCTGAACTGCTTTTGCAGTACAGAATAATTCCCTTTAGATTTATGCATATTAGCAGGACAGAAATGTGCACCTCTATTATCATGGAACGTTTGTTCTCTGTATGTCATTAAATAATTTTTCAGTGTCCTAGTCTGTCATTCTGGTATCTTTCATGAGCAATAAATGCATAGTGTTTTGTATACCCTTCACCATACTTCACTGTAAGTATTCTTGTTGTCAAAAAAAATTTGTAACATTATAAAAAACCAACAGTCTCATCCACTGTTTAAATATACAGTGAAGTTCATTTGGTACAAAGTAAAGCTTTTAAAACTGAAGAGCTGTTTTGCAGTTCATTCAAAATGTAGGTACCATCCATACTTGAAACCATTTGGAATGGCAAATGTAGGCCTTTAAACTCAGCAACTGGAGTAGTCATCTGGCCCGCTTGAGTAAATAACTTCTAAGATTACCAGTGGATCAGATTTTGTTTTGCTTCTTTTAGATTGAAGTGTATTATGGGCCTTCTCCATGGTACACTGATCATTGTTTTGCATAATCAAGGTTAACTGCTGTGAAATGCAAGCTCCTGTTTCAAACCACTGCAGGCTGAGACAGCCACCATTTTAACACCACATCTGGGATTCTAGCAAAATAAGTTGAACTTTACCAGATTTTTTTTCTCTCTTCCCCCACCCCTCCCACAGGTCTGTCTGGGTGATGGCTAATTGTACAACATAGACATGTCTTCTCATTATGGAGTGACAGTGAGGACCACAGGACAAATTTGTATCTCAGTTATACAGTCCATCTGTTGAAGTCAATAGAGTGATTCTGTATTAATGTGATGTAAGTGAGATCAAAATCTAGCCCAATATTTGTTAAATTTTCCGGTGCTTTTTCACTTGAATAACAAAGAGTTAGCTGGTCTTCAAATTGTTGCATAATGGAAAGATCACATCTAGGTTCTTGAGACTTAAACAAGGGTATTTCAAATGTCTAATCTCAGGAGATTTCTCTCCCACAGAATTTTGGATAACTTTCTGATAAACGTTCTTTGCTAAAATGGATAAAGCCACTGAACTCTTTTAGATTTGTCCATTACTAGTGGAAGATCAACCTCAAAACAGTAAGTGCTAATTGTTTGGCTGAATTAATGCTTTTTCAGCCAGCAGGAATGACCAAAGATGATGAATCAAGTCACCCATGAAGACTGTGATATTGAGGGGATATTTCTTCCATATTCCTGATCAAGATTTTAGAATAACCACAGAAAATTACCCCCAAAGAGCTTGTTCTCAGCCCACTGAATGCTGGGTTTGGACTTAGATAGCATAGTGATGCCATGTGGATCCTTCCCATGTGTAAAGTGAAGTATATTGTAAGTGTTTGCAAGATCACGACCTTGATACATAAATTCATGACTGGTAACAAATAATGTATCTGATATGTTTACCTTTTGTTCCCCTTTCATGAAACACTCCCAGCAGCCATGGACTGATGACTGCATTGATTACTTATAACTATTCAAACACCACTCTATACAAATGCATTTCAGCCAAAGGGTGGTTTAGAAATTATTCACTTCATCTGCATCTTGGATTACTTGCTATTCATTATTAGCTTTTTGTTGTGCATGACTGATAGTCTCATACTATAGAACAATTCAGCATTTATGAGAATAAAATCTGCTTTCACAGATGTTTTTGGAAACCCAAGTAGATACCAAGCTAATGGCTGAACTGAAAAACAATTCAGAATTCCTGGGAACGCGGCATTTCCCCCCATTTCTCACATGGCTCTATGCATCTCACTATAAGGCTCCAGTGGTTTCATTGAAGTAGTTCCCTTTTCCTATAAATGGGGACACAGCTCACATGCTCTGGCAGCTCATATTGGAAGTATAACTCAGAGCCCTGTCTCTACTCCTTTGTCCTGTTCATGAATGTTCCTGTCTGGCTGCATGTTGCTATTTCTACTTCAGGCTGCCATGGCTGTTAGACCCAAAAGGTGCAGGGAACTGCCAGTACCACCTAAGGTAAAATGATGAAAAATAAAAACCTGGAGCTGCCTTTAAATTAACTGTCCCTCTTCTCCTTTTCTTGGGGAAAACTGCATTTGACATAGCAACACTGCTTACAAAATCAATTCCAGAACCTACTTTGTTCCAAACCTCTAATGTACTCCAGGCACTTGTTGTATCACAACAAAAGGGGACATTCTCAGGGTTAGCAAGCTTTATATTCATTCATATCATTCTGAATACACTGAAAGAGAAAAGGGAGAATGGCAATAGATTTTTGATAAAGGAAACACCTGCTTTTCATTTTCCTGTAACACCACAGCACTTAAATGAGGCTAATGAAATGACAGAGTAATTGGGGACAAAAGTTTAAATTCAGGTTAGCAATTGGAGTCAGACCGACAACAAGTAGGGGAAATGCAAGTTTGGTTCAATCTAATTTTGAATGCTTCTTAAGTGTAAGAACTTGATGGGAGAGCTTTGCCCTCCAAGCACATAAATGTGGTATTGTGTATTACTGTTTCCTACTAGGATTTTAGTGTCTTATGTTAAGTGATATATTGCACTCACATGATTGTTACTTGTTATTTGTGTTACACTGGTGCCCAGAGGCCCCAGATGATCATAGAGACTTACTAGAAACATACATACATATAGTCAGAGACTGTCCATGCCCCAATACCTAAATAGAAAAGACAGGAAAGTATGAGACACAGACACTTGTCCAAGGTCAAACCACAGGTCAGTGGCAAGGAAAAGATCCAGTTCTCCTGATATCCAGACCAGTGCCTTAGTCAATAGAGCAGACTGTCTTTAATAATATATTAATTTCCTTTAAGCTACATGCAGGCCCTACAGCAAAATCAAAGTGATTAGGCTTGATGCAGAGAACTCTTCGAGAAGCTTGGGAACAGAAGAATCCTATTAGCCTGTGGAGTGGCAACTGAGCTGTTTTTCATCTGCTACCACAGTACTGGTATAACAGCACTTTAAGCCCCTCTTCATGACTCCAAAGTTGCAATGGATCAGTGCAGCATGGATCAACCACTTTGAGTGCTTCAGGAGTCACCATGGAAATGGGCTTTGTCCTGTGCAGGAAATGAGGATACACTAAGTGGACCCTCAAATCCTGAAGAGCAGAACAATACTGATTCCACTTCATCCATATCCTCTGCAGCTGAGGAGAAAGGGGCAAAGACTAGAGAATGATGAATATGTCTTTAATTGTAATCAGCTTTGCTTCTGATTGGGAATACTGTGCATGATATTAGTTGGAAACAAACCAATTGTGATGACTTCTCTTCGACGGTCAGGTTCAGTAAATGCAAAACTCCAGGGAATACCTGTCAACAGTCCCATCTCAGACCTTTACTTCTGTTTCCTCCTCTGAAGATGTCTAGAAACCCCACATCCTTCCCTAAGATGTTTTTCAGGAGGGTTTCAACAGACCCAGTTGGAGAGGCACTTCTCTTATAAGAAAGTTCTGTGGGGAATTGAGGAAGGCCAGCTGGAGTGGAGAAGCTTTAGTCAATGAAGTAAAATCAGTGCCAGTGAAAGTAGAATCACTAAAAATATTTGTCAGGTATGAGAGCATTTAAGTAAAAGAACCTGCCTATTAGAGTTTTCATTTTTATTTAAACTATTAAATGTTTATACAACAATATTTTGCATACCAACATTTGTAGCTTTTAGCTAAAAGCCAATGCCTAGAGTGAAATTTCTCACTTTCATCTGATACAGGCAGCTTTTCCAAGTCCATTTTCATGTAAACAGAGAGGTCAGATTTGCAAACAGGTATGGGAAGATTTTTTGTTTCGGTTCTTTAAGGTATTTTTTTTTTTTTAATTCTTGCCTTATATTGCCAATTGGATGTCCATTTCCAAGGAAATGGAAACTGCAGATGGAACTGGCCACAGGAACTGAGTCTCAGAAAGATACCATAGTTTCATGTATCAAGAGCCAAATTCTACTCTCATTTACATCCGTATGAAACCAGAGTACAGTAAGTCCATTTAAATCCATGGAGGCACACCAGTGTAAAGTCACTGTGAGAGCAAACTGATGCTCCATTCTCTCTGAAACATCTCCAGAAAAATTGTCATTAGCTAACATTTTCAAGGAAGTCAGGGTCATTTTGTTTTAGCCATTCCTTTTTGTTTTCAGATGTCTCTGCATGTCCTAGTTCTGGGATTGAAAAATTGGTAGTGATAGAAATCTTGAAAGTCTGATTACACATGATTTCTAGACCAACTCTGAAGACTCATTAGGGACTTATCCAACACCCACTAAAGTCAATTAGACTCATAGGCTATGTCTACACTTGTTAATTTAAGTCAACTTAGCTAAGTTGACTTAAAGTCGACTTTGTTAAGTTGACTTAGCATGTCCGCACTTAAATTTTAAGTCGACTTTGAGGGGACCCTACAAAATCGACCTAGGGCGTCCACACTGGATGCCTAGGTCGACTTGTAGAGGCTAAGTGAACCTGGGACAAGTCCACGGTGGCGGGGGGCACCCTTGCCAAGTGCCAGGGGGCTCAGCCATTGCCACATTGTACCTTGGTATAATGGGGCAAAGGGGGACAGGGACCCTGGCAGGGCATAGGGGCAGGGTGGGCAGGGCTCTGCCCTGCCCTTTGGGGGGGCATGCCAGGCTCTCCCTGTGCCAGCCACCCTGGCAGGGAGGGCAGTGGGGAAGCCCTGGAGGCCCCTAAGTCAACTTAGAGTCAACTTAGGGGTACTCCACATCTACATTGGCTTAAGTCGACTTTAGAAAGTCAACTTAATCAGAAAGTCGACTTAAAAGGAGGTTTTAGGAAGTCAACTTAAGGAAAGTGTAGTGTAGACGCAGAGTAAATTAAGTCGACTTAAGCAAGCTTAAGTCGACTTAATTTACAAGTGTAGACCGCATCCATAGACATCAAGGTCAGAAGAGACCATTATGATTATCTAGTCTGACCCTCTGCACTATGCAGACCACAGAACCTCACTCATACTCTCCTGTAATAGACCTCTAACCTATGACTGAGTTATAGAAGTCCTCCAATAATGGTTTGAGACTTAAATGTACAGAGAATCCACCTGCACGTGACCTATGCCCCATGCTGCAGAGGAAGGTGAAAAATTGAAAAATAAAATTGGTTTTGGGTCAGCCCTTAATTCATACATATTCAGTTTGTATATACTTCTGATAAGCATCCATACTTTTGCAGCCAAGCAAATTTCCTTATTATTAGAAAAAAATGTACCACACTGTATTTGTATACGACTCTTGTGAATAGCAAACTTTTACTATCCATCCATTCTCTGGTTTTCTGCTGAACCCTAAGAGCAAGAGAGTGCATTGTAAAATAGAACTATGATTAATTTATTTATACATTGATTATTGTAGCATGCGAGTCCTCAGTCTCTTATAGAGGCCTGACCTTATTCTCCTTTAACTTAACAACAAAGATCACATTATTTTACATGGTGCAGGATCAGGCCCAGGCACAGTGGCAAATAGGAGAGACTTCAGTAAAGACAGTAGGGTTTTGCCTGTGTAAAGCCAATACAAAAAGGGCCTGATTCTAATATCAGACATATAGAAGTCCACCAATTACAGGGAAATTACTCCTGGTTTACATTGGGCAAGTGAGAACAGGATCAGGCCTTAGATTTGTTCTATTTCCTTAATTGCTGTTTCTTTGCAAACAGAAAAAAAGTGACATGGAACAAAGAAACACAGCACAGCAACAAGATAAGACTCAATGAAGCCAGTCATAGGTTACTTGAATATCTGTACTTTAATAGCAAAGTAGAACAGAACAATGGCTGCTAAACTATAGCACAATATTGATTGCTAATTAGTTTACTATTTTGGCTGAAATGCCTTCCAGCTTTCTAAGTAAATTTTTAATCCATATAAACAGCCAAGGAATGCTCTATCGCAAAAACATGTAATTAGAGGGGATTATATTACACCTCCAGCATTTTGGCAAGAGCACTCAGTGGCAAAAGATAAAAAGGTAGCACCAAAGTCTTTTTTGATTTTGTCCTAACAGTGAAATTGCTAGTTACCACTACAATGCATTCATTGTTCAGTCTCTTGGCTCCTGTTCTTTGATTTAGAGATATTGGCTCTAAAATAAACACACACACGAAATTAACTTCCTACGTTCTCCTGTGCTTTGTTCATATCAGTTCTGAGATAGACAATCTTGCAAAGGTAATATGAATTCTGAAAAGTCACAACTGTAGCAAAAGTCAATTCCAATGGGACTAAACAGTGATACTGTAGGGTAACACTCCTGTTGTTTAAAATAAAAACGATATATAATACAAACACCCTGGGCTCCCTGCTTTTGCCAAGAACTAAGTGGCTGTTTTGTACATTAGCTGTAAGGTACTGAAGTACTGACCGCACTTTCAAGTACTGTCGTTCTTTTAGTCAGAGCTAGATTTAAGTTAAAAGGACCTGCCTGTAAGCATTCATCATTTCTTCTGAAAGGAGACAGCTTTCTGAAGAATCCATCAAATCATGTGAGGTTCTATTCACAGAGATGGAGAACGACAGGAAAATACACATGATTGAATTTCATTTTACTTGGTCATTGGAATTTACTGACTTGGGACAGATTGGCTCAAACGTTCTTTATTTTTAGGCCCATATCCTGCTGTCTTTGCACAGGCAAACTCCCAGTGAGGTCAATGGAAGTTTTGTCCACTGAATGATTGAAAGATCAGGGCCCAAGCATTTTTGAAGTTTCATCCAGCTGTACATCTGAGCTGAGAAAGTCATAAGGGTTTGGGATGCCAGTGGCAAACATTTAAAAAGAGAAACTCCCTGGGATACCTGTGGGGCTCTGGTTTAGATTCTGTTCCCACCTGTGCCAGTGTTACTCAGGAGTAATATTGTCAAAGTTAATGGCATTACAATGGTTTAAAACTGGTGTGAGAGGCGAATCATGATTTCTATGTTTAAGATTCCATGGAGAAGACTTTACCTTACCCAGAAGGATGGAGTACTCTGTAGCAATACTTTTCTAAGCTACATGATTCCTCTCAGACCTTCTCTGCAAGGAAGGTGGATATAATATGAGGACTTTCGAGGGGTATTCAAAAGGGGGCGGGGAAAGTTCTCTGTTGAAGGATAACAAAGGAACTTCTTTTCTCTTTTCTCCTCTCAAACCATTTTTTAAAAATTTTAACAGTCTAACACTGTAATTTCTCCTTAATTCAAGCTACAAGTCCACCTATACTTACAATGAACCAATGAGTTAATATTTTGCATTTACTAACCTGTTTCTTTATGGTGCATATTTGTAACCTTTTTTTTAGGGTGCATATTTCGAGCTAACTGAACCTTTCTACCTCCCAACCCTTGTGGAATTTGTTTAGTCTTATTTAAACCCATTGATTTTTGAGAGCTCTATTGGGTCTTTGCAAAAAAAAAATAACAACCCTATTTTCAAATGGCCATAGACAATTTGTGATACTTATCAATGTGTTCTGCTGTCTTAAGTTGCCTGTGGCTGGCTGCTAGTAGCTCTTGTAGACCCAATACAAACATGACCTTTTACTTCCCTTGATCCAGCTTTTTTGGACTTCTTAGATTAAGAAAGATGTGTTCCTGCCTCACAATTCTCTCCTCCCCACAGAGGACCTTCAGACATTGAAACATTAGGGTGTATGGGCCAGATCTTCAGACCTGCTCAGCATTCACAACTGGGGCCAGATTTTCAAAATAAACCATCTCTCCTTTAAGGACTTATGTAAGAGTCAGTTTGCTTGAAGCAGACTCAGCACCCAGCAGCTTCCATTGTGGCACTTATGACCAGGTTTTCAAACAAATTCAGCATGGAATTTGCTGACCACTTATGGAAATCTGGCCTTACGTTGTTAAAGCATTTGTTGACCTTCAATTTATTGTAACCAAAACCAAAGAGAAAGAAAACCTTCAAAATAATGGTTTTAAAAGTACAGGATTTCTGGTGCGGATGTTTTAAATCCAAGTCTTCTTTAGTTCTGGCAACTGCATGAGCATTTTAACTTCATTTTCCTGACAAGCTGCCAGTCAAACCATAAGTATGTTTAGCAAAGTGAATTAAAGACAGCCTTCCTTGCCAGAAAAAATGACATCTGCTGTTATGAAGATAACATGGTATTTCCGATGATAAAAAATTAAAATCCCAGTCTCATTTGCTGTCATCAGGACCAGGAAAACAGAAATAAACACAGTGTGCTGTCTTCACTGGAAAAACCTACTTCATTTAGGGTCAGATTGTGCTTCCATCAACTTCAGTGAATACAGGATCAAGCCCTTTATATGCTGCTTGTCATACAAGATTTAATTTTGAATGCTAAAATACTTGTAGGATTAAATGTGTTGTCTCAAACCAGCGATCAAGAGGAGACAGGCTCTATTCCCACTGAGTCATTCAGTTCCCCAGTAAAAAAGGGACTTTCATGACTGCCAAGTCTTTTGTTTTACTTTTCCAGGTGAAATTTATCCCTGTGAAACCACAGAAAGCCTAATTGGCACTTGACCCTCATTTATGCACAAAAATTGTACCAGTGAAAATATTTTTTCCCAATCAATTTAATTAAAGTGCTACAAATCCCTGGCTTCTTCAATTAGTTTACATTGGTTTATATTTATTTAGATCAAGGCAGTAAGTTAAATAGAAAGATATTTTTAAATATTTAGCTAAACTAGTGAAACTTTTGTGTGTAAAGAAGGCCTTCAAAGTCACTTACAACCTGGAAATAGGCTTTCAATGGTGCATAGGCCATGTGCTGCCCAGGAGAGAATTCTACTTTCTTTGAAAAAGCTCAGATTAGGAATTGTATTTGTTGGTGCCTTGTACAGCATTGTACAGTATGTTTAATACATCTGAATTAGGCTCATAAGATGCTAGAATCTAGCTAAACCATAGATAACTATGAAGGCCAGAATAAGGGTTAACATCTGGGGTTAAAATCTATGGAGAGTAGGACTTGGTGGGCAGCAAAAGAGCAGTAGGGATCTAGGGTAGTGTATTAAAAGAACATCCAAACAGACTTGTTGGGTTTTTTTAATGGATGCATTTGACTTCAGGCTGAGGACAGAATTTGGCCCAATATATTTAAAATCAGAGAAAGCTGCTTTCCTGAATTCTCATATAATTTTATATTTTTCTTTTCTTAGCATTTGAAATGCAAATTTTCCTTTGGTTATTAGTTACATTCCAGTTCTGTTCTTTGAAAGGAAGAGCATAGTGCTTTGATTGACTCTGTATACTATAAGTGAAAAGGACCGGGACAAGTTGAGCAATACTCAGGACTAAATATGAATTAAACATGTTACAAAGAGAAACTCTGAACCATACCAACTATACTTTGAAGCCACTTATCAATTTGAGATATATTTCATTCCAGTGACGCTGTATTGGTATTTCTTGGCAAAATGCAATGTCTCATAATTCATATGACAAAGAAAAAAAATATTCCAACAAGAAACATTTGTCTTGGCTAGTCCAGAACCTTCAGCTGTTTGTGTTCAAGGAGTAGAGCAGTCTAGCATGGGCCAGATCTTTAAGACTTAACTCAGTTTGTAGTTGGTCCCTATTCAAGATACTTTCCTATTGACTTTAGTGGATGTTTTTTTCCTGAGCAAAGAATGAGTTTAAACAGAAACTCTCTGAAATCCTGCACAAGTAATTTTATTCAGACCAGTAACCCCCTGAAAGCCAATGAGACTACTTATGTGAGCAGTTAGAACTATTTGCAGATCCAAAGCTCAGGATTTGGTCCTTTGTTAGTTTGTCATTGAAGAAGTAAATGTATAGCAATCTTTAGCAGTCTTTTAATGCTAAAAGAAAATTAATATGTAGTTTTTTAATTATTAAAAATATTGGAAATCAAAACTATTTGACTATTAAAATAGTTTCCATGATATCTTTGCAAAGAGCCAGCAACAAACAAACAAACACAGTAAGTCCTAGATTACTCATGTGAATATTGTAGAATTTCTGTAATTTATTGTAATTTTGTCAAACCGTTCTCTAAAGTACACATACGTTACTATTTCTATTCCTAGCCTCTGTGGTTAAGTTGCCACTAGCCAAGTTTCCAAAATAAAATATGAAGTTCCCACAACACAGGAAAGTGTCCAGTAACATTCTGTGGAATAGCTAGAGCATAAGCCGGTCAATAAAAAAAAATAATTTATTGCTCATTAGGAAAAGAAGAGTGATAGCAAACACTGCTGCCAGGGGATTGCCCATATGTTAACAGAAGGGTGATAAAGTAATGCACAATTGTAATGCACAACATTTCACAATTGGCAGTACATCAAGCTATGACATTTTTTAAAGACACAATCTCTAACAGTCTAATGGTGAAATCCTAACCCCATGGAAGTCAATAGCAAAACTCCCAGCAAGGCAGGATTTCAACCTACTATAAAATAATCAACTTCCCACTCCAGGCACCAAACCATTAGCCATAAAACTTGCCTGCATTATTGCATCCACAAACATGTGCACAGCACAGCTGGGGGAAGGTTGCTGTGGAAATATTTAATAAGCAGTGCCCTTGGAATGATTTCAAGGGAGAATGGCTCCTCTTTCAAGCCAATGCCAATGATGAGCAGCAGTGATGTCAACAGAGATGACAAAAAGTACATGATGGTATTTCAGACACAGTTTTGGTGATGGACCAAACTCCCATCTTCCAGTATCTGTAGACCTGAAAACAACTCTGTTCACAGGGAAATGAACCTAACTTGGTGCCCTCAGATCTGAATATACCAGCATTAGGAACTGGAAAACTTTGTAATCGGAGTCCCAGTGTCACAGATGACATGTATAATTGATCATTCCTAACTCCATATGGAAATACCTTCCGACTTGGGGGAGATTCTACTTCAGGATCAACTTGTACAGCTCCTGGCTAGCCCTAGTTCAGAGATGCCCACACCTTGTCTCCTCTTCTTTATGAGTGTGCCCCTACATGGAGCCAATCCTCACATACTGACACAAGCCCTTTCACCTCCGAGAGCATGGCAGGTAAGTGTAAGGAGTAATACAAATTGTTCCCAGATGTTATCAGAGAATATAAAGAAAATGGCAAAGCTTTCTTATCTGTAGGAACATCACATTCATGTTTATTATGATAGCATAGGAACAACTTGATCCTAATATTCATAAATCAGAGCCATTTAAAAGGGCCATTAGGAAGGCCTCTTTAAACTGCAATGCTGCATAATGGTCCCATAGCAAGACATCTGTGCCTGTGAAGAGTCTTATTGGCCAAAGCTATGCAGCCCTATGCATCCAGCATTCTTTATGAAATGCCCACTTACAGTAGAGAGTGATATACCCTGACACAACTGCTAAAATGTTCAAATGCCTAAAAGAAGACAGCTAGCAGGGACATTGTCTCCACATTCCCTGAAGGCTCACAGGTCCTTTTCATCAAAACATCGTGGTTCTGTTTGACTCTTTCTTAAGGCTGGATAACCAGATAGAATCAGTATCTAAAAAATTCTGCCTTTCACACCTAGCTTGCTCAGAAACTGTATCCCTTCCTCCCAGGTGAAAACCTGGCTACAATGCTCTATGTATTTGTCACCTCCAGTATAGATTATAATTCACTGTATCTGAAGCTAAATGTGAAGACGACGCTCAGGCTCCAGCTGGTAGAAAATGCAGCCTTCGCAATGACTCAAGCTGCTGTGAGCACATCAGACCCATCAGTTCCCAGTCAACTTCTGGTGCCAGGTCAAGGTCTTGGTCCTTATTTTCAAGGCGATTAATGGATCAAGCCACAGCTACATCAAAGACCGAATTCTGATCTATGAACGACTGTGACAGCTGTGCTCCTCTGGGTTAATGCAGATCACAAAGACCAGGACAGCACATACAGGAGGTGAGGAAAAGCATTCTCAGTTGAGGGGCCCTGCTATGGAACAGAGGAGTTTAGGTAAATCCAGAGTCTGACTGTTAGGAAATGTTGTAAAACCTTCCTCTTGGAAAGACATTTACACCTTGAGACTCACAACACTGACATCACCAAAAGACAGTAAACAGTAATTTTTTTTTTTTAAAGAAAGAAATGAAGTCAGTCCAGCGGAACAGCCACACAAAAAGATTAATAAAAACTCTAAAAAACAAATCAAAACCACAAACCCTATTCCAAGCAGAGATTTTACCCTAAAAGGGAGAAGTACCAGAGACTCCATAAAATTCAGCAGGGACTTCATTATTGCTATTGATTTTACATGGAAGGTGTTCAGATACTATGGTGACTAGTGGCATTATAAAAGCCTTAGATAGATAAGATGAGTAAAATCATGCAAAACTCTAATTAAATGCAGCTTACATGATCTGGGAATTCATTATAAACCTGAACCTCAGGTCATGTTCTCTGAAATATTTACTTATGCGGAGGAACATTTTACTATGGCTTGAATTTTAAACACTGTTCTAATTTTTGAATCACAGTGAACATTGTAAAGTTATGGAATTCTTTGGATCTGATTTTAATGTCCTTTACACAGCTGTAAATCAGGAATAGTCAAGTCAATGGAGTTTCACAAATGTAAAATGAATGGAGGTCAGAGTAGAATCAAGGTCTTTATTTCAGTGTTGCAATGAACTGGTTAAATGTAACCAATGTAGAAGTATATTAAAAAAAAATCAGATGTTTACTTCTAATGATAAAAACCTGCACATTGTATTGTCTTTATATTTGATTTGCAAGCTGTCTGACTTTAGCTTTCCATATATTTTTATACTGTCAACATCTATGTTATAATCTGGTGGCTTGAAATGATAGCATGTTTTTGCAGCACACTGTCCAATAGATTTTTTTCTGGTTCAGTAACTGTAGATTACACAGCACTCAATCAGATAAATGTTATTGAAATTGACCTGATATTAGATATCCAAAGCATATGTTTACAGACTTGTTGGTTTGGATCATAAATATGCTTGCTTTCATTCTAAGAATGCAGTTCATTCATGGGGTGAAACCTCTCCTGTTTCAAGTTAATTTATGTGTCTTGTATTTAAAACTAAATGCAGAATATCTGTGAGAGGAGAATACCATATTTACATTTTAGAAAAACAGACATTTGAAGGAAAGAAGGTGAGTGGCTATAAATAATGTGGATGATGAGTACTACATGAAAGAGACAGTACATCCAAATTTTTACTAAAACTGATTTGTTTCATGGAAATTTTACAGTACTGACTTTAATCTATTATCTTTGGTGTGGCCATATCTTGCAATCCTTGCTCAGGCAAAATTCCCATTGAAGTCTGTGGGAGTTTGGTTTGAGAGAAGATAGAAGGAGAGGTCCATACATCATTTCACATGGCATTATAGCAGAACAGCAGCTTAAAGACATTTCAATATGTCTGCTTTGAAACACCTCTTTTGTGACTGTGCATGAGCAGATAGTGCAATCTGCTTGTCATGTCACTAGTGCTGTGGAGATGATATCCTAATTCCACCTGTTTTCTAACTTACTGACATTTCTTTCATCCATTACAGTGATGCAATGCCTACCTGAGACTTGATCTGCTCACATCTTTCTTTGATGTTCTCCACTCTGCGTCAGGGATCAGAGTGTCAGCAGACATGCCATTGGTATGAATGATTTGCAGCAACAGGTGAAAGTCTTTAAATGAGTATTTACTACAGCCTTTCAAGGACTATGTATCAGCTATGCTTGATCGTATTCCATGTGTACTTTCCATTGTGTTGCTGTTTATACAAGTAATGGCCTGGTCACATTTCATGCAAGTCAAACTATTCAGTGAATTTCACACGCTGCGCTTGTAAAACTGGTCTAGTGTTGATGGTGCATCTCTTGAGTTTTCATCACTCAGTAAAGGACAGATGTACTTCAGTGTAAGACAAACTAATAATACAACATTAGTTGAAGGCTCTCCATGAATCTACCTTGCCTGCATCTCATATCATCTTCTGTGCTCTATTATGAGGTCTACAGTATAATTTCCTTCACGCCCCTCTTTGTCTTCTTC
Source organism: Pelusios castaneus (assembly GCA_007922175.1). Lineage (NCBI taxonomy): Eukaryota > Metazoa > Chordata > Testudines > Pelomedusidae > Pelusios > Pelusios castaneus. The sequence continues at coordinate 2,714,959 of ML685763.1, forward strand.
TCTTACTTGTGCCTCTGTCTTGGGAACTATTCGTACACCTGGAGCTGCTTTCCTTTCCAATGAGAGTTCATTTTCCTCTTTAAAATCCCTCCTCAAAGTCCATCTGTCTCAGGGTCATATTATTTTATGGATTTTTTTAAAGCATGGCTTGCTACTGGCGGCATTATCTAGCATTCTACCACTGATCTGTCACTACTGCTGTTTGGGAAATTTAAATAAAAACCTTTCAACCACACCCAAGAAGTCACTATTTCAGAACACCTCTAATGATAGTAAACCTAACTGTACATACAATCAAGCAAAAAAAATCAAAGACAACAATTGCAAACACCTACAAAACAAGAAAACAAACTGCAATAACTGTAAAGTGCTAGGAACAGCTAATGTACATAAAATATAATACCAACAATCGAACATAAATATGTGGCAACTTTGAGAGCATGAAGATAAACTGCCATGATTTTGTAGGATATTGCACATATAATGGTGGAGCGTGGTTTTGATTCTTCCCCCTTCTTTCCTCAGATCACCTAATGAAAGGATCCAATGTGTATAGTTAGAATCAAACAAAGATTCTTAATGAATAAAAGATACAGAACCTTCTCTCTCTTATACTTGCGTGAATACGTGGTGTAGTACACGTGATGCATATAGAACAACAGAGTAGGCCCTTTTGCTAGTGTGGGGAGTAGTTTTCTACTTTTAAAATAATGTTGATATTCTATATTTAGAGGAGAAAATTGAAAAACAAGTGAAAAATAAATATCTCCCCAAAACTATATGCAGCAGGTCCCTGAGCATGTCGGGCAAGACTCACCAGCCAGGCACCCAAAAAAAGAGTTCCCTCCTCCAACTCAGAGACCACCCCATCTAACATCCCATCACAGGCCACTGGCATATTTACCACTAGTAGTCAAAGATCAGTTAATTGCCAAATTAGACCGTCCCATCACACCATCCCCTACATAAATTTAACCAGCTCTGTTCTCAAGCCAGCTAGGTTTTTTGCCCCCACTGACCCCCTTGGAAGGTTATTCCAGAATGTCACTCCTCTGATGGTTAGAAACCTGCATCTAATTTAAGTCTAAACTTCCTGATGGCCAGTTTGTATCCATTTGTTCTTGTGCCTACATTGGTGCTAAACTTAATTGTTCCTTTCCCTCCTTGGCATTCATCCCTCAGATGTATTTACAGAGAGCGATCTGGGTTTTAATCTTGGTTCTGCCCCAACCTGTTGTATGACTATGCACAAATCATTACCCCTGCTATGTGTTTCTATAAAGCACGGTATAACATATTTACACTGTTTTTAATTAACTTGACTAGTAACCCTAATAAATACATGAAGGTGCAGAAACGCAATCTGCAGCTCATGCTAATATCCCTTAGCATGTCAAGAATGAATGTATTCAGGTGTATTTAATGAATGAATAGCTTCAGATTTCATTTGCAAATTACTAGTGATGGGTAGCCTTAAATGCTCATTGCCAGTGAAACATGAGAGGGAGAAATGGTTGTTTCAATAATGTGCACTAGGTGCATCTGCAACAACAGCATTCTCAAAGCACTGGCATCAAGGAGCTTTTGATGTGAACAAAGTGGCATGAAAGGGTTAATTAGCAGAGTGCCTCTGTCTGCCATACATCAAGACAGAGATGTCACAGCTTGTAATGCTTGGTGGTTTTAAGACAGACTGCAAGCACTGCTGTTTGTGGATTTGTCATTTTTTTATTTGCTCAGTAACTTTCATGTGACAAGTTAGTATTTTCCTCTAAATAAACCCTATTCTTTTTATTCTGCTTCTCCAAGGAAGAAGAAGTGTCCTACTCAGATGGTTGGAAAATGGTTTGTGGGCTTTGTTTGTTTGTTTGTTTTTATTTTTTTTCCTGTGGGCAATTTTTGACTTTTAGCTGAAAAAACAACAAAAAACCCAAACCTTTTTTAGTTTACAGCTGAATTTTTCATTTTCAGTTTTTTGCTGAAGAATCTAGTTTTTTGAGGAAAGGAGACACTTTCTGGAAAGCAAAAAATGTTTTCCTGGAAACCTAATATTCCATAAAAAAATTATTTAGACAGAAAAATTTCAACCAGCTCTCCTCAGGCCTTTAATCCATATCAGGTCAAATCCTGATGCCACTGAAATCTATGGCAAAACTTCAAACAACTTCACTAAGAAAAGAATTTGGTTTGAACTGTGTGATTTAATTTCACAGAAATTCACTTATCCAAAGCTGCTATTTAATTTAGCCTCACAGCGCACCTGTTAAATGGATTCTACAGTCAGTTCCTGAGAAGTAGTGACATTTCAGCCAGCGATAAAGTAAACCATTCCTATCAGTATCTTATAGGATTGTTATATGGTATGAGGAGTACCCCACAAACTACAATAAGGCAACTGGGATGAGTAGAGACTATATATATATGTGATCTAAAGACCAATTGGTAGAGTGCGCAGGGGTGCATAAGGGTTGCAGGGATTTCCTGGGTCTGGTATTTATATACTAGCTTACCAAAAGTATGTAAAGTCTCTATTGAAAGCCTGTGTCAGATGGGTCATCATAATAGCTATGTATATGGCAACTGATAAGCAAGTAATGGGATTTGTCCTTTAGTTACAGCTTAGCTTGTGTGATTAGGAGTAAATAAAATGTTAGTGAGGTACAAGATTGATAGGAGTGTATCGGCTTATTATAGTAACAAATGATTTAGTATAGATTATGGCTGGAACACAAGTCCTAGAAATAGGTTGACATGAGAAGTTGACTGATGGGAAACCTTGTACTGTAAAATGTGCTGTTACAGTAAATAGTTTTGTTAAGAGCTTATGTTTGGGGAAAATTTATTACATTGTGCCAGTTAAAACTATAAGAACACAATTAAAAGGGATTGCAACATTTTGGGATTTTTTTATTTTTTTTTTTAGAACTTGAGTGTTAGCAATAACATAACTTCAAGTTTCTGCAATGATTAATTGATATCTGTGTTCATGAGTATGCAAGGAATTAAAAGATTGAGCCTCTGAAAAATTGGGGACCCTAAAGTAAGTGGGGTATGGTCATACAAAAAAGGGAAAGAGGTGGAATCTTTTGTGCACATATATGAATCTCTGTGAGCATTAGTGGGACTGTAACGCATAATAAAAGGTACCACTATGTGGTTTTTTGCAGAGGGGGGGAAGGGGAGGGAGAGGGTGTAATGCATTCAAAGATGCACAAGTGACCGCCATCTAATGACCATCCATATTTCAGTGTTCCCTACAAGTGGGTGTGAGTAATGCAAATATTAATGCTGTATATTCTGTATTATCCCGCTTTTTCCTGTTATGGGTCAATAAATATCATATTGTTTATCTGCTTAGTGAAATTATTAATAAATGGATGTGTGATGTGATTGTTCCTTGTGTGCTCCTAGGGTATCTCACTCTAATGATATTCTTGCTGGTGATACTCACCTTGTTGTTCTCAATATTGTAGCCAATCAGGAGACCAAAACCTCATCAGTCATCATCACAAAATAAAGAGTAAGCCCAAACTCCATTAAATCCTATCAAATTAGTCCATAAAAGGCTACAGTATATATTGGAAATTATGTTCTTAAGGCCCTGTAGTTACAGGCAGGTCTATCCAGGATATGTCTACACTATAATTAGACAATCATGGCTGGCCCAGGCTAGCTGATTAAAGCTCATAAGGTTTGGGCTAAAGGGCTGTTTAATTGGGACATAGATATTTGAACTTGGGCTAGAGTCTGAGGTTCGGGATCAAACAAGGTGGGAGGGTAGACAGTGTAGACATATCTCCCCCAGGTACCATGCCCTCAGGCAGGTGCCACTAGATGGGGTGGTGGACACCGATGTTTCTGGTCAACAGTTGTGTGTCTTATACCAGAAATCTGTTTGCATACTGAAACAAATTTTAATGAAAACATTACCAGGGTCTTAATGAGAAAAAGTTAAGTGGAAGAGGTGAACAGTACTAAGAGAGGAGAACCCCATTTACAGGTAAAGAGCTAAGGACTGGTCTGGACTCTAGGTGTGTGTCTACACTTACAAGTTAGGTCGATTTAAGGAGGCTTAAGTTCACCTAAACTACTTTGCGTCTGCACTGGGCTTTCCTTAAGTCGACTTAAGCATTTTCTTAAGTCAATTTAAGGAAAAGTTAAGTCGACTTAACACCTCGTTTTAGGTCAACTTAATGCTTAAGTCAACCTTATTAGGTCAACTTAAGCCAGTGTGGATGGGGATTAGCACCTAACTCGACTTTATTAAGTCGACAAAGTGTTAAGTCGACTTAATAAGATCGAAAAGGGGCTATGTCTACACTAGAAAAGTTAAGTCGACTTTTGTTAAGTTGACTTAACTTTTCTAGTGTAGACATAGCTTAATATACCTAAGTGTGCAGAAAGATACCCTGGCATCTTTCATCTGGGGAGAAAAGTTTCCAGTCTCATGAAAGGACAGTCTCGGCCATCCAGCTTGAAAAACGCTGAAGTTTGGGTTGTGTTATTATAACTGCACAGAGAGGCTCCCTTTGCAGACACTTAAAATCATGTAACTTCTGTGTAATCTGAATGTGTAATTTGCTTACCTTAAATATCATATTCTAATAAACCTAGTAGTCTAAAGTAATGCCAAACCTCTTCACTGCTGTATTCATTTATGCTAAATAAAATCTGCCATAATCAGTGTGTATCCAAAAGCAGTTTCTTACAAGATTTTCATAGTGAAATTTGTTTCATTGGAGCTGAAGCCTCTTTATTACCCAAGACAAATCTGTTCAGTGTCAATGACCTTGGTGAAACTGCACAACATTGGCACTACTACAATTTGAGCCAAGAGTTGTGATTCATTATGGAACAAGCCTTCCAAAACTGTGCAACTGGATTCCCAGTACTAAAAATATCAGGATCCCATTGACCTCAGTGAACCAGCAGGGGCTGGAAAGACACTGAAGAAATCCAAGGGGAGTCTCACCTCCTACATGTATTTAAAATTAAATCTCACAAAGATGTTTTCACTACTACAAATGATCCCCCTGACATCCTCACATGAACAATTCCAGTTTGCAGGACCTAGGCCTGAAGTTTCAGGAGAGAGTCACTGCCTTTTCAGTGGAAACTGTAAGAGACTCCTGACTTGAAATCTAGCTTGAGACACTTTGTCTCTGACCTTTGCCAAATTTCTTAACCTCCCTGTGCCTCCATCAACCCATTTATAAAGTGGACCTGAAGCTGCTTCTATGATTCTTGCTGATTTGTCCTACTTGAATGTGTGGGACACTTTGCTGAGTACGTATTATTCATTTTCAGTAACAGTGGCAGAATCTGGTACTTATAGAGTATCTTGCTATAAACAAGATGCTGCATCACTGCTGTGCTATTACAATAAATTACGGAAAACTAAGATGTTATCTAGGTCTACATTTTGGGTTTGAAAACAAAAATTCTTCACATCTTATATATAAATATAGGCCCTCTTTCAACAAACTGAACTTCAAGCATGCATGCAAACCCATGCCTATGCTGTTAGCTTTTAGCACCTGCTTAAGTCCTATTGATGTCCGTGGGACTTATACACAGGGGCTGAGTCAAGGCCTGAGTCCTTGTGAGAGCAGCCAGTCCTATGTGTCTGAGCAGGTGCAGCACAGCCAATGAAGTGATGGCTTCCCTATATAGCCCTGCCACTGTCTTTGTGTTTGCATATGCACATGTCTAGAATTCATCACCGAATGTGTCTGCTGGTTAGATCATTAGCTTTCCTGGCTTGGTGAGTGCCTCCTGCCCCTGTGGCTCAAAACTGACCTGGAAGGACCACCTTAGGTGCAGAAGAGAAGTTTAATCTATAAGACTATTCAAGCCTTGGCTTCTATGTTGAGGCCACCAGTAGGGTGGCAGTTGTGGGGTAGCTTTGAAGTGGACACCTCTCCCCGGGAAACTGAAATGCAGACCACCAATCATACAATTTTTCAAGCAATATAATAATATCGAATAGAAATGAGACCACCACTCTGTTAAGTAATAAATCTTGTGCTTTCTGTGATGTCACAGAAAACCCTATTGTAACCGAGAAGCAGTCTAAAATTACAATCATACTCGACATGTGCAAGAAATGTGTTCTTCACAGAGACAGTGCACAGCACACATACATGAAACACAAAGAACAAAGGACTTGCTGTACTGATTCCAATAATGTACATACAATATTAATTAAGTCAGAGTTAAACATAACACACTATGCTATCTTTTGGATCAGAGCAATGCCTTTTGGGTAGTCCAAAGTAGTGACAGTGAGGCTGATCATAGTGAGGTTTAGTTTTGGGTGGGAACTGATGCACACACACGGGGCGGGGGGGATGGGATGTCTATTCGAACACTCAAAAGAAAAATTCTTTAATTAGCACAAAAGCTTTTTTAGATCTAAAATTGGTTTCAGATCTTACACTCATTCCTTATCGTGACCAATTAAAAACACAGTTTGGGAAGTTAAGAGTCATGTGTGTACTTGGATGTAAAGAGGATGTTTGGATTCAGATTAATAAACCCATTTATCACTTAGGGCAAGGGTTCTTAAATTCATTTGACCGTGCCGCCCTTCTTTATGTCTGTAGTGGTTTACGCACCTCTCCTTCCCCCACCACTCTGGGTGCTCAGCCAGCCACCACGCTGATGCTCTGAAGGCAGAATGGAGAGTGGTGGGTGCTGGCTGGTGCAGAAGCTCTGTACTGGCGTAGCACTGCCTTCAGAGCTGGGCGCCCAGCCAGCAGCTGCTGCTTTCTGACCTCCCAGCTGAGATTGGGATTCCAGTAAGATTTTCCCCCTAAAGCTTCTCATGCCCCTCCCTCCTGAATACATTCTGCATCTCCCATGGGGGGGATATGATCCCCACTTTGAGAGCCTTTCATTTAGGCACAGTGTTGCAAACCCTCGTGCGCAGGAATAAATGGGAGTTCTCACATGAGTCAAATTAGTCCCCTGACTGTGAGATGACCACAATCTCAGCAAACCCACCCGAGACTGAACATGGCAGCGGCAGAATTGAAAGGAAGAGTCTAGAGCTCTATTTAAAAACAAGGCTGACAAGATAAGAACTGCAACACAGTCACTTCCTCTAGTGATCAGGTTCAGGAGAGGGGTCGTACCCATAGATGAGTGGGTATCACATGCTTTGCAAGACTGTGCAGTTAGTATGTGGAATTTAGTCTATGCTTAGTGCTGCATAATCAGCGCTTCCTTGCAGACTCTGCTCTCTCAGCTGCTTACATGTTTGATTTCAATAGAACTGCACCAGATTTCTCCAACCAAGTATTTAGCCCAATCTTTTGCCCTAAATGCCGAGAGAATTAAGATTCCCTCTCAGAAATACAACTATTGAAGACAAACAAGATATTCACTCAATTGATCAGCAATTAGTATAAAAATGTTAGGTAATTATAAAGTGTATACACACATACATATATAATATTTATACATCTATAGCATCCCAGCCAAGCACTCACCACCCACTAAAATGCAGATGTCATGTGACCACTTTCTGGTCATATCATTGGATTTCCTGCATATAGAGATCTGTCTTAGATCTTTTCTTTAAAAAAGAAGCTTCATTGTTTTGGAACAGTCTGAAAATGGTTCTTCTTTGGATGAGTCATTAGCATACGGCCAATGATATCTGACAGCCCTACTTAATTTATTCTTTGCTGGTTCCCCATTAGTTTACAGTCATGAGAATGACCGTATCGTACACTTTGTAGATTTCAAACTTTGTCAGGTGGCCAGAGAATTTATCCATTCATCACCATAGTATTTGGATATCCCCATCCTCTACACCCTGTCCCCACAACCAAAGGAGAGATGTGAAGCGTAATGGCCTGTTGCCATTCAGTCTTCCCAGAATAAACAAGAGATTCTTCCTGTAGCCAGTTTTCTTTTGTTTCCAACCCCCTTATGCAGCATCCAGGCCAAGGAAGGCAACCTATCTCTACCTGATATTTTTCCCTTAGTGAAGGAGAGATGAAGATGGTGGGAAACTGGGAAAGACCCTTCAGGCCCAGCTCTTGCCTCTTTTCATTTGTCTTTATATCACAGATCTGAGGCAATAAGCCCTTGAGAAAGATGCTGCTCTCGATTCTTGTTTTCACTGACATGGTTGGAACTGGATAACTTTATTGAGCTGATTCAAAAGAACAATAAGAAAAGTAAAATGTTCTCTCTTTCTCTCTCTCCCCCTCCTTTTTTTTTTTTTTTTTTTTTTAAATTTACCTCCATGCTGTTGGTGCTTTGAAGTCTTACTATATAACCTTCTAAGCACTGTCCTCTCCACTATTGTATCCTAGAATTCAGCAAAGGTCTTTTTAAAGCAGATGGAATATAAAAATCCTGTATAACAAATTTGCCTTTACAGCCTGAGTTCACTGCCATATCTGCTGATCACTGAATGGAGCATGAGCAAAAGGCAGGCAATTTTTAGAATAATGCACCAAGCTGCTAAAACAACAGCTTACTCAAATATTACAGCAGATGTTATCAGACAATTGGTTCCCATTTCTAGATCCAAACTGTAGTGAGTCCTGGGACTTTGAAATAAATAGAGAAGTTCTTATTTCCTGGTAGTGTCACTTGAATCTTTTTTAAAACAATGTTTTCTTTAAGATGAGGGTGGGGCGACAAGGGGTGGGGAAGAAGAGACAGGAGATGAATGTGACATTTGTATTTCTTAGGGGGGAGGTATGGAAGGAGTGGGGACTCAAAAGTTTGGAAAGGAATTAGGCCAAGAATGGCTTGGTGGGATCATTTATTTTGCCGTGGGAAATTTAAGAGAGTCAAATCCAATCATTGGAGATACAGTGACATGAATTTGACCAGGCATCTTTTATTCTTAGGGGCAGAGTCAACAACACTGATGAATTGGTGAATAGCAACCAACTAGCACTAAGTCCAGCTTGCCTGGGTGGTAACTAATCCCTTTGGGCATGCGAGTCTCTCTGATTCTCTGGTAAGACTTGGTAGTGCTTCACATTTGTTACTAAATAGATAAAGTCTAACTATAGAACCTACGGCCAGTTTAGGGTCTCTGCCTGGCTTCTTGACAGTCTGCCTCAGGTTGGCATTCATGGTCTTGAGGGACTTCAGACTGAAATCCAGTGAGTGGGGAGGGTCTCAGAGCCTAGGCCACTGGTTCCCAACCCATGGCCCACAGGCCAAAAGTGCTCTACAGGGGCTTTCCTGGTGGCCCACAGCTCTCCTCCCACAGGCTGCAGAAGGGAGCTGCTGCTTAAGGGCCCAGGCAGAGTGTGTTTCTGCAGGGCCAAAAGACTGGTGCAGGCTCCTTGCTGCAGCAAAGGGGATGGGAGATCAACACTCCTCTCCCACTGGCTGTAGCAGAGAGCATGACAAAGAGCTGCACCTGGGTCCCTAGGCGCTGGGTTCCCTGCTGGAGCCAGAGAGAGGTGATCACTGATCTCCTGTTCCCCTAGTTGCAAAAGGGAGCCACTGTATAGGGGCTCAGGTGTAGTGCATGGAGCTACAGGACATGTGTGGTTTCCCTGCTGCAGCCAGGGAGATAGGAGTTCAGCTAGGAGGCAGTCTCCTCGTTGCGCTCCATTTGTCTAGCTGCAGTGGGAGAGTACAGGGAGGCCCTGCTAGTGGAGACTGGTGGCCCTTCAGGGTTGTAAAAATGATATCTGTGGCCCACAAGCCAAAAAGGTAGGGAACCACTGGCCTAGGCTCTAGGCCATGCTTGAATGTCTATATTGCAATTTTATCCCCTCTAGCCCAAACCCCACAAATTTGGGTCAGTTACCTGGACTCTGAGACTCTCTGGTACAGGCTTTTTGGGGTTTTGTTTTGTTTTTCTGCAGTATAGATGTACTTTCAGTCTAAATTTTTAACCCTAACAATTCATGTCAAACCCATGCAGTCGGGAATGAGTTCTGATCCTTAAAATAGACTTTGCAGCAGTCACAGATTGTGATTGCTAGTGGCTGGAGCCATGGTGGCCAGGAACCAGGAGTCAGAAAGTGAGCAGGGCAGGAGCAATATGAGAAACTAGGTAGGACCAGGACTGGAGGGAACAAGGCAGACACAGGAGCAATCTCATCTGCAAATGTAAATAATGAGCAGGCATTAACTAAGACCTGCTGCTGGGCTTCAGAGCCCTCCTTGCAATATGACTCAGTCAATTAGGCAATCTGACCAATTAATGGTTTCAGGCACAGTTAGCTAGCTTGTTCCAGGTCCAGCTGCAGTCCCTCATTCCTGCATATCAACATCCATGCTTTGACTTGTCAGCACTAACAAAGCTGAGACCTCTAAGTCTTCAAGAGTGTAATTTCTTTAGTGGTAACAATGTGTCAATCTGTGGTGTAAACAGGGCTCAGAGATTTCTGGCATGGTGTCATCCAGATCTGGTGCAAGTAAGGCTAGACTACTCCTGTCTATGTTGCAGCCTCCATCTTTACTGACCAAGGCCAAACCATGTCCATAGAAAATTAATGCCTCCCCCCCCCCCCTTTCCAAGAGTAGATTGTAGGATTGGCAAAGCAGAGAATCCTGCATGCTAAAAGCCCTTTAGTGGTATTAAAAGGAGGCATAAAAGAAGGGCTTTGCTGATAATGTGTTCATTGCCACTATAGGCAAGTAAATACCATTTGCAAAATATTCAGTTAGGAAGAGGAACTAAAGCATCATCTAACCTTGTTGACTAATCAAAATAACTTCGTTAATGGTGTTTGCAAGGGCTGGCCAAATGGCAAACACAACTTTGACAGATGCTTAGCGCCTATTGTTCTGAGCAGTAGATCTAGGATACTAAAGCTCTTACCCTCTTCCCTTAATCAACAAGGTGTAACTACTGCAGGCTGGATTAGGAGTGAAAGAAACAAAGTATAACAAATGAAGAGCAAAGTACTCAGCATGATATGTGGAAAGAAAACTGGAGCATAACAGCTTGATTCATTCAAGCAAAGTTATACAGGTCTAATGGCAAGGTGGTGTTTGAGTCTGTAAGAAAAACAAATTATGGCACAATTGGTTTTTGTTTTCTCTGTTTAGACATCCATCTGTTTTCACAAAATCTTTGAAACCTTGTTTACAAGGAAGACAGGTTGCACCAAAGCAAATAATACTGGAGCTGTTGACAGATAAGATGCAGTCAGGAATTTTTAATCAAGGGACCATGTTTGCCAGCATGATGCTTCACATCTCTCCTATGAAATAATTCAACTATCTACATTTCTTCACCCACTGGAAGTGAGGATCGCTGATGTGATGGCCACCTGAAATGATGCAATGAAAAGGAATCGATGCTTTTCCTTATTTTAATGTATAGGTTATAGCTCATTACAGGAAAAAAAAGAGTTTGTAAGCCTGGTAAATTGACCTTTTGATGACCAAACTTAATAAAGTTTGTTCATCAAATGCAAGCCTATTGTGTATGTCTTGTTATGACACATACAGGGATCACTATTAAAAAGGCAGTAGTATAAATTTCAAATATAGCTTCTGCTATCCCAAAATAAATTTTGTTTGGTCATGAGATTATTTTTATTTTTTTGTGATTAAAATGATCCCAGGTCAACTGTAGGCATGAAATTTGCTTTCTGTAATATCTGTGTGACCAATAGTTCACTGGCACAAATGTTCACTACAAGTAAATAAAATGTGCAGAAACATGGGTGAAGTGAAATTCAGTGCAGAAGTCACAGAAGCGTTTACAAATATTTTTCTGACTATTCACTGAGGAATAGCCATGGAACCATTGGCTGACTGAAGGGTGGAACACAAAACTTTCTAGTGCTATTCTGAGAGCTATGAGCCACGTTTTGCTTTTGAAATCCAACATCCTTCTTTGAGAGTGTACATACCTGCCAAAAATTACATTAGCAATATAGTATCTTGTGTCTATGCCAACACATTCCTCTTCCAGTAAGGAAATAACCTACTCCTTGAGTTCACTCTTTCCTGGTGGATTGAAAACTGGGACATAACCAGAAGAGATTGAATGGAGCTTTTGTTTTGAGCAGAAACAGTATTGCTGCTACCTTGATGTGATTTAAACAGTATTGTAGAAGGGTGGCCATATTGGAAAAGTGACTCAAGTAAGGGGAGAAATTGCTCTTAACAATAAAGCTCATGCGATAAATAAATCTGTTAGTCTTTAAAAGTGCCACAGGACTCTGTTGTCTTTCTACTATTATTACTGTAAGTAACAAGCTTAATTGTAGCCTCCACAGAACATAAGGAAAACACTTAACAAGCATTGATAGTCTCCACAGAAAACCAAAGAGAAACCCTAATCTTCTCAGGACAGAGTAATGTCTTAAGACAAAAGGATGTCTGGCATAGAAGTTCATCAGGAATGTGAAATCAACATAACCTGTTTACCTCTAACTTTTAAACTCTTGCTTTCTTTACGCATGCTTAATGAACTCATAAATATTACTTTTACCACCCCTGAAGGGGTCATTGCTCATTATAATGGTCATAGGATGTATGTAGTAGGCGGATTCGGAAGACTGTAAACTCTCTTGTTCTGACCCAATTGGAACAAAGAGGAGGGATCTTGCGGCTGGGTATAGGGTTTAAATAATGGTAAAATTCGATTCAAAGGTGTGCCTATTTACTACGGACACCCTCTTTTTGCAAAAAGCGATTAATAAAGGTGGTGCTGCTTGAATTCTTGTTGGTTAATTGTTTAAGTTGTCTACCACATTACTACTAAAGTTTAGCTTTTACATAGCACTAAACACTTTTCAAGGGGTTTTAAAACATTAACTCACTGATATTGTGTCGCAGAATCCCTTGAAGCTACCACTGAATGAAGAATTGCCCAATTTTTTGGTCTCTAATGAGATGCTTTGTTCCTTTTAGGAATACTACTCTGGAGTAGGAAATGCTTTACTGGGAAGTTTCCATTTCATGCATCTGATGAACTGGGATTACACCCACAAAAGCATATGCAATAAATAAATTTGTTAAGGCTTATCTACGCTGAGGGTAGGATTGTAATTCAATTTTAGACAGTCAAATTACAGAAAGAGAAGGTGAGTGATCACAGCAAATTGCTTGCTTGGGGTCTTGTGTCCACACTGCTCACATTACTTCCTGAAATGCATTGCACTGTGGGTAACAGGCACAGCAGCTTGTGGAGAGGCAGTTGTCCTCTGCTCACTCCCCCACCCCTTTTCTCTAAAGGAAAAATAGAAGAGAAAACTTTATTTGCTGTTTCTCTGCCACAGGCACGACAAGCACAGGGCTGCATGCAGAGAGGGAAATTAAGTGAAAACTTTCCAGGGCTGCAAGCAGAGGGAGGAGCTATGTTGCTATGGTGTAGCAGACAGGGAAAATCAGAAAAGCTGCTCTCTAGCTACACAGATCTAAATTCAAATTGTAGATTTCAACTCAGTGCTGTGCCACTTGCAGGGGTGGTGTTAGCAGGTCGAATTACAGCTCCATTTTTTTTTTAATTTACTGCTCTGAGAGTGGAGACACAGGCTGCAGAAGGTCGAGGTTAGCAGCATTATGTCAAACTATCGTCAGTGTAGACCAGAGCTTAGTCTTTAAAAGTGCCATGGGATGCCCTGTTTGTTTTACCAGGCAGAGGAAGAGACAAGCTTTGGGATTTCTCCTCCTTGCTGTAAAGGCTGGCTTCTCCTGTATGTTTGTGACAGGAGAACAAAATTCCATCCCCTGGGTTAGTACCTGAGTGCTTGGAGTAGAAAACACATGTTTTGGTAATATGCTACTTGGAGAGAAAAAAATTATAGGAATATATTAATAGACATTTGTGTTAACTTTCTAGACCTTGGTTGATGATAAAAATATTTAGAATTATAGGCAGAAGAATCTTAGCACTGAGATATTCTTGAATTTAGACTCTATAAATCGCCATATAAAACAGCCTTTTAAATGCATTTTGTGCAATTACATTAATTCAGACCCTAGATCCAACAAATGGAAGATTATTTTAGATACTTTTGCTCTCCCTTTACTATTTCTCCATGATTAATCATTAAAAAAGTTTTCCTTTGTTCAAGAGCACCTTCCCCTTGTAACTTTTAAGACAGGAAAAATAATCATCTAATTGACATGCTAGATTAGGACTCAGAAGATCTGGTTTCAAATCCCAGCTCTAGCATAGACTTCCTATATGGCACTGGTCAAGTCATTTAATTACAATCGTCATTAAGAATATATTTCTCCCACTCTCAGCCTGTCTCATTTATTTAGAATAAAAATTCTTCAGGGCAAAAACTGCCTCTTAGTATTCATTTGTAGAGTGCCTAGTATAAAAGGCCATAGTCTTGGCTGGGTCCTTCAGAACGTCTGCAATATAATAAATACAACTAATAAATAAAGAATAACTCATATTTCCCTTACAAATGTCTTCTCTAAGGTCCTGAGACACTTCCTCACAAAGATGACACCTTCTACATGTATCAACTTGAAAATGGTTCTTTCGTGCCTATAGGCAGTGTTTGTTTTTGATCATTTGAGCAGTTCATCTTGAGCCAAGAGACAATAGAGACAAGACCTGTCTGAGGGTAACTGCTGTTGTCACAGAGAACTATCCCTGCCTGCCACTGTGATCTACATCAGGAAACTTGATCCTAGTATGATCTTTTGTTTAGGCCCCTGATGGGCACTTTAGTGGCACTGAGAGCAGAGGTCTGAAACATCCAAGCTATGTCGAGCAACAATGCCAACTTTCAAAAACATTTGTCTCTTCGCGGTTTGCCTAGCTATGCGAAAGACTTTGGTATGTGTATGTTTTGAGATGGTTTGTAGAGTCCAATTCAAACTATTCTTTTAGAGAATGGCAGAAGTGGAGCAGGTACCTTATAAAAGGGAAGAATTTGCTTAGCTCTGTTTTGACTTTTACTATTATACACTATAGTAGCCATCTGTGCCCACAGTCAAAGAGGGTTCCCCTCACCCCCTTTTAAAGAAAGCTTTCTCTTTGCTCTTGCCTGTGCATTCCTAGCCATTTTATAATTCAGACTATGACACATGCTATCTGGAAGCAATGGCCACAGGATTCGTATGCCTGCCACCATGCCCTGACTTATGTAAAAGAACAAACCCTCCATTGTTTCCTGAGCACCATATGTCAATATAATAAAATTACTGTCTTCTGTATTCAAGCATTTGTTCATGATTAGAGTTTACTTCTTGCTGTTAGACTAAAGATATATGTCATTTTCCTTGCACTAAAACACTTTTTTTGCCTCTCCACCCCTCAATTCCCCTCCCCACAACCCTGCCCAGCTCCAGGAAAAAGAATGTGTAGGCAGAGAAGGAAAGTTCTCTAGCTAACCGCAGTTTTAAAAACAAATCTTATGTTTCTTTTTCACAATATAAGTAATTTGGTTATAATTTTCATAGATAAGCATTGGCATAGCTTTATTTGTCTCCGTGTGTTGGCCTAACCATGAAAATCCCAGCTAGCGCTGTCTAGGCCTTGATCTAAGGAAGTAATTAAGCACATGCTTAACTTTAAGCAAGTGAGTAGGCCCACTCCCACTGAAGCCAACTTGAATAATGACATGCTTCTTGTTAAACACGTGCTTAAGTGCTTTGCTAAATTGAGGCCCTAGTGAAATAAGTGTGAAGCTGGAAGTTAAGAGACCCGGATTCAATTCCCACTGCTCTTGCTAACTCATCTCGTGATCTTGGGCAAGTCACTTCCCTGCATTCCTGCGATCCCAGCTGTAAAAGGGGGATAACCATATCTTCACTTTTTCAAAGCACTTTACAATATGGGAATGCTCCAGATGTGTAAAATATTATTAGCGGGGGTAAACGTACCGAGGTGCATTAGAGCATCTGGAGGACAAGGTTTACTTTTGATGGGGAAAATGGTCCCCTTAAAGGAGAGCAAGTATATTGTTAATTACCCTCCTGTGGGGTTTCTGCCATGGCAGCGTGGCTTTATAATCTCATTGGGATCCACATGAGCCCAGTTGGCAGAAGCAGCTGAAGGGGTTGCACTGAAAGCTCCCATCTCTTGACTATCTTACTTCCCGGGATAGTGCCATCCCCCCACCAACCTGACACACACGTCACCTTGTGTATCCTCCCCCCGATGCTGGGGAGATGATAGAAATTTAATGTGTCTGCTTCTCTTCTTGCTCACATCAGTTTTACCCCACTTCAGTGAAGTTAGTCTTTGTATAAATAGGAGGAGGATCAGGCTCAGTGGGGTTTATAATACACCTAATCCTGTAACAAATTCTTTCTTTATGCTCCAGAAAGGGTGCAGAACTCTCAACACCTGCCCCTGATGATAACCCACCAGCCATACTCCCACTAGAACAATCATAAAATGTTTTCTGTCATTTCCCATGGGACGATAAGTCTGGTCTCCCTCTAAGTGTTATCATTAGGTCTACCTAAGTTCAAAATGAAGATATCTGCCAGATTCCACCCACCCACACAATATATACTTTGTCCAGTATGCTAGCGCACCATGTTAGGTACAATACATTGAAAGTAAATATTTGGATACTTAAGTAACCACGCTGAAAGGTGCCCCTATCTTTATTAGCTGTATCACACCATAATGAAATGTGTAAATCACCTGGGTGCTGTATCTCTGAAAACTGTTCCCTCCTGTTGGCAGTCTGGGAAGTAATTTGCAGTTTGTGAGTTGGAATAAAGTTAGAGAGAGGTAAAACAAAGTCCTTTCTACCAGCTACAGTATTCAATTATTTGTTGGCACAAGAAAGACTGCTAAGAGGTAAGGAGTAAAAAGCAGTTGCATATGAAAAATGAGGCAGATAGCAGGTCTGACTGTTTTTTTTAATATAGATATAATCTTTATCATGAAGGAACAAAGTCCTTCATTTCCTGTTGATGATGATCATACAATACCAGTGCAATTTAAGCAATCACAGCCAAATATTGACTGTTTGTGGAGCACTTTTAAATCTTGAACTTGTATTTGCATATGAAGTAGTTATATATATAAAAAAGTTCTCAGCTGCACCTGCTATGCAGATACAAAACTTTACAGAGAGAAAAGGGGAGCTGGGTATAAGAGACATCTTGAATAGTTGTCTCTTTCAGTGCTATTTACCTCTCCTGCGAAGGAGAGGTTGATTCACTGCCTCAAAAAAAAAAAAAAAAAAAAAAATCAATGCAGTGAGGAAAAATTGCCTAGATATGACTTAGAAGCCAATACTGAATGACTGGATTTCTCCTTCCCGCCCAGTTGCTGAAAGAAATTATTAACTTATTAACTGACTGGGTTAGGCAGGTGGGACAAAAAAAAAAGCTGACATTTTATAGCAAGTAATAAAACATCAAATATTTACTTCTAGAAATGATAAATAAAACTAGTTACAGGTATGACTCAAGGATTTCACCTTTAATTCCTACCCCCATGTCTTCTGTCTGAGTATTTTTCTGCCCATGAAGTTAAGAACAAAACAAGAAAGATTGGAGAGTATTTGCACTCATTGCGAAATTTACAATTTTAATAGATTGAAATACGTAGCATTCTTGTCGATAGGAGTGTTACGAGAAAGCACAATGAACATTTCTCTTTCTGTTTTCAGTCATGTACACCATGGACTATATTCATTGTTGTTGGACGTTTCTATACCTTAGAAGGTCAGTTTGGCTTCTTTGCCTTCAGAAGCACTACTGCTCTGATTTCCATTTGACTTTCCAGGGTGTCATAGTTTACAGTTTACTCACTCTACTGTTGATGGGTTTTTTTGTTCAATCCCTATATAAAATCTGTTAGGCTGTTTAGTGGGTAATTAGGTGAGTAAAATTTTCAAAATTTAGACACCTATTTACCTTTGAGGATGTGGGTCTTGGCGGGATTTTAAGGGCCTAAGTTAGTTAGACACCTCATTCCCATGGAAATATTTTCTTAAATGTTAATACTTTTTGCCTCTACATATTTGCAAACATATTAAAATGCAACTACTAAAACATATCCAGAGAATATTATTTCATTTAAATAATACTTTCCCAAGGTACTTTGCAATACAAACATTAGCCTTGGACATTTTTTACCCAAGATATTTTAACATTCTATTTGATTCCAAAGCAATTTATTGGTCTGACTGGTTATGTGAAGTGATAGCCAAGAATAAAAAGAAGAAAATAGAAATCTCTCTCAAAGGTTGATGCAATTTGCCTGATTTTCGACTAATCTTCATTTTGTATAGTCAGTTACATGAGTGCAAAGTGTATGTAAAAGGTTTGTCAAATTTTATCCTCACTTTGCACAGGTATAAAATGGCTATACATGGTATAAGAAAGAATGATTTTATATATTTAGAGGTTATGTGACTTGCCAAAGTCATAAAGTAAGTCAGTGGTAGACTGGAGAAAAGAACTCAGGTGTACCAACTCCATGCTCTCCCCATGATCTCATCATTTTGAATACTTGTTTTCTGGGTTGATCCTGGGAGATAATATTTCCGAATACTGATGTTGCTATTCTGAAAGACTGCATTTGCACTCAATGGTG
The DNA here is from genome assembly GCA_007922175.1 of Pelusios castaneus. Lineage (NCBI taxonomy): Eukaryota > Metazoa > Chordata > Testudines > Pelomedusidae > Pelusios > Pelusios castaneus. The sequence continues at coordinate 2,733,437 of ML685763.1, forward strand.
GGCCTGTTTTCCAAAGGATTTAATATTATAACGTCTAGACCAGATCAGAAGTATCAAATGAAGAGGAGTGAACATCAGTATCCACTAACTTAACAGCACATATTGTAGTGAATAGGGAATGCACTGTAGAATCTTTTAGGATACCTGACTCACAAAAAAAAAAAAAAAAAAAAAAAAAAAAAAAAAAAACCAACAGAGTTCTGTGGCACTTCTAAAGACTAACAGATTTATTTATTGAATTAGCTTTCATGGGAGAAAATCCCACTTCGTCAGATGCTTCAAAGTGTCTGACGAAGTGGGATTTTCTCCCACGAAAGCTCATGCGATAAATAAATCTATTAGTCTTTAAAAGTGCCACAGGACTGTTGTTTTTCTGCAGTAGACTAGCACGGCTACCCCTTTGGAACTTGACTCACCAAAAAGACCCATGATGGGGTAAAATAATATAATGCAAAGTTACTCCATTCACCTAAACCAAAATCAGGTACTTCATGGACAAGCAGATACCCAAGATTCTCTGCAAAGCTATAGCAGGTGAGGATCAATTCATAGTATATAAGGGGAGTAATGTATCAAGATATCTGCAGATAAGTCACTATCTGTACTATTCCTAGAGAAAGGAGACATGTTCAAGATGATGAGTCCAAATAATGGAAAGGCAGAACAGCAGACCAGACATGGTGTTGTTTTGATGTGATGAGAGAAGCTCACAACTCTGCTGGATTTTGTTTAATTGAAAACACATTATGAAACTCCATTACTAGCAGCTACAACAGTGACTGCATCAATTGACTGCTGTGCTCAATACATAGCTCCTACTCCCCCCCTCCCCTTTTTTTAAACATCAAAGCAGAGCACAGAAAAATGGTGCCATTGAAGAAGCTTTCAACATACTAGTAAGGATTGTTCTAATAAAATAAGATAATTAGTTTGGAAAGAAAGAGAAAAATGTCCCTTTAATTTCCCAAGATGACCTATGAGATAACACTTCCCACCCTGCAACCCCTGTCCAACTACAGTTGGGAATAAGTTTCTGCTGGGCAGTCACAAATGGAAACGGTAGTTGAAGTGTAATTAATAAACACATACAAACTTAATTTAATATCAAATGACCCTCTTTTCTTTGGAGAAGGTTTGTGTCAAACCGCCCTGCAATGACTGAAGAGTATGAGAGTACCAACCTCAGACCAGACTGTTAAGACTCAGGGCACAGACCCCCAAGGCTGTGAGTTCTATACTTAAATTTCAGCAACCAGTTATCAACTGCAAACTCCTCAGGCTCTGTAACAGACTTGTTATGGAGTCACAGGCAGCCTCTTTCAGTACAGTGATCTGTCTTGCCACGCAGGTAAGCCTACCTTTGTGATAGATGGTCCCTTTCATCAGAGATCATAATAATATTCAGGTTACTTCCAGTCCCAAGCGACCAATCCCTTACCCCAGCTCAACTGTATTTTAGATCTTGCACCAAAGACAATGCTTGTGGCCAATCTTACAATAAACTATATTCAGATTTATTATAGGACAAGGAAACGAGAGTTATTTATAAGGTTACAGTGAAGGTAAACACAAATGTACAAATAAGTTACAGTCTTAAGTTTCCAAAGTAATAGAAGCTTCTATGAGAAGCAAGCCCCTTATGTCCTTTAGGGCTAACTTTGACTAATCACTGGGGAGCTTTCGCTTATGCCTAGTATTCCTTGCCCTGTAAAATCCAAGTAGCATGAAGACACAGATTCTCCTTGTTAGGGATTTTTATTCCCTTCTCCTTTTCTGCTTTGATCTGCAAACTCAGCTGATGGAAAGAATTCACTTGAAAGACTTATCTTCAGGTGGGGGGGGGGGAGTAAACAACAAAGTCTTTTGTCCTTTTAACTTCCCACTCTAGTCCATATAGTATCTATGGGCCTTCCTTGTTGGCCAACACATAACACCTTCTATTGGAGATCAGCACTTGATACTAGTTAATGGCCATGTACACACTACAGGAATAATCGCGCAACAAGTCCGTTGCGCTTTAAAAGTCACGTGGTTTTTGTTGCGCAGGATCGTGTACACACTCCGCCGCCTGTGACGGAACAGAGCCCCCCCTGCAATTCGCGATTTCACAAGAAACCCAATTGAATTGTGGGAACCTATCCCACAGTTCCATCCATCCTGATTTGGCTCTAAGAATCCTGGGTAGAAGGAGAGTAGCGCTGAGCACAATGGGTAAAGTCTTGGTTTCCCATGGTGCATTCTGTTCCCCTTGCGTCACGAGAGTTGCAACTAGCAACTCGCGCCCATTTTCAACAGTAGCGCATTGCTTCCCAGAAGTCCTTTTGCAGCAACATGGATCCAGGTCTGATCTCGACTGTCGCCTTCAGCATAATGAATACATCTCGGTTGGTGGCACAGTATGTGTTCAGCTCTGAATCAGACCAGGATTCGGATGACCCTGCGCTGGTGACTGCCATGCAGAACAACAGCACCGCACTGCTGAGCTCCTTCCAGAGCATCTGCACACGGTGCACTGCCGGTTCTGGTCACGAGAGACAAGCACCGAGTGGTGGGACCGCATCGTTTTGCAGGTGTGGGATGATGACCAGTGGCTACAGAACTTTCGGAAGCGGAAATCCACATTCATGGAACTGTGTGAGGAGCTAGCCCTTGCCCTGCGACGCAAGGACACCAAAATGAGAGCCGCCCTCACCGTGGAGAAGCGTGTCGCAATCACGCTGTGGAAAATGGCGACTCCAGACTGCTACCGCTCGGTCGCGAATCAGTTCGGAGTTGGCAGGTCGACTGTCGGGTTAGCACTTTCACAAGTGTGCAGAGCCATTAATCGTGTTCTGCTCCGGAGGACAGTGACGTTGAGCAATGTGCGGGATATCGTCGATGGATTTGCGGCCATGGGATTCCCGAACTGTGGAGGGGCAATAGATGGCACACACATCCCTATTCTTGCTCCGGAGCATCTTGCGACTGACTATATTAATAGGAAGGGCTACTTCTCCATGGTGCTTCAGGCACTCGTGGATCACAGGGGGCGTTTCATGGACATAAATGTGGGGTGGTTGGGTAAGGTGCATGATGCTTGCATTTTCCGGAACACGGGCCTGTACCGTAAGTTGCAGGCAGGGACCTTCTTCCCCGATGATAAAATAACTGTTGGGGATGTGGAGATGCCCATAGTCATCATAGGAGACCCAGCCTACCCACTGATGCCTTGGCTCATGAAGCCCTATACTGGAAATTTGGATCCCAGCAAGGAGCGCTTCAATTACCGGTTAAGCCGGTGCCGAATGACCGTAGAGTGCGCCTTTGGGCATTTAAAAGGCCGCTGGCGCTGTTTGTACGGGAGGCTAGACTTGAATGAGGACAACATTCCAGCCATCATTGCAGCGTGCTGTGTCCTGCATAACCTTTGTGAAAATAGGGGAGAGAAATTTACCCCTTCATGGGACGTGGAGGCTGAGCGGCTAGAGTTTGCCTTCCAGCAGCCAGCCACTAGGAGTATCAGGGGGGCACAGCTGAGAGCTGTCC
>ML685763.1:2746118-2816989 GCA_007922175.1 Pelusios castaneus
TAGATAGATAGATAGATAGATAGATAGATAGATAGATAGATAGATAGTAAACAAAAGATCTGCTTATGTGACCACAGATTATTACAAATGAAAGAATTTAAAACATTTCTCATGGTTTATGAACTTTGTTTACATTTTGATTTTCCTTTGTCTTGGGCGATGAAAATCATTGCAGCCAGTTTCTCTTTCAGGTTCTTAGTGCTGGAGTGTTTGGGTTGAAAATAGCACTGGGGAATTTTTGTTTATTTTACAACAATTCTTTTTATTGGAATTTTTAAATTTTAATTGTGGGAATATTTGTATTGGTCTCTTATTTTAAAAACTTGTTTTTACAAGCCTGAAATTTTGGGACAAGCTAACATTAACAGCATCCTTTTAAAGGCATAAAATATTGTTAATTCAACTGACATTTTTGGCTACTTTTTGAAAAATAAATGGAATACATGGGTTGCCATGCTTAATCATGAAGACCTCTGTGTGGTAACTGAATGGTTACAGTACAACCCTGGTACATCTCTGGATTGGGTCAGGGAATAGCAAAGTAACCCGACTTCATCTACTGTTCTAAACAAGCACATTATACTGCTCTAACTGCCATCCTTGTTTTGATTTCCCATGCAGGCTTTGGACCATATGGAACCACATTTGAACAAGTCATGGATGATGCAGCTACTTTATACACAAGTGGAAAATCAAACACTCGTCTTTGTGTGGTTGTGGTGAGAACATTCAAACCAGTGCTCCAAATATGGATTCAAAGGTGAACTGAATGATACCCACAATGTCACAGAAAAGGCCTTGAAATGGCTTATTGTCCTGTAACTGCATCTACAGTATGTTGCTCTACAGAGGCACACAGAGAGAGATAGGCAGTGCAAGATTTCTCACTCTCTCCCACCAGTAAGCCTGATATTCCTCTGCTTTGCACCTAGTATACTACTAGTCTACCTGTGCAGAGTTAAAGTAAAATTTTGCCACAGCTGCAGGTGAGTACAGAATTCTGACCTGATAGCATTTTACACTGATTTTGTGGAGCTGCACACAATACCAGTTACTGTGTAAGACAATGGAGAATCAAGCTGAAGTGTGCTTCACCTGGAACAATGAGTGTTTCTGTATAAGGGGAAAATTAAGTCTCTACTAGTGACGAAAAGGGTCTCAGGTTCCGTTTGACTAAGCACTTGAAAATTTAGGTACCTATTAGAACCTACTCCAAACTTAGTAAACATCCTCAGTGAGGGCTTTCCCTGACTCTTCCTTCATTATTCTGGTTTTCTTATCCTTTTGGGGGTTGACAGCATTCTTCAGCATGTCTGGTCTTCTTGTGGGAGGCCCAAGAACTTTTACCTTCCTCAACAACACTGGCAGTATTCTCCTAGAAAAGGAGTAGAGTCTCCTTGGGAAACCCCAGTGCTCTTCTACCACCGTCAGTGCTTGTGGAAGGCACTAATTTATGCCCTTTTCTGAGCAGTACAAGGTGATGATGTGAGCTGCTGTTGACCTTTAGGATTTTCACATTTCAGAGTCTTCTTTAGTAGAGAGGTCTTACTCTGTACAGTTTCCCATATGGGTTAAGGCCTGTGCACTATTACTCAAAAAGCCCCAGATAACAGAAAACTCAGTATACGCCACTCCTGTCAAAGCAATGAGTGGAGAGAGAGACAAAATCTTCACAAAGCTCTTAAATGACTGAATTCAGTTTGGGGGTTCCAGGACTGTACAAAGATATGGAGTTATTCTCATTTTAACTTACCTATTTTCTCCATCCTTAACTGTTTCATCTTTTGGCGTTTTGTTTCACATAGACCACCCTACAACTATCAGATGGTAATAGCATTCAGACACCATCTTCCTGTCTTAAAGCTGAGCAGGCGCACAAGCTTATTTTCCATGCTAAAGTCTGCCCTACACATATTTCACAAATCGGCAATTCGTTTCCAAATTGTGTTTTTATATCTTGCAAATTGAATGCCATTTTGCAGTCAATATTTTTCAAACTTTGAAAACATTTTCCATTTCAAATATGGATTTGAGGGAATACAGAAAGAAGGGAGCAGGCTGATGGCTACAACTTGCAAAACTAGGGATTCCACCTATCCGTCCCCTGCCCCTCCACCTCCTTTTTCAAAAACTGAGAAAAAGATAAGACCTTGACCCATTGAAGTCAATAAGAATCCACTTCAAAGGACACTTACTCAGGTTCCAAATGTGCTTGCTTCTCTTTACCATATGTACTAAGTTTTTCCTACAGCTGTCATGAAGGGATGGGCAAACCCTTTCAGACCACCAAAATAGCTGTCTTGAATCCTGGCCCAAAGCACAATCAAACATTTTTTGAAGTTGAGATAAGTTTGGTGAACCTTTCTTTCTTTCTGAAACTTTTGTGTGCCTCTGCATGTCCTGGGTTCTGTTGTTCTCTTGCTCTTCTGAACCATGAGGTGGGAAGAATGGTAAATGGAATGTGAATAGACAAGACAAACACTTGGTTCCTGAGTCAGTCTGCCTGCACTGACAGGATTTGGGTATTACATACAGCAGTGCTCCTTGATTCTGCTCCAAAGGGAGTCCACCACTGCTCCTCTAGCACCAGATGCTGGCTAGAAACATAGGAACAGGAGGCCTAGTCAGATGGTCCAGCCACACTCCCAAGGGCAGAATTCTCCACCTATCCTCAAGGCATCAGTGTGCTGTTAGGTGCATTATCTCGTCTCCATCCTACTCTTTCAAAGAGCTACAGACAAATGCATTTATCAAATTTTCAGCACCTTGCATGTTCCTTCCTTTCTGATGCACCCACCCACATCAGGGCACAACTGTGGCACCTAGGAAAGGTACTTATATGACCCCCATCACCTAATAACTGAGCACCTAACAATCTTTAAAGTGGTGCTCGCCACACTAAATCTTCACAACACCCCTGTGATCATTCCCATTTTACAGACGGGGAATTGAGGCACGAAGAGATTAAGGCCCAGATTCTCAAAGGTATTTAGGCACACAGCTCTCATTGAAATACCTAGGTGACTTGCCCAAGGCCACCCGGGAGGTCTGTGGCAGAGCAAGGACGTGACCCCACGTCTCCCAAGTCCCAAATCACTGTCCTAACCACCCAGCATACCTTGAGAAAGGCTTAGCTCCTGCTATTCCTCATTGGTTTCCTGACTGAGACCAAACAGGCCTAAAAATCCCATACGGGAACTCAGTTTCAGAAAAGCTCCAGTCTCACTTCCAGACAAAAGGGGTTAGGTATATATAGTTAACAATCAAAACAGAATGATAGAGGAGTTCAGAATCAAATTTTAAAAAAGAATAAATCAGATGAACATTTAAATTGTATCTCTCTGAACATTTGGCATCACTCAACCCTATTCTTACAGTTAATGGTATCTTGGGAGGGGAACTAGGTGGTACAATGAGCTCATGCACAACTTTCAATCTTCTGCAGATTTGCAGCCAAATTCTCTTTAGGTCACATCTCCTCCTAGCCCCTGGTGGGCATTTGTCCCTAACTCAAACCACTAATAACTTGCCATCATCATGAGACTACTCTCAAGATTCAGTAAGGACTCAGATCTAGAGCAGCAGGGAAAAGTTTGTGAGTTCAGATCACAGATTACTGGCCAATTTGTCTGCACTCTTGCTCTTAGTCCCTTCCTTTCATACACATCATCCATATACTTTTTTTTTTTTTTTAGACCTACTCCTGCAGTCTTTAGAAGGAAGCACCACAAAGCAAAGCCCATCTATAAACATATATTACATGATTATAATGTTCTAGAAACACAGTGTATAATTTTCTTTTTTGTATGGGTTATATTGCACTATGAAATTCAGTAATGACACAGACAGAGAACCCAGGACTTTAGGGTTTGTTCCTGGAACTCAGATGCCAGCAATATTTTTTTTGTGAGTTCTCATCTGCATGCCCTGTATGCCCGTTTACAGCTGTGTTTCCGAGCAATACTGGGATTGGAGCGCAGAGCCCACCAAAACAAAGCAGCTGGCTGTCACAAGACAGTGGACTAGGAGTCAAAAGAGCTAAGTTGAATTTCCTGGTCTGCCATTGACCGGCTCTCTTGTTTTTAACAAGTCTTCATGCCTCTGTCTCCCTTCCCACCACTGATCTATCTCCATGTAAGCACTTCAGTGCAGGTACTCTCTTGCTACGTGTTTGCACAGTGCAGAGCGCAATGAGGCCCTGATGTATGACTGGGAACTCCCTGGCACCACCACAATCCAAAAATTAATTGATAACAATCCAAAAGGTCTCTGGTGTTTGTGTATTCATTAGGCTCTTTGCCTTGTGCAAGTTAAACAAAATCTGTAGCAAGGTTTCCCCCACTTGTAGTCATCGTATTATTATTACTCAAATGTTAAAGTGGTAAGTCACAGGCTAAAACCAGTTTTTTAATTTGCAAAGTTATTACATATTTTGAAAATGTTAGAGGGAGAGATTCTTTTTATATATCACTCATGGAAAATAAGAGATCATTGTACACAGTCTTGCCTGTTCTGCTGGGTTGAGTTTTAATAAACGATTAATATTATTGAAAAGGAATTTAATTTTGCTGCAGTCATCTCTGCCTATGAAGTGTCGTTTTGACATCCTTTGTCACAGGAATTCATTGCAACTTTCACACACTGTAAACTCGAAAGGGTATTTACAAATGCAATTAGTTTTAAATAAATGTCTGTAGAAGTCCTTGAGGATTTAGCAATTAGTGGGCAGTATGGTATAGCCTTTGTATTTGCCAGTTATGACGAAACTTGCCTCCCTATATTGCACAAATTACATACCAGCACAACCACAGTTCTGTCAGGAAGGGCTTGGTTGCATTGTAGAAAGCAGCTTTTAGTTCTGAAAAACTCCTCCCCCTGCTCCCCCATGTTTATTAAAAGAGAAAGTAACAGGGATTAGGTGGTGAGAGTTGATCTATGAATAGGATAGCATTTCACATTGATTATTAAACCAGTGCCTTTGTGAAACAAATCCAAGACTCAAAGCGAACTTTGATATTTCCCTAGCTAAATTCAAAACCTCTGGTTGGGGGGGAAAAAGTATATATATATAGTACGTTCTGCCACTGACCTGCCTAGAAGAAGCCTTTAGTTCTTTCATCTCCTATATTCCTTAGTTTTACAGTGTGTGAAAGTAGTCACATGTATTCATTACAAAAGATGTAAATGTGACTCTTAAAAGAAAGGCTTTTGTATAAGAACTACATAATAAATGTCTTTACAAGTAGAAGAGTGGGTTTTAATTTTTTGTAGAATACCATGCACACCTATGGCATAGTGCAAATACCATGGAACAATAATTTACCCTTTGATGGATGTGCTGACCATTCATTGACATTATGGGAAGTTTAATGCCCACACAGTAAGGTGGAGGAAAGACTCCTGCACCTTTACAGTTAGCATAAAATTAGAAATTACAATAGGTTCAAATTATTTCTGTCCACGTGCAGCCTAGATAGGAAAGTAGTTTTATAAAGTTTGGCTTAACATATTTCGTCACTAAGTACAACCAAGTCATTTAAGAATTATGTTCAGATTTCTGCACCAAGCATCTGTCTTGTGTGAGCACCAACAAACTGAGTGCTGATAAAACAGTGGGGAGCTCTGAGTCTTCATTCCATTGTCCCCTCAACTCTGTTGAAGTAAAACTCTGCTCAGGCAGGTCACCAGAAAAGCACCGTAGTCACAAAGAGGCTCATTGTAGCTGGAAACCAAGGAAAGCCATTTTGTGGTGAGATACAATGAAGGTGGGGTATGAAGTGATTCAGTTGAAGCAGTACTTCTCCCATGAAAAGCACAAAGGAGGACTATTTATTTTCAAGAGAGCAAAAAGAAAAAAAAAACTGCAGGGAAGTTGCTATTTTGTTATTAACTTGTTGCATCCTATGGAGATGGTTTTAAAGGTACCCATGTGGATCTGCAGTCACAGCCTTTAAAAAATACCAACCTCAGAGTGAGGCTGCCACCTTCTTGTCGAGTAGGAGAGTAGCAATTTCTGAAAGTGCTGAGATTTAACAATGAACACTAGTGTTCGCCTCTACTGAATCCAGGATGGATTTCTGGCTAGTAGCACCAAAGGCATTTAGTTTGGATTATGAAGCTGATGTGGACTGTCCCACATCTTAACCTTTCCTGGCAACCAGTCTGTCCTATGTTTTCCTGAGTTTCAGTACAAAGATATATGAATCAGCTTCTTTTCACTTCCCTATCATGCTGTATCTACAAATTCTGACTTCCTCGACAACAGAGGGAAAGATTGACACAAAGATACCATTTTTATAACTCATGGAATTATTTTAAATTATTTTAATTTGACCACACAGGGAACAGAAAATTCTACAAGCGAATATTAGTTTTCTGTTTTTCTGAGCGTTTTTTTTTTTTTGTAATTCAGAAATGAGTTCACTTTATTGCTTGGTTTGATGTAGGGAAATTAAATCTCCTGGCATCTTTGCTTAACCAGAGAGAAAATGTTTCTTTCATAGAAGTAATTTCACAGCTATATAAGCCTAAAGCAGGAACTTTTTAAAATATCATTTCTTATGGGTCATTTAAAAATATTTTACAGTATTTAGATTTGGTAGAATTTGGTATCTGGGGGAGTTGCAATATTTTGTAACAATAATGGTCCCCATCACAAGAGTATCTCAGCACAATTAAACTCATTTCACACAGGCCACCAGCTAACAAAAACAAACCCAATCAAAAGCACCATGCAGATCCGTGTGCCTCTCCACTTCCTGGATTAGATGCAGAAGTGCTGAATGGAGACAATTCTTTATGTATTTGTATTCTGAATAGAAGTAGAAAGTATGACAGAAATTCCACTATGAAGAAACATGTTCTTAGAGAATTTCCACCCCATTTTTGCAGATGCTAGAGAATCAGATGATTTTGGTAAACATATCTGAATGCTCATCAGAAACAAATTTCTGAATAGTTCCAAAGGGGTAGGCGTGTTAGTCTAGGTCAGCAAAACAAACAAGGAGTCCCGTGGCACTTTTAGGCTATGTCTACACTTGCTAAATTAAGTCGACTTTGTTAAGTCGACTTAACATGTCTACACTAGATATTTAAGTCAACCTTGTAAAGTTGACTTAGAGCGTCTACACTAGATGCTTAAGTTGACTGGCTAGGTCGCCAGAGAACTGAGGCTCCCAAGGAAGAGGGAAGCCGGGACCCCTGGCCAGGCCTCCAGCAGCAAGGGATTCCCTCTACTGCCCCAGCCGGGGCTCCAGGGCAAGGGATTCCCCCGTGGCCCCGGCCGGGGCTCCTCACATGGCAGAGGAGCCCCAGGGGCAAGGAAACCCCCGCCGCCCCAGGGCTCCAGCTGCTCAGGGATGCTGGCTCCCACGGGGCAGAGGAGCCCCAGTCGGGGGAACTCCCCAGCCTCAGGGCTACCGCCAGGTGGGCTTGCTGGCACCTATGCGGCCGAGGAGCCCCAGCCGGGGAAAAACCCCGACCCCTGGGCTCCAGCCACGTGGCACAGGAGCCCGAACCAGGGGATCAGCCCCAGGGCTCCAGCCGCACGGGAGCTGGCAAGCCTGCACAGCTGGAGCCCCAGGGCCGGGGGGTATCCCTCCGCTGGGACTCCTGTGCCGCGTGGGAGTTGGCAAGCACTCGCGGTTGGAGCCCTGGGGCCGGGGTGGTTTCCCCCAGCTGGGGCTCCTATGCCACATGGGAGCCCTAGGGCAGCAAGGTTCTCTCATCACTGGGGCTCCCCTGCTGCGTGGCTGGGGCACCCTCTGGGGCTCCTCAGCCGGGTGAGGAGGAGGTCGACCTAGGTCTTAGGTCAATTTAGGGCATCCACACTGGCTTAAGTCGACTTAAGAAGTCGACTTAAGCTCTAAGTCGACCTAAAAGTAGGTTTTATTAAGTCGACTTAAACTTTCCTTAGGTAGACTAAAGGAAACGCTTAAGTCAACTTAATAAAAGCTCATTGTAGACGCGGCTTTGTTTAGGTCAACTTATGCATCCTTAAGTTGACCTAACTTGTAAGTGTAGACGCACCCCTAAAGACTAACACATTTATTTATCTCATGAGCTTTCGTGGGAGGAAATCCTACTTCATGAATGTTTCAACGTTTGCTCATCTGTGCAGTCTTGAGGTTAGAAATGGAATGGCAATAATTCCAGAAGGTATGGCCTCTTAAACCGATCAATAAATCTGGAACTCCAGTCTTATGATTTCATTTACAGGATAAGGAAAAAAAAATGGAAGTACTGGAACTGGAAAAATCTGCATGTTGAAGTTGTAGATGTAGATACACAAAAATGTATGTTGCCATGGGGAAATAAGTCAATTTATAAAATAGTATTGTGAATAATGTTGCTAAATCTGTTATCCCTAAATTAGTCAAGATATGCAGTTCATCTAGATCAATGGCTTTTGTAGGAGCCACTCCAACTTCTAATGAATCTGCCTGTTGCTATCAGAACCCAGTGAGAAATGCAACTAGATGAGAAATGTGTTACATACACCAGGGATAAAACTGAGGGAGCAGGTAGGGAAGAGCACACAGAGGGTAGTTGTAAAGGGGAGAAAAAGGATCGCTCAAGAAAAAAATAAATTTTACCTTGGAGATAACAAGGTGATTTTTTAAGCTCCTGAATAATGCCAGATGTTAAGTCCTGAAGCAAGATTATATTTCATACCCTCTTCATCTGTTTCCAGTACTTAAGGCTCTAATTCTCCCAATTTCTTAATATATGCCTAACTTTAAGCATGTAATTAAGTCCAATGACTTTACATTTTATTGTGTATATTTGGCTTCATTAGGACTACTCATTCATTAACTTTTATAGGAGTTTTGCTTGAGGAAGCAGGATGGGACTGGGTCCTAATGACAACTAAATTAGATACAGAATTGGTAGCCAAAAAAACCCCATGCAGTTTATGTCAAGTGTGAATCTTATGTCCACTGTGTTGCTGAGAAAGCACAGCCTTGGTGGAGTTTTTACATGGATCCTAACTAACAGCAGATGCAGTTTGCCTATTAATTATTCTTTTAAAATCCTATTTCTCATTCAAATCTGCTATTCTGCCCCTTGCAAAATCTTAGTGTATTTTCATTTTGGTATGATACCTCTGAATCAAGAATTATTAACGGAAAATTTCACCTCGCGACTCAGCAGATTGCTTAAGCTGAAGTCTGCTACATCCTCCCTGTTTCTTTCTTTCCTTTTCCTTTTTTTAAAAAAAATATCAGTTTCAGGGAAAACTGGGCAGTCTTTCAAAATTCACTGTCAGCATATTGTACAAACAGGAAGCAGCACTACAGAAACAAGTCATTAAAAAGTCTGCAGACCAACCTGGAGTCATTTGAAAATCAGGACTTTCCCACCAAAGCTGGAATATTCTACATCCCACATAGTTTTATATCTTCACAGAATTGAAATGTGTATTGCATGAAACCATCCCAGTGAGTGGCATTATAAATCAACATATATTTTCTCACTGTATTTTCTTGCTCTCTCTCTTTCTCTCATGCACGCGCACGCGCACGCGTGCACACACCATACTGAAAAAAATTCATTCACAAAACACTTTCAAGCATTCTTTGTTTGTTGGGAACATTTCCAGGAAGGAAGGCTCCTTGTAATAAATCATCTGTCTTGTCTCACCTGCAGGCTTTACATTTTTTTTCACCTCCAGACTCATACCTTGAGATGACATTATGAGAGAGACAGTGGAAAGTCACAATTGATTCATTTCTCAAGAAGTTAATGTGGAATCCCAATAATAAGACTGCCAGTTAAAGGTAGCCCAAGGGATAAAACCTCTGAACAACCAAAAGTTCTTTAAAAAGTTCTTCAAAGCGTCTGACAAAGTGGGATTTTTCTCCCACGAAAGCTCATGTGATAAATACATTTGTTAGTCTTTAAAAGTGCCACAGGACTCCTTGTTTGTTTGGGTGACCTAGACTAACACAGCTACACCTTTGGAACTTGTCAAAGTTCTTAACTAACTAACAAAGGGACTACTAAAGTGCAGAACCAAAATTCCAAGTACCGTGGTAAGCCCACATATTTTAAAAGGAAGATTAACTTTTCTTGTGCCTACTATCATATAAAAAAGTTGAAAACATCAGAGTCTAGATTTATTCAAGTCATTTGAATGGCAAAGTTATTTCACTTTTACCATTCTACTTGTTCTTTTTTTCAACGAGTGAACCAAGTAACTAACATTCACCATCTTCTAATCTTAGTCATCTCAATGCAGCATAAGTATGCACAATTGTCTATGTTTTTAACATCTGCTTTTCATTTGCTTAACAGGAAACCAGCACAATTTCCATGATAAAGGAAGATTCTGGTATTATCCTCTCATTTATCTGTCATGTGTACACTTGGCAGCATTTGATCTATATTCTCTCGACTCTAAGAAATAATCTATGAATTATTACTTTTTGAAAATGCAAACAAATAAGGCTATCTATAAATAAACCATGGAAAGGACAGAGTGAAGGTCTGCCCAGTGCTCACATAGGGACTGCCTAGGGGCTAGCACTGGTTTATTTTTTGGTCAAAGCACCGGATCAGAAGGTCACTTTTCTGTGCAAGTGATGTGAGAGAGTTCTTTTGTGTAAGCCTGAGTAAGGGGAACATAGTCCCTCACACAAAGCATGTCTGAAGAAATTCGCAGCTAGCTCGCTCTCTCTCGCTCTTATTCTTAGAGCATATTGTCTGACACCACAAAGCAGAATGACCATTGATTTAAAAAGTATGGTGGCAGCGCGGACACATGAATTGCCCTCTTGTCACTCTTACTGAATGTGTATTGAGACTGAAAACTCCATTTTTGTGACTGTGCAATAAGGAATTCTGAAAGTTAAAAGATAATAGTATAGTGAGTGCTGTAGCAATAGCAACTCTGAATATCTTTTTCATAGATCGTCAGAGAGTTCACTTTCAAATCATTTTTCTTCTGAGGAAGGAGAAGGATTCTCTAAAAAAAAATAAGTGGAACTATTTTTATTTCTCTTAAAAAGTCCATTTTGAAAAGCCAAGTTAATAGAAATGTACTAACATAGTATTTTAAATATAAAGTGGAACCATATTAAGAATGAGTCTGATTTTTTTTTTTCAGATTACACTGGAGTCCTTTGATGAGTTTCTTACATGCAGCCTCATTAAGGTGTTCTGTTGTTTTGAAGAGTTGCACTTATATGTAATCTTCTACCACAGATATTCTAATGAAATTTGGGCTCAGTCCAACTCCCAAGGAAGTCAATAGCAAATCTCCCATTGACTATGGATTTCCTAATCAAATGAATTCTAATGGAATTTAATGTTTTCTCCCCAGCTCCTATAGCTGGAAGTGTTTTCCATTGTGCCAGTTTGAATTTCTTCACTCTTTCACAATTAAAAAAATCAGCAATGCTCAATAAGGGCCCAATTCTACAAGCACTGATCAGGAACTGGGGTATTCTAAGGGAGTTGAAAACACTGATGTCAGTGGAATTTATGTCCCTACATCTCTTGGGCCCTTTTGAAAAATCCCATCTTGCATGCATAGCTTTATGCACTTAAGTACTCTGAATAGGAATTCTCGCTCCATTGGATTCACCTTGCGGGGAACACCCGCGTCCAGTACCATTAATATTTAATTATTAATACAAAGTGAAACAGCGTCAAAAGGAGAAAGCTATCCCAAAATACCCAACCGCCTGGTCATAAGAGCATCTAAGAAGGGTTAGTGCTGGTTTAAATCCCTGCTCCAGAGTAGGAATTCAAATATAGCTTTGTCTCATCCCAGCTGAGAGCTACAAGGGGCAGGAGCATCACCACTTGTGCTTTTGTGAATGGGACCTCTATCCCCTTTCTAACTTTTCATTTCCAAACTTCCTTTGCTTTTATATTATAAAAAAGGAAAAAAAATGCCCAAAATCAAAACAAAAGCACTTATTTTTAGTTTTCAAAAAGGTCAATGAACTGCAAAATCAGTTATTTGGCCATCTCTAATTTGCGGGATAAAGCACGTAGCACTATATGCTTGGAAAAATGCTGTTATATTCAGATCTGAGCCTGCTCCAGGGCCCACTGAAGCTAATGGAAAGCCTCCCATGCAAAATCATAGCTACTGTTTGGTGGAATAATGACCTATTCCAGTGTTATAACATGCAATCCTGCTGTCATTGAAGACACTGGAAGCCTTTGTTTGACCTTAATGGAAGCTGGATCAGCCCCATACCATATTTATTAACATGTTATCACAGTGTCTCTTTGAATCACAACAACAAATAATAAACGTTAGAGCTACATTTTTAAAACTAAGTGCAACAGGTGAGCCTCCAAAAATGTTCATTCACTCATTGGGTCCTGTTTTAGTGTTCAGATTTGGTAACGAATGCACAAACAAGGTTTGGACCCACAGTCGCTATATTTTTCTGTGGATAAACCTAGTTATAATCCTTAACTTGCTTCCTTCCTTAAAATATATGCAGATAAAGCAATTTTTGTCCAAATAGATATGCTCCAGATTAGCCAAGATATAGCAATTGACCTTTTTAAAGCAAAGACTCGATGTTGGAGGTGTTATATTAAAAGGGGGAAAAAATGAAATCACAAAAAGCCTCACATTTTGCAACCACGCTAAAAATAGAATTTCAGTCAGCTGGAGTCATTTCTAATAGAAGAAATGACTCTCCTTCCTCAGGGAGTCTCCAAGGGTAGGGCTGGGAGCTCCCATGCTTCACTTATACTTTTTCTAACAAGGAACAAACAGGAGAAAAGAGGCATTTTAAGAATTACAAATGTTTTTTTCAGCCTTTTATCCTCACTCCTGGTCTCTTACTCATATGAGTAGACACACTGAAGTCTTGTGTGAATAACTACTCACTACTGTGAGTAAAGAGGTCACTAAAGAGACAGAAATGAAGGAAATATTTATCCGTACAGATGGGTCTTAAAGTTTGTGCCCTGATCACATGAAACATTCCTTGTCTCTTTAAAATGGAATCTAGCAAATAGTAAATGCCAGCTGTGGTTAATGGGGGCATCGAGTGTCTAAAAAAGCTTTCTAAGAGGGCCAGAAGTATTCAGAAAGGAAAAACAAGTGGCAAGGATTTATCTTCAACATCCGTTAATAGTTGAAAGCTGAAATATTGGAAGAGGCATGATGAAAGGAAAAAGAGTAGAACTGGGAATCAAGAGCTGGAGGAAGAAATGCTTATTAAAAATAAAGCTGTCCAAGAATTTTCCAACAAAAATGACATTTTGGCAGAAAATACATTTTTTTGCAAAATCAGTATTTTCCTGGGGAAACAGGGCTTTTGCCAAAAAAAATTTTTTTTCCAATAGAAAAATATTAATTAAATATTTCAGCTTGGATCAGGTCAGTTTGTCGAACCAAACTGAAACATTTCATTTTGGGTCAGTTTGACAGTAATAACCATTTGCCTTAGCTGCAGCTCATGGGATTTTCTACTTTGGTGCCTCATGCACTCCTCCCTTCTGTGGCCTGGCTCCTGAATACAGTACCTCAGCCATGATATATATTTGAACCCACGTAGTGCATCCTAGGCATTCCATATTTACAGAGTTTATATCCACACAGCAATGTAAAACCCGAGTTGATGAGACCCGAGTCAGCTAAACTGTGTTAGTCAATCCTGGGATTGAGCATCTACATTGTATTTTAACCTGACGTTAACACGTTTCTAACCCATGCTTCAATCTAAGGCTCTAGCCTCTACGCTGCAGTTCACAGACCTTAGTCAAAGTACCCTATCCCAGAGTCCTTAGCACTCCTGTCCAAAAATGTAGCCACTCTAGCCCATGACATGATGCACTTTATTACCCAACCTGCACATAACAGGAAATTTGAAGCAGCTGACATTTGCAAAAGACTTGGTCAGTTCACTTTCTGTTGCAAACCCAGATCAGAGAGCATGCTTGAAGACCAGTAATCGGAAAAGAAAGGGTTATCTTTGACATTAGCTGCTACCATTTTCAAAGGTGGGATGGCTTCTGTTTCCTATTGTGTGGACTGCAGATTGTTGGGATAAAGATGACTAAGAAGGTGGTCTCATGGATTTGTGGGATACTGTTCTGGCTGATTCCCAGAACCTGAATTAAGCAGGTCTGCATCTACATGGCAAAGTAATATGGCTCCAATCCTGGGTCCCTCCTTAATTTGAACTTGGATATGCCAACCTTGCAGAGTCCTGAGACCCTGGGTTCAAGCCCTTTGTTAGTGCAATTGCAGTGTTAGACTTGAAAATAGGCCCAAGCACAGGTTTACGATGCAGTGCAGACATACCCAGAATGTCACAAGAAAAGTAATCTGGCTGGAGAACCTGAACCATAGTGAATACAATCCAGCTTTCAAACACTTCATTCTCTCCTAACAAGTTTCAGTCATCTCACAATCTTCCATTTTCAGCTGTCTCTGTATAGTCCATGAGCCTAGAGGATAAGTAATGTCTGCCATACAGGGGGATGCTTATGGTAAGATCATTCAGTCCTAAACCAAGCAACTTTATTGACCCTTAAAGAAAAAAGAGGGGAAAATTAGATTTAAATAGCATCTCAAAGTCCTATCCCTCATCTTCCTAGCCACACATGCCCTTGTATGTTGATGTTCAGGTAGCCACAGAAAAGTTGGGCTCTGCTATTAGAGGGACCTGCATTTGGAGTTTAATGGGAATAGCAGTGATTACAAGGCAGTATTGATTTAAGGTACAGCAATAGATACTCAGAATCCATTCAATATTTTATTTGTTTTTACTTTATTCAAACAGTTTAATAAAGTAAACTTTGGTGTATGAGTATTTATGTGTATATGTAGATGGCATAGATGGACGCTAAACTGAAAGTTTTAGAACCGGTAATAAAAATGGAAACCTGGAATGATACAATCATTTTTATTATCACTGCCCAAATATGATCTCTCTGTCCACAGTGGGAGTAGCTGTTTTCACACTGAAGGTAAGCATTACATCAAGTGACACTGACTGGTGTTAATCTCTCTCTCTGTGCGTGTGTGCAATGTGCATCCAAACCTTTACATATGTATGCATATTCACACACACACTTCAAAAGCAGGAGAGTGTGCATGTGACTCACAGACTGGCAACATATGAATCCGAACTCCAGGAAAAATTCCTGCGGCAGACTGATAGAAATGCTATGAAAGTAAACAGAACTTTCTACAGTTCACCTGCATTTTCCTCTCCACATGCCTTTTGACAGCCTTCTATAAACTCAGGAAGTATATTTTACATTTACATTTATTTTGTTTTATCACAGTAGGGCTAAAAAGAAAACTTATTTTATATTATGAACACACATATCTGATTGATTTATTTCCATTATATTTTGCACCTGATTCAGTAAAACACCTGGAAAAGAATTCTGCAGATTGTGATCATTCATCTAAGTGAACAAATAATATTGGCCCCTTTTTCACATATAAGTCAGCTAAGACTTACAAAATGATCATTGAGAGAAATAGTGGGCAGAAGTATAAAAATTAACAGCACCAAATGGAAGGAAATAAGTCTCAAATCCTTTCCTAGTACAAGTGAAGGTCTAACGTCCTGTACCCATGTACACAAGCTGGCCTTAAATGTAAAATAAATCAATAAATCTACCATTCTTTTGAGCAATGTGCGTAAGTACTGAATTCACAATGTAACTGGGTTGGGAGACATAATGGACACAGACCAAAAAATCTCTTTGATCTGAACGAAGTGCATATTGATCCTTGCATCTCATTCTAAACACAAGCAAGAAAATGCAAGCCAATGAAGTGGGATTCCTACAATTTAGAAACTGCAAGCCAACTTTCTACGCAGCAGGCATTTAGAGGGCCATATGACAGCCCTGACATCTTGATCTTCACATATGTCTGTTTGGATGCACAAAGGAGTTGATCAGGCTTAGCGCAATAAAGGGAAAGCTAGGTGAAAGAATTAGATTTGCACTTCTCTGCCAAACTGCGAATACATTACAACTATCCACAGAAATAGTTCTCTGATCCTCCAAATACAACTATACTGACTATCAATCTAAAGAAAGAGCCTCAGTAGTGCTGCCACCAAGAAGAGAAAATACAAGAAAACTAGTGACGTAGCCATCAGAAGGGGTAATATTGTCTTTCATATTGTCAGACAAAGATACTCGTTCTGAAATAAATGCAAAAGAAACTCCAGTAAAAGGATTCGTTTATTTTAGTGATATGCTTTTTGATAGTCATTTGTCAAGAGACACACAGAGTAATAGAGTTTCATGTTAGAAGGGACCATCAGATCATGCAGTCTGACCATCTATATCACACAGGTCCCCAATGCCACTCAGCGCCTGCACACTAAACCCAACAATCAACATTATACCAAATTATTGCAGCTGACAGGAGAGTAGGCTATCATGTGTCACTGGAAGAGAATAGCTGAGACTGAGGTACCCCAGTGCCTGAGGGGCCTACAGTCATGGGAAATGACTAAGTGAGATATACCCAAATAACCCTTTGATTTGCTGTTACAGCCTGACCTGATGCTATGTCATACACTTCCCTGCATTTAATTTCCTACCACTCTGTAACTTTCCTATCTTCAAAGCGTCTGACGAAGTGGGATCTTCTCCCACGAAAGCTCATGCGATAAATAAATCAGTTAGTCTTTAAAAGTGCCACAGGACTCTGTTGTCTTTCTACAATAGACTAACACGGCTACCCCTTTGGAATTTGACCAAATAACCCTGGCACATGACCAGAACCCACACACTGCCGAGGATGGTGAAAAAGCCATGCAACTGTGTTGCCATTTTAAAAAAAAAATGTTATTAACTACTGAATACACCAGCAACATTGAGCATTCAACAGAGTAGGCTGTCTTCAGTTGGCCTCACATGATGTCTCGCACAAGAATGGGCCAAGAGCAAAATGCCAGCTATAAATACCTCAGAACTTTGGGAAAATACAAATAGAAATGTGCAGTTCAGGCCTTTCTCCCACTAAATTCAAGATTCTGGGAGGCTATCACTTTATACAGCTGACTCATCTATCTCAGAATATTTTGCTTTTGCAGAAATGATGAATAATCTTCCTTCACACAAATACACCCAGGGAACAAATGCTGCATTTATGCCAGATGGCACCAAAGTGAAGCCCATGAATGCATTCATTCATATCCATACTCCTGAAGGAAGAATAATATAAAAGGGCACATGGTGGGGGGGGAGAAGACATATCCTCAGTTTTGGTTTACCAAGCAAAGGTTACATTTAATAGTGTCAATTCTTGGCTTTGGTTCTGGTAGCTTTAGAATGCCATAAAGTTGCCCTAAAGGAGCAACTGAAGATTCCCTTGACATAGGGAAATCTTCAAGTTGTCCAAAGTTGGCTGTGTACTACCTTTCTTCCCACAAAAGCTGGGGAAGGGGAAACTAGAGATTTGCTTGACAAGCGAGAGGATGCAGGCAAACATAATGATCTTCAGTTCATCACTGCAGCTAGCTTACTTAGAGTTGACCTCAGTCTGCTCTAAATTATTCTGGGGTGTTTTGGGGCCAAGAGCAGCCCAGAATTGATAGCGCCGAAAGACAACTTGTAGCCAGTTTTCTCTCATAACTACACCTCAGCTGTGCTGAGTCTATATTTAATGCAACTGAAGATTGAGTGGCCTACTTCTCTTTTGGGAAGGACTTGAGCTAAGCAGTTGAGATCTGGATCCCTCAGTGTTCTGGGCATACTCAGATCCAGAGTGTTGATTCCCAGCAGAATACTTTAATATGTCAGATAGTAGTCCTAAAACTGGCTACATGCTACCTCCAAGTATAGCCGTTAGTTCCCTTAGCATGCAACCAAGCTGGATTAAAGGACCCATGTCATGGCTGTGATTGGCCTGTGTCAGCTGACTTGGGCTCACAGGATCCAGGCAGCAGGACTATTATGGACTTTCAGGTTTGGGCTGAAGCCCAGGCTCTGGTCCCTGCCCCTCCCGGGGTCCCAGGCTCCAACCTGAGCCCAAACATCTGCACTGCAATTTTTAGCCCTGCAGCCTGAGCTCCATGGACTCAAGTCAGCTGACCCAGTCTAGCTGTGGATATTTCACTGCAGTATAGATGTATTAATAGTGGCTTTCAGGATGTGGATGGCAACTTTATTGTGTACATGGTTTTTTGTGTCCACATCTTTAAACTGTCATCTACTCTGCCAGAAATGCCAGCCTTGACACCCCATTTGTCCACTTCTCCCATAAATACTTCTATGACATTTTCTACACAGTTCCCTATGCAAATCCTGTCTTTGCTGAGCTGACCTGCAGGGACACTAAACCCTCTGCATTTAAATCTCTTCTGAATGCCCACTTTTACTATGACACTTTTACTGTAATTAGGGCACATATGCTGTGTGGTACATATTTATATAGAACCAGGTGATCCATTAGTCTGATCTGTATTGGCATTTTCAATAGCTCTACATGTTAAGCTTGGTGACAATGGCTTTTGTGGAATGGACTAACAACAATAAACTTTGATTAATACAGAACTTCTCCATGGGAGAGACAGTGATGATCTTACTTGATAATGAAAATAATCCTCTTAGAATTTCAAGTGTTGAGTTACAGACATGCTTGTGCTTGTTGTGACTGTAAGCATAAAAACAATACATACAGGATGCAGTTTAGCCCTAAAATAAATAGTCAAAATCCCCATTGATTCAAGTGGAGTTATAGCCACTTCTGTCAGAACTGAATTTGGTCCACAGAATGCAGAAATAAATTTTGGCTGTTAGTCCTTACTGAGGTATTGGATACCAACAAAGTGGTTTCTATTAATTATTAAAAGGAAAACCTTTTGAATGTCTCTCCCACGCAGGCTTTTGCCAGTCGTTTTGGCATCGAAATGAATGGATTGCATAAATGGAACTCTCTTTTTGTAGTTGCCGACTGAATTCCTGGTTACTTATGTTTTCACATTTGGATTAGACAAAAGTTCAAACAGAGTGCTACTCTGACAATCAGTCAACATGCAGCATGCTCATGTTAAGGTGAGAGAGAGAAGGGAAAGAAAAGGTACCCCTAGAGCTGTTCATGAAAATCATTGCAAGAAAGATTGTAGAGTCTGCCAGAGGTGGCTGGTGAGTGCTGTGGTACATTTGCACTTTAACCTGAAATGTGGGCAGCAGACAGCTAGTTAGCTGGCTCACTTCTGTCATCAGGTAGTCTCTGACTCACAGGCCTGGACTTGATGAAATACCTTTCTCAGTGAACTTCGTTCTCCTCTTGCAAATTTTCAAAATGTAAAAACATTTTGTAGAGCAAAACTTACAGGTTGTTTTCCTAGTTCTAGAAGCTGTTCTCTTTGCCTCTTACGTAGTTCTTTTCTAACCTAGGAACTTCATTCCTTACTGCCTTGCTCCTTACATAGTCATTTTCACCTCTGTAAAGTGAATACAAGGCAGCTAGCTATAAAAGGCTACCAGCTCAGATTGACACCATTGGTACAAAATTTGGAAAACCAGGAACAAGAACTATACATCTGTATACTTGTACTTTTGGAAATGAATACATTTTAGGTTGTGATATTTACAGTGGAACTTTGTAGGCCCATGACCTATCAATGGAACATCTTGGGAAAACATGTCTTTTTGCAACTTCACATCTGGATATATTTAGACAGCCTAGAATCTACAGGCCAACTCTCCTTTCACTTGCACCACAGTAAGAGCCTGATCCAACGGCTATTGAAGGTCTTCAGTGTGCCCTTGATTAGGCCCTAAATCTAGAGTAACTCAGCTGGGAGTAATGGAGTAACACTTTGTACAGCATGTGTAAGTGAGAAGAGAATCAGTCCCAAATCCTTAAAATCTTGTTTCTCAGAATTTCCTGCCAAATGTGAGCATAATCTTCATTCTAAAAAATAAAGATCACACCTAATACTTTAGTACATCCTTCACTCTGGAAGAAGGGGTCAATTAGGAGGTTTACATTTTGGGTCTGATCTGAGCCCTTTCATTGCGACTTGACCAGTCCTCACTGTATTATTATAGCTCATCCGTGCAAGGGTAGGAATAAATTATCATTTTTCACAGTGGAGAGGGGTAAATAGCAGTGTCCCCAGGGCCATTCCAGGGGGGGCAAATGGGATGACTGTCCTGGGACCCACAATACCTCCCCACACCCTCTTCTGCCCCTGGGGCCTGTTCAGCACTGAAGGGATGCCAGGGCTACAGGCCAGAGGCCACCCTCCCTCCCCTGTGCAACTCAGTGTTCTGGCCCTGCCTCGCTCCCAGGTGCTACACGCTGGCCTGTCCCGCCCCCTGGGGCAGATCAGCTGGCCAGGGATGGAGCAGGCCAGAACACTGCATGGAGCAGCGCAGGGAGGGAGGGCAGCCTCTCGCCCATGACCCCTCTTCCCCCCAGTGATGAACGCCCATGCCCAGCACCAGATGTCACAGCTGCCCCATTGCCATTCTGGCCGACACAGGGGTGCCAAAACTCAGCAGCCCAGCCCAGTGGGGCCCCTCTAACCTAGACCTGGTATGGGTCAGCCTGGCTCAGCAGGGCCCAGGAGCCTGACTTGTACAGGTCCCACCTCCCTGGCGCACCTGGAGGTGAGGCTGAGACCCCCCCTGCCATTTGCAAGGGGGGGCTGGGTGTGGGGTGAGGTGAGGTGGGAGAGAGCACAAATGCAGGCTACCCCACTCAGCATTGGAGGGGCAGGTGGCCTGATTGGCCCTGGGCCCCACCTCTCATAAGGACAACTCTGATGTCCCTAAGGATATGTACTGGGACCAGTGCTGTTCAACATATTCATAAATGATTTGAAAACAGAGATAGATGAGGTGGCAAACAATACAAAATTACTCAAGAAAGTTAAGTCCAAAGCTGACAGCAAAGATTTAAAAAGGGATCTCAAAAAATTGAGTACCTGGGTGACAAAATGTCAGATAAAATTCACTGTTAGTAAATGCAGAGTAATAGAATCATAGAATAATAGGGCTGGAAGGGACCTGATGAAATCATCTTGTCCAACTCCCTGCTAAAAGCAGGACCACTCCCACTAAATCATCCCAGGGAGGGTTTTGTCTAACCGAACCATAAATATCTCCAAAGACGGAGATTCCGCCACCTCCCTAGGCAACCCATTCCAGTGCTTCACAACCCTCCTCGTGAAAAAGTTCTTCCTAATATCCAACCTAGACCTCCCCAGTTGCAACTTGAAACCACTGCTCTTTGTTCTGTTCTCTGTTACTACTGATAACTCCCTCCTCTTTGGAGCACCTCTTCAAGTAGTTGAAGCTTGCTATCAAATCCCCGCTCAGTCTTCTTTCTGCAGACTAAATAAGCCTAGTTCCTTCAGTTTCTTCTCATAAGACATGTGCCCCAGCCACCTAATTATTTTCATTGCCCTCCATTGGGCTCTTTCTAATTTGTCCACATCCTTTCTGTAGCGGGGAGCCCAAAACTAGACACAATATTCCAGATGTGGCCTCACCAGTGCCGAATAGAGGGAAATAATCACATCCCTCGATGTGCTAGCAATGCTCCTACTGATGCAGCCCAATATGCTGTTAGCCTTTTTTTTGGCAACAAGGGCACACTGTTGACTCATATCATATCCAGCTTCCTGTCCACCATCACCCCCAAGTCCTTTTCTATAGAGCTTAGCTAATCAGTCCACAGCCGGTAGCAATAGATGGGATTTTCCTGTCCTAAGTGCAGGACTTTGCACTTGTCCTTGTTGAACCTCATGAGATTTCTTTTGGCCCAATGCTCCAATTTGTCTAGGTCTCCCTGGGTGCTATCTCTGCCCTCCAGTATATCTACCATTCCCCACAGCTTGGTGTCATCAAAAAAGCTTGTACATATGACATTATGCCTTATTCTTTAATTTGACCTATTAAATATTATACTATGGTTTACATTTCAGTATGTGATGCAATTTGACTTAAATAGCCTATTGAGTTAATGTTTTTTTCTTTAAGTGAATGTGGTGCTCTGCAGCAGTGAAAGGTAGGGGTAGATTGACAATCTTTAGACCAGAGTGTTCAGTTTATTCCTAGAATTAGTATAGCCAAGCAAATAGCAGTGCAAGCATTTTCACATTCACAGAATGATCAAATTTCTAAGCATTCTCCATGCTCAGTTCATTTAGCCTTTAGCGTCTTCATTGATAATGTCATCAAAGATGCCAACTGTGATGTTATGATGTGGACATCAGGGAGTAGACTAAAGTCACCTATTCATTTCATATAAGCCAACAAACATTCATCCAATGGGAACAATTTCTGAACCCTACTCACCTGGGAAAAAATTGAGCATTTAACTTAAGGCAGCACCATATCCCATTACTATTCCTCTAAACTGCAATTATTCTCTGAGCTCCGCTTCTCCCTCTACTTTGTAACTCCTGGGCACATAGTGTTCTAAAGACACCCTTCTTTCCAAATTCCAGAGAGGTAACTGCGTTAGTCTAGGTCAGCCAAACAAACAAGGAGTCCTGTGGCACTTTTAAACATTTATTTATCGCATGAGCTTTCATGGATAAAATCCCACTTTAATAGGCACATGAAATGGAAACTACAATATGTAAGGGAATATATAAATGCAAAGAAAGTAAGTCACAAGGTCAGCTTGGATTTTTTTCAGCAAACCAAGAAAGTCGTTTTGATTCAAACGGTGTGAAACAACAGGTAAGAGAAGGTGGGAAAGTTAAAAGAGTGGAAAAACCACTTTTTTGTAATGAGAGAGCCAGCCCATATCTCTATTCAGCCCTAATGTAATTGTGTCAAATTTGCATATGAATTCCAACTTTGCAGTTTCTCTTTGGAGTCTTGAAGTGTTTTTCTTGAAGCCCTGTAATTGTCAGGTCTTTCACAGAATGTGCAGGGAGGTTGAGTTCCCCATTGGTTTTTTAATGTGACTATTCTTGATATCTGATTTGTGTCCATTTATTCTTTTGTGCAAAGACAGTGCAGTTTGGCAATGTATAAGGCCGAGGGGTATTGTCGGCACATGACGGCATATTTCACTTTGGTAGATGAGGTGGTGAATGAACCCCTGATGGAGTAGCCGGTTTGGTTAGCTCCTATGATGGTGTCATTTGAATGTGGGCAAAATTGGCAACGGGGTTTTTTGCAGGGATAGGTGCCTGCCTTAGTGTTTCTGTTGTATGGTGTGTAGTTGCTGGTGAGTATTTGCTTGGGGTGGGGGAGCTGTCTATAAGCGAGGAAAGGTCTACCTCCCAAGGCTTGAAAAAGTGAGGGATCATCTTGCAGGATAGGCTGTACATCCTTCATGTTGTGCTGCAGAGGTTTCATTTGGGGGCTGTAGGTGTTGACCAGTGGCGTTCTGTTGTTTTCCTTGTTGGGCCTGTCCTATAGTACTTGACTTCTGGGTACCCACCTGGCTCTGTCAAGCTCTTTCTTCACTTAACGAGGTAGGTATTGTAGTTTTAAGAATGCTTGATAGAGATCCTGTAGTTGTTTGTCTCTGTCTGAGGGATCAGAGCAAATGCGGTTGTATCTTAAGGCTTGGCTATAGACAATGGATCATGTGGTGTGTCCTGGATGAAAATTGAAGAGATGTAGGTAACTATAGCAGTCAGTAGGTTTTTGGTATAGGGTGGTCTGTTTGTGGTCATCACGTATGTGTACTGTAGTGTCCAGAAAGTGGATCTCCCTTGTGAAGTGGCCCAGGCTGAGGTTGATGGTGGGGCAGAAATTGTTGAAATCTCAGTGGAATTCTTCAAGGACCTCCTTTCCATGGGTCCAGATGATGAAGATGTCATCAATGTAGTGTAAGCAGAGGAGTGGCACTTGGGGACAAGAGCTGAGGAAGCATTGTCCTATGTCGGTCATAAAAATGTTGGCATATTGTGGGGCCATGTGGGTACTCATAGCAATACTACTGTCTTGAAGATAGAAAATCATATTTCCAAAGTTTTCTAAGTGACTCCTCTTTGGGTTCTGCTTGTGTGCTGAATAAGGCCTAGATTCTTTTCTCCTATTCTTCACAAATAATATTTTGGGTACCTTGAAATTCCTTTTCCTTTCCTAATCTGAAAATGATATGGAATCAAAGGCCTAAATAGCATCAGAAATCATTTTAAACTAGTTGTATATAGCTCTGAGAATTTAGTAATCAGGAAATGTATACCAAATGGGTGTATTTTCAGGGAGGAGGAACAGAACATAGCTCCGAGATATTCTATCACAAATGATTCCCAACCAATCATCAATCACAATCTCCCGAACCATCACTAAGGATGGGCGGGCCAAGGGACAATCAGCTTGTGGAGGACCCCGGCCCTCCCCTGGCACTATTGTCCTAGCTGTCCCCCTGAAAGATGGCCCTAACTATTCCATCTAAATCCTCAAACTAACCAGGATCCTAAGATTAGGTTCCACTCTGGACTAGGGAACTTGTCATTCACTGTATTCAAATCAAATTTGTTCAGTTTACAAGTAATATCATAGTTTTTCTAATGTGCAAATTCAATACCAGGATCTAAAAGCCAAGCTGTAGTCTGAGATTTGCATGTCCCTCAGCAGTTTTCAGGTCAGAGATTAAGAAAAAAAATAGCAAAGTAACCAATGAATTCTCTTGCAACTAGAGCTATTGCTCTCCTTTTCCTGTCCCCTGATAATGGTCATCAAAAAGTTGCAGCCTCTGAAACAGGAATCCAGAGAATCAGACATATGGAGATAGTGCAAAAGAACACTTTCACAGTGTGCCTAATGGAAAAACTCCCATTGACTTGAGAGGACTTCCAGGACCCCAAGGAAACAAACACTTTACCATCCCTTCAGGTTATATAGTCTCTCCTCCATGTTCCCTTGGGTTGCATGAATGGTGAATGCCTTCTTTAGGCACTGAGCAAACAAAACAAGCATGGCACAGTAGGGAAAAAACAACAACATGCAATTCACTGTTTTCAAATATTCTTTAAAAATATATAATAGATTTTCCTCGAGCAACCTACATAAGGGGCTAGATTTTTTTCTGCAATCCTGCACTTGTGTGGTCATTTCCATTTGGGCAAAGTGGGTGTCCAACATTACCACTTTATTTGGTAGCATTGTGCAATTATTTTGCACTCACTTTTGTAAATAACTATGCAAGGTAAAAGGCACTGGAGAACAAGACCTAAGTTGCTTGCATTTGACATGGCTTAACTGCTGCTCTTCTAGGTCTCATATGACCCCTAAAGACTGCATCTGTGAAATTCTGTCTCAGTATTTATATGCAGATTAGAAATGATATGCAAGGTACACAACAAACTGAAGTACCAACAACGCAAATAAAAATCTTTATAAAGGAAATTATGTATGAAAATATTTTAAAGTTGTTGTAGTAGTCTTAGATTGAAGTCTTGTAGCAAATATTCAAAACAGGTACATGCTCACAAATTTTCATGATTTAGGTGTGCAGAACCCTCATTGTAGGAGTGCAAGTTGGTGTGCTGCACTTAGCGACAATACACTCAAAGTATATGTACTGAGGGTTTTGTGTATCTGAAGTGGACACTAACTTTGATATGCATGCACTTAGATATTGTTTAAAATTAAGGACCCCAATATCGTTAAAAAGCCATGTTGGTGTTATCTTTGCATATGAAAAGGGATAGAATTTACTTATTATGATTTATACTTTGGTTTTGTTTTTTTTAAATTCCACTTGATAAGAACAATAAAAATAGACTTGTCAACTGCACTCTTGCTTTGAGTCAGTGGCATTTCAGTTTCACCTTCCAGCTTTCATATAGTGGCAAAATGTTCCAGGGACAGATTCTGATAATCTTGCTCACATTAAGTAAGTCTTAATTGTAGAAGCAGATCCAGTGAAGTCAGAGGGAATATTCATGGCATTATGTGCCACTGATCTGCAATAAAAATATCAGAATCTGATGCTCAGTGTTCAGTTTGCAGATTCTGGAGGGAGATGTTTAAAATCTAAATAAATATGGGGGTGGGGGTTGTTTATATTTATTTAAATATTTTCTTTTATTAACAGGGATGTACAAAAATGTAATAAAATCTTGAAATTTGAGGTTTCATGGTTCATTTTGATTACACAAACACTTATTCAGTTTTGCACAATACCTGATAAATTTCAAATTTTTCTCTCACAAATAAATCAGTTCAGTTTTCATAGTTTCACATTTAAAGAAAAATTAAGTAAAAACCTGCTGCATTTGCAAACGTTCTGCAAAATACATTTTAGGGTTAGGAAATTCTCTTATCTCTATTTTAATATCACTCCTTTCTCCGTTGTTTCTTAGATCTCGATCTTCATAGATAGTTAGGCTCCTAAACTGATTTTAATGGAAGTTAAGATGTGAAATGCCTTTGAGGACCTGGACTTGAATACTTTAAAAACATTCATTAAGTGATATTACTTTTTCTAATTTTTCCAGACCTAAATTTTGAGCCCTAAACTACACATCTCCTATAGCTTCTTTGTTACTGCTCTTTTAGCAATATCTTTTTGGCACATAAAAAAAAAGGCATGGTCATCAACAGCCATGATAACAGGACTGGGCCCAAAAGCTGGTATGCCTTAGATCATGCAATAGGCCTCTGTACTGGGAAAGGTCTCCCCACTTGCAGATCTGAAGGCAGAATCAGGGCCCTAGGTCTTGATCTCACAAGGATACATGTGCTTCACATTGTGTGTATTTTCACTGGACTTGATTCTCCATCTCCTTGCAACTTGCGTATCATTTACATCAGTACACTGGCAATGTAAACATGATACAAAATACAATGGTGACGATTTACCGCCATTTGACACTGGTATAAATGACTATACAAGTTTCAGGGAAATGGACAGTCTGGGTCATTGACTTGAATGGGACTGTTCATACATCTTTATAGGATTAGAACCTTTGTAAACTTTGAGAATGAAACATGTCTTCTTATGTACCTGTACAGAATGTAACACATTTCAGATCAGTTTCTCTGAATGCTAGTGTGATATAATTAAAAATAATTAATTATATTGCAAGCTCAGCCACTGAAAAGCCTTTTTTTTCAAAGGATGGTAAAAAAAAAACAAAAAAAAAAAACATTATGCCATTACAGCACAACAGGACCACAGAGTTTCTCTGGGCTAGCAGTTATACTGATAAGACTATTTTCAGTTGGACTCAGACCATATATTTTAAACTACTATTTTTAGGAGTTTATTTCTTGGCCATAAAAATTCATTTAGCCAGAAACTTGACATGTAAAGCTATGGCATAGGATTGTTAAAGGTTGTTGGCTTTTTAATTCTTTAAAAAAAAGAGAGAGAAAGAAAAAATCATTGTGATTATTTTTGTCAAACATGTGGAAAAATAAACCAGTAGGCTTCCCAGTTTGAAATTTATTTTGTTTGTGCATGTGCATGCTTGTAAAACTCAGACTTTGAATTAAACCATATTTTCTAGGCCCTGAACTCCTTCATTTGAATGAGGCTCTTTTGGAATTTGTGCTTTAAAATTAAAATGGCCAAGCTGCAAATATTTGAAAAGCATAAAACCAGGCCCTGTTTATTGCAGGCCTCCATATTATTTTATTATATTTAGAGAGAGTTTATACCAGAGATTGAAATAATACCAAGCATAAGAATAAATTCTCATCAAAGTCTGGGGTTAGTCTCAAATTGACTTCGGATGGAAGACAATAAATCACATTCTAGCTGTGACGTTTAGTTTTATTCATTAAATAATATGATTTTATTCAGGTCCCAGTTCAGCAAGGTATTTGAGCCTCTGGCTAATTTAAGACCACAAGAAATCTCACTGGCTTCATCAGGACTAACTATTCACTTGCGTAAAGTTAGGCAATTGTTCAAATACATTGCTGAATCAGGTCCAAAATGAGCTTTATTGCGAATTCCTTCTTTAATTGATGTTCCAAGCTATTGTATCTGGAAAGTAATGGGCATTTTAGCTAACTGTTGAAAATTAATGGATATGTATAAACAAATCTTTAAACAACATCAGAATGAAGTAACTGGAGAGAAACAGATGAGATGCTGTCCTTTTTTATACTTATTTTACTGAACATTTTGTCCAATATACTTTAGGTTAACGTTGAATCATTTGGCCTTAAATTTGAATTTCCTGGCTTTTGTTGATGTGTGTCACAAATTTAACTTTGCTTAAAAATAAGTTTGGGTCTCATTCTTCTAATGTATTTAACACATATTCCCTTTGGTTTCATTAAGAAGCAACATTCGAAATAGCATAAATCCTGGGATTTTTACTACCTGATTAAAAACATATTCCTGCTTCATATGCTGATGGGAAACCCATTTCTCAAAGGGTTAATTAACAGTCTTTACACATTCTGTATTTAGCTCAGGGTACCAAGCCAAAAACATAAATAACGTCTCAAACGGAAACAGGAGGTGCAGATGGTTTTTAGCTTTGGTTCTTTGTGCTTTTTAAGCAGGCCAGATATATGTACTGTATAAAACCAAAACAATGACTCAGTAACCATATTTAATGTACAGTTATATTTAAAGTGTTCTTCCCTTTTGTAACTCTATATCTTTTAGGTTTTTTAGAAATTGTAAAACTTGCCGCAGTAAATATCAATGCAAATACCTTGGAACAGGGAGCATTATTGCTGTGGGCTTTGTAACTCTGAGAGAGACAAATAGAAAGATATGAAACCACATTGTCATGTATGGAATAGATAGTCATCTGACAGCAACAAAATTAAACAGTGAGGACAACAGAAATTAGCACTTTGATTTACTGGTCTCCATTTACAAAGCAAACACCATGTCAATTAACAGTAATTTGGGATTACCTCTAATTTAAACAAAACTATAGGATGAGATTATCAACTTCAAAAAAATTAGAAACCATCTTAGTCTTTTCAAGTTCGAATTGTGGTTTTATAAAGCACAAACAGGACTCTTAACCCCAAGTCATGAGTAGTTATTACTCACGGAAATATTCTATTGAGTCAAATAGCTAAGGAACTGGTAAAGGCAAAGTCCAGCATTGAGCATGGTGACAATTGAATCATACTGGTAACTGTTAAAATTAAAGATCTATAGATTCCAAGGCTGAAGAGACCACTGTGATCATGTCATCTGACTTCCCACTTAAAACAGGCCATAGAACTTCCCCCAAATCATTCCTTGAGAGTACTTTTACAAAAAAAGATTCAATCTTGATTTAAAAATTGTCAGTGATGGAAAATCTACCACTACCCTAGGTAAATTATTCCAATGGTTGACTATACTCTCTGGTAAATATGTACAACTTATATCCAGTCTGAATTTGTCTAGCTTCAACTTCCAGTGATTGGTTCATGCTATACCTTTGTCCTCTGGGACTGAAGAGTCCAATATTAAATATTTCTTCCCCATGTAGAGAATAACAGACTGTGAGCAAGTTACCCCTGAACTTAGTCTTTGTTAAATTGAACTTTTTGAGTCCAATGCTATAATATATGTTTTCAAAACCTTTAATTATTCTTGTGGCTCTTTTTGAACCTTCTCCCATGTCTTTTTTGGATAATGGGCACTGGAACCAGACACACTATTTCTAATAGTGGCTATACCAGTGCCAAATACAAAGATAAAATAAATGAGCATCTTTGAAATGTACAAAGCAACTTTCACCAAAAGTAAACCAATGAAGTT
Source organism: Pelusios castaneus (assembly GCA_007922175.1). Classification (NCBI taxonomy): domain Eukaryota; kingdom Metazoa; phylum Chordata; order Testudines; family Pelomedusidae; genus Pelusios; species Pelusios castaneus. The sequence goes on from ML685763.1 coordinate 2,775,733, forward strand.
TAAAGTTTCAGGATTAGAGTTTCAAAAGAGACTAAATGACTTAGGAGCTGATATTCAACAGGGCTTGTGCTGCTAAATCACTTAGATGCTTTTGAAAATTCCATCTATTTAGATTATATGATTAATCATGACACTGAAGGGAGAGAGATGCTAGTGCTGTTTAAGTTGCTAATGGGTGAACATTATTGGTCATTTCTTCAAGTATGTTCTAATTTTTCCTGTGGGCATTATGAAATAATTAATATTTTGTACTCTAAGATCATGGACTCTGAGCTTTGCCTATTGCACACTATATAAACTAAAGGCCAGATCGCCCGATGGCCTTTTAAAAAAAAAAAAAAAAAAAAAAAAAAAAAGCTCCATTAACTTCAGTGGAACTACACCGACTGCAGATCTGGCCCCAAAGTCTTCAACTAATTTAGTCACTGACCATACAATGAACTTTGATACTGAGAATGAAAAGACCCCAAAGACTTCATATCCAGAACACGAGAAACCATGGTGAGGTCAAAGGGAATAAACAAAGAGAGGGAGAGGAGAGGGGAAAAAACAGAGTACTAAGGGAGGGTTCTTCCTTTGCTTCTCAAGTTCTGAAGGAGATGAGAACAAAGGAGAGTGAAGAGGAAAGAGGAGGGAGGTGGCGTTTGAAGGGTGGATGAATGAAAGTCCCTCAGCGAGTTTTGGCAGATGCAAAAGGAAACATTTGTGAACACTCAGGAGAAAAGCTGAACCTCTTTGCAGGAAGGGGAGTGTAATTTGTGAGATGTCCATTTTTAAACAGACTAGAAACAATGTCAGTGACAGATGGAATAACAAACTATTATGTACACAGTTGCTTAACAAAGAGGCGGTGAAGGGGTGACTTGGCCACAGCCTATGAGTATCTATTTGGGGAACTAATATTTAATAGATATTGGATTCTGCTGTGCAGGATTGGATATTTTTCTAAAAGATACAGGAATTATTTTGGGGACATTCTAAGGTCTGTGTTATATAGCACAATGATCCCTTCTCACCTTGGAATCTATGACTCTATGACATTATCTTGCATAATTATTCACAATCAAAATCAAATTTCCACACTAACATGGAAAAAGCCACTAGTGAATGATCAGTGCAAAGGAATTCTCAAGAGATGCCTGACAGAGCCACTTATTTTAGACCCTTACTCAACAGTTCATCCATACTAACAAAGCACTTCGGGATGTGCTTAAGTTCCATTCAGTCTTAGGACCACATGATTTTAACATATATGTTGTATTTAAGCGCATGCACATAATTGCCCAAATACTTTGGTGAAAAAGCATGGCCGTAAGCAAGCGCTTAAACTCTTTGCTGTTTCAGAGAGTTAACCAATACTAAGTTTCCCTCAGAGATAGTACAACATGAAAACAGAGTTGAACTTGAACCTCGCCAGCAGATCTTCTGGAAAGACAATGTATGCCTTTATTGTGAATGAAGAGGGCTGATAAAGGCACATACAACAAAATGAGGAGGAGAAAGGAGAGAGAGAGGGGTGGGAAGGCAACAAAATGGGAAGTGACTGAGAAAGAGGAGGAGACATAAAAGCATGGATTGGAGACAAAATCTGAGTGCAAAATGGTGCAAGACAAACAAGATGGAGGGTACCAAAAAAGGGAGTTAAGCATTCTCTTTCTTCATCCTTCTCATCTTAATCCTTTATTTTATTTCCCCTATTTTATCTGTCAAATTTTCCATCTATAGCACAGCCTAGAAAGAGCCAACTGAATGTCCCCACACCTCTCCATTCTGTTACCTAATTTGCTTCACAAGCTGTTGGAAGGCACTCCGATGCTTACAATCTATGTTGCCCTATTGAGCCCTATCAGTATAAATACATGCATATTTATTTAAGATTATAGTATGGCTATTTCATCAAGAAACACCCTTAATTCTAGAGTGAGTTATCCAATAAACCTTATTCATGCCATACTTTATCTGAACCATTCAAATTACTGCCAAGTGTGAAGTGCTGTTTGTGGAGAAAAACTGGGATTAAAAGAATTTATGCATAGCATGCATGTTAATGAACCACAACTCAGTAACCCTCAGGTGTCTAGTTATGGCTTGACCTTGTACATTAAATTTTATACTTGGTTTAATGGTCAGAGTGTGATTTTTCACTTATTTTTACCTCTACTATTTCCCTTTATTTTTTGATCTTCTCATTTTATTTATTTCCTTAAACTCCTTTGTTTTCTATATCCCAAGAAAATCTGACAGCCTGAGCAGGGGCAGACAGAACCCTGAACTGTTTTTCTCACAGCAACAAAAGTCATCTAGTCATCTGCAACCTGCTAACATTTTTTTTCCCCAGCCAGGGCTTGACTCCAATAAGATTCAAAGAGCTGTCCTTACTTCACATCCACTCTTCCTGATCTGTCCCAGAGACACCCTGTGCCTAGCATAAGATAGAAGAGGGCCCAGATTGTATCAGTGCACATTTAAGTGACACCGATTACTCTTGGAAACCAGATAGTTAACACGGTAGAAGTAAGTCCCTTAAGGTAATTAGAGCATCTTCATCCTCTAGGCAGAAGGGCCCAGATTCACAAAGGTACTTAGGTCTCTAAACTCAAAATGTAGGCATCTAAATCCAGATTTAGGTGCCTAAATCCCAGTTTTAGACTCCACTGCAATTCACAAATTCACACCAAACTCTGTAGCCACCTACACTCACCCAAATCTTATTTTTCAAGGTAAAATGTCCCTAGGTGCCCACGTTTCTCCCTACAAAGCATGGCATTGCTGCCTCCCACAAGGCATCTGGATGTCAGTCTCTTACCAAAGCCACAGACCAGGGAAAGATAAGCATGCTAAATTGGATGCTAAATTGCCTGACGGGCCCAAACTGCTCACAAACCACCAACCGGGTCAGATCCCATCCAAAATTTGGCCACTGGAGGAGACGGTGGTGGTAGTTGTGGTGTCACCTTATATCTGTCAGCCTAGTGGTTACAGGCTTCGCCTGGGATGTGGCAGACCAGAGCTCAATTATCCCCTATCTCTCTGAAGGGGAGAAAAAATCTGAACAGAAATCTTTTATCATTCATGAGAATGCTCTCAGCACTGACCTGTAGCTCTAACGTGGGGCTCTCGCATTCTTTCCTCTAGAAGCTGTTATTCTCTGGATAACTAAAGAGTGAATGGAACAGAAGGGCTGAACCCTGGGTTTCTATCTCCCAGGTGGGTGCCCTAAGCAGCAGGCTACAGAGTCATTTCCTCCGTTCCCCAACTTCCTCCCCATCCCCTTCTTGATTCTCTCTTTGGCCCAAAGATGCTTTAAGTATCTGAAGCTGTTCCACTGTGTATTAATAAAAAAAAATGGAAAAATTAAGTTCAAAGTGGATTGTGCTACATTTCTTGGCTTTCCAATAGACAAATAAACAAAAAACAGTTACTCCATTCAAATGCATGTTATGCGCTTATCCTAAATTATGCATATGTGCCAAGAACATTTTCTACTATACAATTCTTCTACTGTGTATAACTATATATTTCATTTTGCCTAGAAATAACCTCACAGCATCATACAGTAGAAAAACAAAGGCCAAGAAAATTAATTACCCACAAATCCACACTGCCGCATAGGCATGCAAGCAAGCACTCATGGTGATTGGGAAATCCAAGTCTATTTTTAAATGTCATATTTGTTCACCAACTATTGCTTCATTACCATGAAAAACAGTATAATTTGTGGTTCCAAACCAAAAAAAAAAAAAAAAAAAAAAAAGAAAAATAAACCAACTCTGTCAATACCATATGTTTGTAGTCTTTTAAGAACCCAGAAAGGAACACGTGTATCCATGAATTTAAACAAATAAATGAGATGTCTTCAGATTTTTCACTTATCCTACCCTATGATATTATCTTTTTGTAATCAATATAACAAGAGGGCACTGGATTCAAACCTCCTTGGTTAGTTTGTAAACTGCCTCTTGTTGCCATACGTATCTTTTGTTTATTTAATAAACTACATAGCAAAATACCAAGTATGGCTTATAAAGATGCAACTTCAACAATGTATTTGATTAGTTGCACACCTTATATTTACTTCAGAACTCCACTGTTCAGAAAAACATGCAGCGTGAAGCAGAAATTTGAAACACCACTTTCCCTCTGTTTATAGAGGGTTACCAAGTGGATATATGCCTTCCTCCCCAATACATCCTGGTGCCAAACAGATGTGGAATTGCAAATGTCAGGAAAAGTAAAATACAGAATGGAAGTGTCTCTACATACTTTTATTTACTGCAAATGTATTTGTCATTGTGTAATCCATCCTATCCCATTAGGTAGCCCCTGCCTTATGTAAAAGGAGTCTGAATCCTTCAGTTATGATGACATTAACCTTACTTTGGAACTCTTCTACTCTGTGTGCCATGATGCCCGCGAGAATACTTTCAATATTGTCACTTCTTTGCCTAGCAGTAGCAGATGTGGGTGACCCATGGGTTGTTTCTCATTGGAAGAGAAAGCAGTGATACAAAGTCAGGGTACTTTCTTAGAATAAATATACACCAATGCTTGAACAGAGGTGGTTAAATAGTATGTAGGAAATCTTCTCATTCAGTAATCGCAAGTCTTCTTTGCAAGGAGACTAGATCACATCACTTTAATGAATGGCTAATGTGTCTCAACGAAGTCCGCAAGGACAGTTAGTTAGAGCATGCCAGGCTAGTACAGAGTGTAATCGCATCCCAGCTAAACAGGTGTGTAGAAAAGAGAACGCAAAGCCTCCTGCTGAAGAAAGTACAGCACAAACCTGAACAACAATGCAGCATTTTTTCAATGGCTTGAAAGCTAAGAAAACTGAGGCTATGTCTACACTTGGATCTAAGGGTGCAATTCCCAGTGCTAGGCACCATATTTGTTCTAGCTCCCATCCAGCTAGTGTGCTAAAAATAGCAGTATGGGAACTGGTAAGTGGCAGCATGGGCTAGCTCCTCCAAGGACAAACCTACCTGGGCCCTGTAGGTACATAATCAGGCAGCTAGCAATCCTTACTTCCTTTGGGAAAATGGGGTAGCCCTGTATTCAGTGGAAGAGCTTGTGAGTCCTAAATAATAATAGAAATACGTGCAATAGGATAATACTAAAGCAAGTTATATATCCCACTTCACACGAAAAACAGGCTGCACGGCAGACCTCAGCTTGTTTACCTAGGTGTGCGCAAACAAATGTCCAGCTTCTGCTAATTGATCTGTGAAGAAATCCATCCACTTACAGTAACTTGAAGAATCATGGATAAAATCCCAACCCCATGGCTTGTATTTGATTTTAACTAAAATCCACATAAAGTAAGCGTAGCCCCAGTGGATGTTCTCTCTTTTGGCAGCTCAGGCTCAGTCCCTATACACTACATTGCAATGCTGGATCAGATTGTGAAGTGGTTTTGGATGACAAGGTAGCAATCTGTAGGATCATTTGTCTCCTCTGAAGGGAAGAGTGTTCTGGGCTTACGGCCCAGCAGAATATAAGTGGCTGTAACTGAGCCCAGTTTGTTCAGGACAATTGCAGATGGAGATGTGTGGAATTCTGTAAGTTCTGTTAAAGTTCTTCTCTCCTTTTCCCAGATAGGGTCTCTATTTCATCTTCCTTTGACTTCATTTTTCCCCTCCCACTCCCTGTGGCAGTACCTTATTCCCATAATAAAGAATCACAGAAAGAATCATTTTCCTCCAACACTGAACAAGATATATTTTTATTGTCAGGAAAACAGCATTTCCTATAATGCAAGTCTATATTTAACACTTTTTGTTTCATCACTGAACTACTGCGTCAAACTTTTTCCATTTCTCTCCTGACTAGAAGTGGGCAAAATTTTTCAGACTAATTGTTCATTTGCTGAAAAATGCACCTTTGCTTGACTCAAAATTATGTGTGAATTTGACTTGAATTTGCAAAATAGTTTCAGCAAAAAAGTAATTTGCATTGAAAGAGGCAGTGGTCCTGAAGAAAAAAATGAATAAAATTATGTAATTATAGACTGTACCACAATGCATATACACAGTAACCTTAATTTTGGCATATCCTAATTTGTGAGTGCTTGATTTTCCAAGGTTAATAATGTTCTTCCAATGTGAATTTTTATTCTGTGTTCATTGAAAACTCTGTTGCACAGCCTGTCATCCTTATTATTGTCTCACCTCAGAGACAAGGCTATTAAACTAAAATCTGATAAGACTTTATGTCAGTGATTCTCAATCCCTAGCCCACAGGCCTGAAGTTGCCCATGGGGCTTTTTAAAATGGCCCATGCTCAGCTGCCCAGCCGTGCTCAGCGGCCACCCGCTTCCCCTCCGGCCCCAGCCAGGACTCCAGGGGCTGTGGGCTGGTGCGGTGCAGCTGGCGGGTGGGCGGATGCGGACCAGCGCAGGACAGCTGGGTGGACTGCTGGAGGGTGCTGGCTGGTGCAGCTGTGAGGCGTGTTAGCTGCTGGGGGTGGCAGGTTGTGGGTTATGGCGGGGGCAAGGCTGTGGGCTGGCATGGTCATGAGGGGAGCCGGGAGCATGGGTTGTGCTGTTGCTGGAGCCCACAGCCTGCACACAAACTATCCCTGTTCATGGGCATCCAGCTCCCCTCACGGCCCCTTTTTAAAAGAAAAAAAAAATCATTTTTTTTTCAATTTAAAAAAAATCTTTTTGGCTTGAGGACAACAAATATAATTTTTAGAACCCTGAAGGACCACTAGTCTATTTTAATTAAAAAATAAAATTTAATTTAATTAATTGATTTTAATTAAATTTAATTAATTTAAGTTTAATGCAATTTTAATTAAATGGACTGGTGGCCCCTCAGGGTTCTAAAAATTATATTTGTGGCCCTCAACCCAAAAAGATTGGGAACCACTGCTTTAAGTGGAATAAAATACTGTGTGGAACAAAAATGAGACCCAAATTAAAGCTACGCACCTCAAAGTCCTCCTGATCTCCTGTTTTGAGAACTTAGATAGAATTTAAACAACACACAAGTCTTGGGCTGCCAGGGTTGAATTTTATTCTATATTAAAAGACCAGGGCTTATTCAACACCTGGTGAAATACTACTTAGCTGCTCACAATATCTCTTTATTAAGCAGAATGTTACTAATTCTGTTATGACTACACAGAAGTCCTTACTATTCACAATGATTAAACTCAGCTGGCTCCCTGACAATTAGTCTGTCCTAAGAGGGAGTAAGGGCAACCCATTAAATGAACATTGTATTACTAATTGATATTTTCATATCGCCTTTTATCAAGGAATTCCAAGTGCATCACAAACATTAACTAAGCTGTAAAATGCCCTGGGAGGTAAATATTAATATAGTTATTTTATAGAGGAGTAAGCAAGGGACCAGATATGATTGCTGTTATAATGATGTAAAGCTGAAGTAGCTTGGATATTAAGTACAGTAACCCCGCACCTTCCCCCTTCTATCTCAGGATGAATATACAGAATCCAGATACACTCAGTACCTTGCAGGACCATAAGCAATTTGCCCAAGATTGCCTGAAGTTCACTCCTATCATTTATCTCCAGGAAGAGTAGTGCCTATACAAAGATGGACACAACTTGGAACTGCCTGGCATGAAATAGAAATGCACACATGGCCACATCACAGGGAGAGCAGAGTCTGCAATTGGGACCAGCTGTTGTATGATGCTACCAAGCAGGGATGAGCATCAGCATGCTATCTGGTCTTCAACGAAAGCAATGAACATGATTGCGTAAGGATTCTTATTCAATACAAAATAACAAAGATGAATTCAAACACAAAACACATATTAACACCTCTGAGAGATGGTTAAGATCTGAACCCAGATCCAGCTCAGAATGTCACAAATCCAGCTCAGAATGTCACAAATTACCCCTATTTGCTACATAACTCCCTCCCCTTGCTTCCCTGATCCAGATACTTTTTAACTTCAGGTTTTTTAAACTCCAGGAGCTGATCTATGAAATTCACACTCTGGGCCTTCTCTGTAGAAGCCTGGCTAATTCCACATATCTGACATTTCTTCTGTGGTTGATGTGTTTTGCTTTCCAGCTAGTTCCTTTTCAATGACAGTGGAAACCGATAATTATGTAATTCCCACAATCAAAGAGAAATCCTGTGTGATCTATTTTACAGTATTGACACAAATTAAAAGGCCTTTAGATTTATGTGAGGAAAGGTGAGGTTTGGGGGCGAGAAGGGGGTGGTCCTGACAATAAAAATTCAATCGTTATTTTGGAGTCAGAGAAACTGGTCCCACAAGTAAATAGTGAGGGCTTAAATATGTGGTTTGTACTTTAATTACTAGTTACACACTTTAAGCATAAGCGTGAACCAGCTGCTACAACAGCCCAGCATTCTTGCAGTTATTCTCAAGTAGCAACAAGCATTTTGCATGCAGCTGCTGCAAGGAAAGGCCTGGGAAGTTGTACAGCTCCAAGGTGGCTTTGTGTATCAGTTAGTAGGAGGAGTGGAAGTATTTTTTTTTAACCCTCCGAGACTGAATTAGCCCATATCATTGTCATCTGATACTGTAAACAGCATTCATCCATTGAAAACACCAAGGCTTTAGAACTGTTTTCTACTATTCTGAAATTCAAGGCTCCTCACTGACACTGGAGTCTCACAGCTGTCAGAAACTGAGTTCTTTCTTTTCTAGGATTTCCAATCAGAGAGCGGTATTAACCAACAAGAAGCCATCAGAATTTGTTTCTGAATCAAGACCCTAAATGTCACTCAGGGTATGTAAGCAGACAGCTGGGAAAGATCATTTTTCAGTGTTTCACAGTGTTCTAGTTGGACAAATCCACTTGAGTTTAATGGAAGTCACAGAAATAGGCATGCTAGTTTTGGTTAGATATGACCCACCCCTCCACAAACCCTCTCAAATCTACATCCTTTTTAAAACCAGACTCATATGAAATGCTCTTATGATCCTAGAAATTCTGAAGAAGGGTTTGTTTGTTTGTTTTTTCAGTCCCTCTGTTTAGCTAAGGTGGGAAACAGAGTAACTTTATGTTTAAAGTAACAGGGAGAATTATTCCCCAACCTAATTTTTCAGTCTTAAGAAGTTTGGGTAGTTGTGATAAGCTTTCTATAAATATCTGGAGCTTTGTTGCTTTCTGAACTAAATTTCAGACCTTTGAGGTCTGGCAAATTTACCAGTGATTGTTCTCTTTTCCTAGAGTGCGTCTACACTTGTAAATTAAGTCGACTTAAGCAGCTTGCTTAAGTCGACTTAATTTACTCTGTGTCTACACTACACTTTCCTTAAGTCGACTTAAGCAAGCTGCTTAAATCAACTTAAGGAAAATTAAGTTGACTTTGTTAAACCTTGTTTAAAATCGACTTTAGGCTTAAGTCGACTTTCTAAAGTTGACTTAAGCCAGCGCGGACTCCAGGACTCCCCCACTGCCCTCCCTGCCAGGAGAGGTGGCACAGGGGGAGCCTGGCATGCCTCCCCACAGGGCAGGGCAGAGCCCTGCCCACTCTGCCCCTATGCCCTGCCAGGGTCCCTGTCCCCCTTTGCCCCATTGTACCCAGGTACAATGGGGCAAAGGCTGAGCCCCCTGGCAATTGGCAAGGGGTGCCCCCCCTGCCACCGTGGACCTCTCCCAGGTCCACCTAGCCCCTAGAAGTTGACCTAGGCATCCAGTGTGGATGCTCTAGGTCGACTTTGTAAGTTCCCCCCTAAGTCGACTTAAAAATTTAGGTGTGGACATGCTAAGTCGACAACAAAGTCGACTTAAAGTTTACTTTTAAGTCAACTAAACTAAAGTTGACCTAAATTAACAAGTGTTGACAAAGCCCTAGTGAGGGGATGGATTAAATCCTATAATGTACAGTTTGCATAATTGTCACTGCACCATCTTGTACAAAGGTTTCATGCATTCCCTGCTAGTTTTCAGAAGGTAATGCTCTTCTTGGTATGAGGTTCATGTTTTACTTGTGCTTAGGGGAGCAGCAAATTGCAGATGATATCTTCACACATTTCGCCTTGGAGAAAACCTATAGAGGGGTGAGAGCAGAATTCAACACTGAACAGTCCTGGGTCCATCAGGCCATTGGGTAACTACTACAATACTAAAGGTTTCCCATACAATCCCTTTCCAAGAGGCAGACTTAAATTTGGCCTGTATCCCCTTTGCACTTGCTTGGGCATCTTTATCAGGACATTGCTAGGATGACCACAGCCATTGGTGAAAACAGTACAGTTTCCATATTATGTTCAGGTCTCAAGGCAGATTGACAGTGATCAGGAAAATCTAAGGACTTGAGGCACAGCCAGATTTACTCCAGCCGCACCTTATTAATTGCCTGGCAATTGACAGGTGTTTTAGAGACAAAGATTGTCAACGTTAATGGATTGCCTCTTAAACCAGGGTTTAAGTTACCATTTCTTTGAGGAATGTGGCTGCCCTATCCTCCTTTGGGGAAGAGCTAATAGTGTCTCCATCCCATTTGATTTTATTCGCCATAGGGAGTGGGGGTTCATCTCACATGGAGCAGAACCATTGCAGACTGTGACACTTGTCAACGGAATAAGATCCAAATTTATGCATAATGACACTACACCATATATTTGCATTCCAACACGATGCCAAGCATTTACCTGTAAATAGCTCTCTGAAAGGCAAGCAGTAAAAAAGAAAAGAGAGATAATTAACAGAAAGCTATTGCTTAGCAGATCTGAAAAGACAGAAGTGCACTGCACAGCTTTCTCCTTCAATAAAATAGTCAAGAATCAAGTAAAAATGGGTGGAATAATTACACTTGGCTGCTGAGCACCTATGCACTTTCCAGTGTCATCTTATTTTAATAAAACAATCTGTGTATAGAAATGAGCTTACTTGCACAGGATAAAATTAGATATGCCAACTTACTTAACACTATTTTCTTTTTTCTACCCATTTGCAGCTGGCAGTTCTCCAACATTTCTGATGAGGCAGCTGCTATCTCTCAATAGCTATCAACCCAGGAACCCGCAATGGTCCTTTTTAAAATTTCATCATTTATTTATTTCATCATTCAAACCTGTGTCATGGAGCCTGATCCTATGAGGTGCTGAATATCCGCAACTCTCACTAACTTGTCTGAGATAATGAAGCTCAGCAGTTGGCATGATTGGGCCGATTATGCTGCTGTTGATGCATTGTAACACAACATAATATGACATGAAAACTGCAGTTTAAAGAGGGACACAAATAACTTTGATTTAAAAAAATACTGGTGTAGGCGCTTGAGTAATCTTCAGTCTGTGGAAACTGGTAAACCTTTGTGGTTTACCACTAATTTAATCATTTCAGAATTGTTCAGCAATTTTCTAGACCAACCCAAGCAGAAATGAATGTGCTGAAAAGCAGAAGGTAAGTGGGTGGAGTGAGAAACGTATCAGTCTCTTGTATCTAAGAATTTCCCTCAGGCCGTTGCTCTTGCATCTCAACAGAATGCTGAAAGAATTAGTGTTTTTGCAATATTTCAACAGGAAACCCTCAAAGCCACTCAATCTAATAAGAACAGCCATATTGGATCAGACCAATGGTCCATCTAGTTTAGTATCCCATCTTCCAACAATGGCCAATGCCAGATGCTTCAGAGGGAATGAATAAAACAGGCAATCATCATGTGAGTCTCATGGCATTTCACTATGATTCAAGAAAGTGGTATTTTTGGAAACCTGAAAACCAGAAAAAGAGTACCTGGTTTGGAATCCTTGAAGAGAGAAACTGGATGTGGGTCCTTCTTTGGCACATCTAAGGTTTTCAGTAGCTGATGGCTGTTCTTGACAAACTGAACAAACTGATCCATTTTATATATATTTGTAACCTTAATGATTATCAGATGAGAAATCACTCAATCCTAATTTGTGTCACCTTCAATAAGTGAAAACTCCCTTCACAGCTCACCTAAAGTGTGTTAAAGTGGGGTTCAACAGGATGCAAATAATAGAATAGGGTCTCTATTTTTATCATTTTAAAAAAAATATCTAGTTACACACACACAATCTCCTCATAAGACCTGTTTAGCAAAGAAATATGGAGAAGAGCAGAAGTGGACCTGACTTTACAAATGTGTAAGTAGATCCAACCGCATTTACTTACTAGTGGTTGAGACCGCTGGGCCATATGAAGGCTGGTCCCATTGTGAGTGTACAAGACATGAGAGGTTGCTTCTCACCCTCGTACACCATAAAAAATCCTAAACAAGATAGACAGCCACAATATTACTAGTTGTTCAGGCCCTGATAGCTAACTAGAAGGGGACAGAGTGAAACTGAGACTCTTCCCTTCCCATTGGCTAGAAGAGCTGGCTTGATGGGGAGGAAGAGCAATGCATCCCCTAAGGATGATGTGCATTACCTCATAGTGCCCAAGAGAAGTGCCGGCTATCTCATAATTATTCCTGGATACTTGCTGCACCATAGTCCCTCCACCTCACTTCCAGCAGGGTCTAGTCCATACTGGTTTGTTCGACGTCCAGACACTGCCTAATCAATTCTACTGGATTGCAGTTGAAACAGCACTAAACTTTATGTATTCTAAATGCATTTAATATTGAGTGCATTTAACTTGTACATTTCTTGTACATTTCCCTCCAATCACTTTTATATTTAGACAATAATGATGCTTCTTTCTACAGTCTTGCAGACAGTATAAAGCCATAAGATTGGAGCCATCTATATGTATTTGCATGGAGACTTTTTAATATTACTATATTCTTCTGTAATGTACATTGTTTTATTAATCAAAGAAAAGGCATCTGGGAGCTTTCAGTAAATCTGCAGAGAATTCTGCTTCTTGAATATAATAACTAAATTGCTCATCAGAGTGTCAACATTACATTTCTGTGGGAAAGCTAGTTGAAAAAGAAAATAAAATGACTTCTGGGCTGTATCCAATACTCCCCCTGTAGGGCCTGACAGTTGAAATTAGGCTAGACTCTGAAATCAGTGAAATACTGAGGCATGGTTTATCAGGTAGAGGCTATAATAGTAGGTGTAAAGAGACCCACTTATGTTGTGATTAAGTGATATGTAATTAAATGCTACTAAACTGATGGCTCATTGGGAAGGATTTTTAAAGCCATTGTACAATATTTACTTTCCAGTGACCGTTCAAAACCATCCACAAACTTTAATTATGTATAAGTTTAGTGAATTTAAAATATCAATCATTTATCATAACATGGATAAAGTTGCTCATACAATCCACCAGCATATGTGGATATGTTAAAAGACACATCTGGAAATCGAGTATCTCAAGAGGATTTTCATGGGATATGGAGGTTTCTACTGGACTAAACCCAGCCTTATTCAGCAATGATAAAAAACTGTAATCATCATCTAATGGCTGTCTGCTAGCCCATGTGGCAAGAACTGCTGACCTCAGTTTACTGCAGCCAAGAGTTGGATGGAAATGAAAAGTGAACTAGTCTCACCTCTATATATGATTCTTCCAGAGCAGAACACAACACTTTGCTGGGGAAGGGCAGGGCTGGTTATATGACTACTCCTGGTGCTGTACCTGTTATATGGATAGAGGTCCAAAATCTCCAGGCACTCAGATATAATGATAATGAATATGATAAGAATACATCTATCTGTCATCTTAAATGACAGCACAATCACTTTACATCTGTTTTAAAGATGACAAAATTTATGTTGGTGGAAGCTTGTTCATTACTTGGGTGCTGCCTGTAAGTTAAAGAAACTATACATCCAGTTCTGCTTGAAACATTAGGGCACTGTGTGTCTGATTCTACCATCTGGGATGCTGGTTATATACAAATGTAACTCCACAGATTTCACTAGAGAGTCCCTTGATTTACACCTATAGTGCTGGCCTGGTGTGGCCTTCCCAAACTAACACTCCCAGCAACATTGACACTCAAGGAAAATGTCTATGTTCCCTCACCACACAAAGTTGGATGAGGAAAATACCATTGGAGGGCTTAAGCTTTTGCTTTCCCCTTTTTCCATTAGTTATTTAACTTTAAAATTTCCATACCTATTCCACAGTCCGCACTGCTTTACAAAGAAAATTCCAGTCTAATAGACTCTAGTGGTCTAGATTTGTGTATGAGTTAGTTTTAGTTTGATTCATATATGTTTCTCTTTCCAACCCTCCCCCCCCCCAAAAAAAAAATGTTCCTACAATCTCTTGTGATACAATGTGTTAGAGCTCTTTCATCAGTCTTTCAGAGGCACAGATTGCTTTCACTGCCTGTGCAGGAGCCCCTGTTCCAAGGAAGATTATTTAACATTCTTATGTTACTATTTCTAAACATTTGCAAATAAATGCAACCATTAGAGGATCTTAGAGCCCTAATTTAGCGCCATAATGCATTGATTCTCTGTTCCTATGACCTTGAGTCACAGATGGAGATTTAAAGATCTGCCAGATGTTTGGTGTCTTTGTCTGAGAAGAGGGGGGTTCTCCTCGCTACTGAGGAGTAAGGTGGAGGAAAGTGGAATGTCAAGCACTTGGAAATGTTCCCGTAAGTGAAGTACTTTGGACTATACGACACAATGCCAGTGAAGAGAAATAAGTGCACTTTGGTAACTTTTCTTTTTTGCATGGCTTAAAATGCCAATCACCTCCTGAAGCCTGAGGTCCTAGTTCAAGAAAATATTCTTGTACAGCAAAGGTGCTTATTAAGATGCTTAATTTTCAGCATGTGCTTAAATGCTTTCCTGGATAGAGATGGATTCAAGCATGTGGTTAAGTGCTTTCCTGAACCAGAGCCAAAACTGAAATAAATGAATATAGCTGAATAAAAAAAAAAGTCTTCCAGAAATATAATGCAATCCTATTCATAAAGTGTCTTGTTTAGACATACAGAAACATTTTTCATAAACACAGACTGTATTCTAGCTGCCTTCTTCGGTACAGATATAAATGTCCTGTTCAGAAAAGCATATTTTTTGGAACACATGCAAGTTTCCAAGCTCTATGTTACTGTGAAGGTGGTGCTCTGCAAGGGAAAGCTATATTTATAATAGAAAACAAACAAAAAAACAGTCCAGTAAGCAATTGTTTCACAATGTAGTCTAAAAAGTTAGCACAATTAAATAACTACAGATGTGTCAAATGATGTAGGAAACTTGTGGGATGCTTCCAAATGAGTAGGTGGAGAGTGCAATGAGGCCATATCCTGCAATAGATGAATCTCAGATTCTTTGGCATGCAATTTTTTTATTTTTTTTTTTTAAAGAAAAAAAATATCCTGGAAAATGTAGAGGGTTTCAGTTCAGCAGTATAAAATAGACTTCTTTTTCTGATGTGGTGCTTTTGGATTAGACCTGGGAATACAGTGTATAAAAAAAGGCACAGAATATGTTTTGTAAAGATAAAGGGCCACATTCTGATTTCACCTGATCTGAAGAGTAAGTCCATAAAGATAATGGGACAGGTAATCTAAGTGCAGGACTGGAGTGGAAAAAAGGAATCATAGGGCTGGAAGGAACCTCATGAGGTCATCTAGTCCAACCTCCTGCTAAAAGCAGGACCACTCCCACTAAATCATCCCAGCTAGGATATTGTCTAACTGGACCTTAAATATCTCCAAAGATGGAGATTCCACCACCTCCCTAGGTAACCCATTCCAATGCTTCACCACCCTCCTAGTGAGAAAGTATTTTCCTAATATCCAACCTCGACCTCTCCAGCTGCAACTTGAAACCATTGCTCCTTGTTCTGTTCTCTGTTACTACTGAGAACAGCCTCGCTCCCTTCTTTTTGGAGCACCCCTTCAAGTAGTTGAAGGTTGCTATCAAATCCCCATTGAGTCTTCTCTTCTGCAGACTAAATAAGCCTAGTTCCTTCAGTCTCTCCTCGTAAGTCACGTACTCCAGCCCCCTAATAATTATTGTTGCCCTCCGCTGGACTTTTTCTAATTTAATTCACCTTTGCATCACTGTAGCTTGGCCTTAGCCCCTGGCACAATTTAGAACACTCTTAGACTTCCCAAACTATGCCATCTAGTAGAGACCTTCCTAGGCTGTTACCCTTGTGTAGAATAGTGCACTGCAGGCATGTTCCCTCTTTTTCCTCAACTGAGAGATTATGCACCATCCATTCTGTGCCTGTTGAGTCAATTCATAGTGCTGGAGCGGCGTGGATGCTGTATCAGATTTTGTGACCACAGAATTATAGGGTATATGGGGCCCTGGCTATAGCACACAATTTATGCCAAACCATGTGAGCAATTCTGGATTATAGTAGAGTTGGAAAAAAAGATAATGGGGTTAAACCAGAAAGGAAAAAATCTCTTATTGCACATCATGGAGTCAATTTTTGCACAAGATCATAAAGCAGCTCCCCAATTGAAAATATACCTGATATTCAACAGATGCTATATTTTCTTTTAACCTATCATGTTGGTTTGGCGGATGTAACTATGGTAACATATGAAAGTAAGAGAGGAAGGGCAAGAGGAAGAGAGAAAGTACTTGATTTCACATAGTGAAATCTTTTAGAGAACTGACTATTAGTAACTGGTGCTATTGTTTTGCTTAAAGGAACACTATTCAGACAGGCAACACCTTTCCCCCCCCCCCCCGAACAACCTACTTTTCTTCTCATATCTATTTCCAAAATACATGAACTCTATATGGGATTTTCTTCCAAAATAGTTTACCCAAAAATCTCCACAAATAAAACAAAACAAACAAAAAATCAGTGTTGTCAGCTCAACATTGACGGACATTCCTAGAGTGCAACAATAAACCAGAGTGTGCATTCAGTGGAGGTGTGGGGAGACTTGTAAAGGGAAAACAATTTCAGTTTCAGCTGTCCAAGGGCTCATTATAAGAGGGAGAGACAAGAACTGTCAAAATTGTGAAAAAAGTTTTACTCTAGACAGTGTCCTGCACAGAACATCTTTAAGCTTCATGTAACCTTAGAGAAAAGACACAAGGGCCAAAGCAAGGGCTATCATAAGAGGCAAAATTCTTACTATCCTGAACTGGCATGAGAAATACATGTCGGTGTGAAAAGTTGCTGTTAGGTGAATGTGTTTTCGTTTCCCACCATTCCATGGTCACAGACTCAGCAGATCAATGGAGCTGCAGATCTCTGAGAAATACCACAACCATAGGAAAAGTTATAGGCCTAAACTTTTATGTATATAGTATTTGATTCCCCCAAAGAGAATGTTTAGTGAAAAATGCTTTATAAGACCAATAGAGACTACAGAATAAGGCCTTCACTGCTTTAAATATTTTATTTTTAATGAGTTTCCTTACTCCCCCTTTTTTGCTACGTAATTAGATATTCTAAACAAAAAATGAGTCCTGTGACACTTCTAAAGACTAACAAATTTATTTATCACATGAGGTTTTGTGGGAGAAAATCCCACTTTGTCAGACGCTTTGAAGATGGGGAACTTACAAAGTGGGAGGAAAATAAATGCAGGGAAGTGTATGTCATAGGATCAGGTCAGACTGTCACAGCAAATCAAACATTCTCAGAATCTGTGAGCACATTGAAAGATTTCCTACTTAACTTCATATCAAAATAGGTGTCTGTACAAACAACTGGGAGCTAAATGGCACATAGTAATTCTATATGATGGATTCATATTAAACTTATAGAGAAACAGCTCTTTTCTGAATTATGTTGTATAAAGTAATGTTCCTTAATTTAGCCTTTAGTCATCAATGTTCAGTCACCATTTATAAAAACATATAGTAAGTGCATTTTTGGGTTTTTTTAAAATAGTATTTAAGAAATCTTCCGCACCTCCACAGCAGTTTTTAAGAGAAGAGTGTCTGGAAGGGGTGATCTTTAATTGGATCCAACCCTGGAATACTGAAGCCAATAGGAGTTTTGCCATTGACTCCAATGGAAGAAGAACCATTCCTCTAACGCTGAAAGGTAGGTGAATGATCATGTCTGAACTGTAGGCACCGCATATGACCCTACGGAGACACGGAACTAAATTTTCCTTGACAAAGAGAGCTCAGTTACAAATCCAGTTTGACTATAAAAGCAGGTCTTTCAGACACAGCACAAACATGAACAAAATATTTAAGTTATCATCTAACACAAAGATTGCTGCTTCATCTGCAAACTGGATTTTCAATGAAATGACTTCATTTATTCAATTAGTCTCTCTGGCCCTTATCTAGTTCCCTTTTCCAGTGTAGAGTAAATGTTGTAAGCACACTGATCACATTTCAAATAAAATAAATTGCAGATTTGGCAATGTTTCAAAACACCAGTGATCAGACAGACACTTGTTCTAGACACACCTTTTTATCATTAGCTATTTGGGAATTATTCAATGGACTCCCCCCCGGCCCATCATCTGATCAACCAATATAAAGCTACATGAATTACCAGTGAATAGCTTTGAATATGGAAGCATTCCTAAAATATTGGTTGTTTTTTAATTCACGCACATGTAATTTTATTTGTGGGACTTATACATTAGAAAGACTATGGGCTGTGTAAATACTGTAAACAGACAACTTACAAAGGGGTAGCTGTATTAGTCTAGTTCAGCAAAACAAGCAAGGAGTCCCATGGCACTTTTAAAGACTAATAAATTTAATAAATTAATACATTTGTTAGTCTTTAAAAGTGCCACAGGACTCCTAGTTTGTTTTGTAAACAGTTACAGCACCAATCTCATATCTGTAGCACTTATCCAAAATTTGTAATAATATTCAGTTGAAAAACTCACTCACTGTTAATGTGTTAATTAAACTGTTGTATCCCTGTGGTTCAGCTGAGCTAGTGTGTCACACAGGGGATCTAACTCAGCTTGTGATCTGGCCCCCAAATCTTCTGTTGCTGATATCGTCCAGGCCTGTATCACTTGAGCTAAAGTAAAATCTGTAACTGCTGTTGCATTTAGGCTGGAAGACTGTGCAATACTCAGTCTCTTCTGATCTGGGCTGGATTTGGTCTAGGCTATGTGTCCTATTAGCAAGTCTCTAAACCACCAGATGCCTGACCTGAGCTCCTTTTGTGCTAGTAACTTCTGGTGAACTGCTGTTACTTTCTTGCTATTAATGAACTTGAGACAGAACCCCATGAGTTCAGCTAATTACAGTGTCTCTTTAACTATTAACCAGCTAGCAATTAGCTATCACATGACTGGGAACTAAAATACAGAAACTTTGGTGTAACTGATAACTTGGGTCTAGAAGGAATTTTCTCCTATCAGACTGGCAAGGATCCTGGAGGGTTTTCTCCTTCCTCTGCAGCCTGGGATGTGGATCACTTGCAGGTTTAAACTAGTATAAATGGTGGATTCTCTGCAACTTGAAGTCTCTAAAATCAACGGTTCTCAAAGTGTGTCTCACCAAGACAGAAAGCTGCAGGCAGGAGCTCTGGGCTGATAGTAGGGTTGACGCCCCAGCCTGTAGCTTTGTAGGTGATGGCAGCCTGAAGCTCCAGTCCACAGCTCAGGGGACAGCAGAGGGAGGAAGCAAGAGCACCTGCTTGAGCAGGGCTTCAAGGCTGAGTAATTTAGCTTTCAGGGGCTCCCTTGTCGTACGGGGCCCCACAATTGTCCTACTTACCACTTCCTGCAGGCCTTGTGAATCACTTCCTGTACTGAGGTTCTTCCTGTACTCAAGCACCTGTGTTTACCTAGCAGCCCACTTATCATATACTGTGTTGAAACCAGTTTGAAAAGTTGCTGTAGAAATAATTTTAGCAATGGACCATTTTCTGAAGAAAAGTGAAAGAAAGGGAGTACTGAATAGAAGTTGATTGCCACTTGCAAAAAAAAAAAAAAAAAAAAAAAGGCTGACAATGAGGATCCAGGCAGTAGTTAAAAAAAAGAAAAGAAAAGAAAAGAAAAAGAAACTATAAATACTATTCAAAATATTTGGAATATGGATTTACATGGTCTGGGTTTTGAACAGGACCTATGGCCACTGTATGTGGTATGTAGTGAAGTTCTGGCAAAGGAGACCTTAAAATCATCTAAAATGTTGTGGCACTGGCAGATATTGCATGATGCTCTTCAACCAAAATTGCTTGATTTGTTTTTTACTGAAAGCTGGGAGAGCTGCTAAAGGGCCAGAAAGCAGAACTGAGAACGGTAGCTATAGCACAAGAGAAAGCCCTTGAGGCATCTTTTGCTGTGTCACAATGGATAGCTAAAACTGGGAAAGCACACACTGTAGAAGAAATATGTGAATGCTTCAATATTAATAAAGTGTTTTATTCCTTTTCAGTAACCAACACAATTCGAGGATTTGATTAGTTAAAAAAAAAAGGATGATTTCAGTTATATATCTCCATTGTGACTTTTTTTAGTGAAAGTTGGGAAAGCTGTGCTTGTTTCATGAAGTTGATGGATTTCATACTTCTATATATATATTGGTACATATATATAATATGAAGTCCATCAACTTCATGTAACAACAAGCACAGATACAACGCAGACAATATATATATGAATAAATCTCAAAGAGATTAGCCAATATGGGTTTTTAAATGTGATTCTATATAAACAGGCCTATCTGGGTTTCTAAATATTAATCTAGATAATTTGGATCAAATCTGGGCTAGAATTGGGCTAAACTAATGTAACTGGATGGGCTAACCAGATATGATAAAATACTGTAGGAAATTACTCAAATCTTTGCTTGTTCCTCAGACTGAAGCCAACACAAATGTTTATGAAATTTTGAACACCTTTTTTCTTTGTTTTATTCTCTTTTGTTACATGCCTCTGCACTTCCTGTTAGCACCAGCAGAAATGTTAAAATACTTTAGGCCAAGTTTGCAATTGTTTTACTGAAGTAAAAAGCTCATTGATTTGGATACAAGTTTAACAGTTAATGGAGTAAGGATCACAGAATTTGTGCCTGCGTTAGGGGGTCCAGGTATTTCATTTGGGAGCACTAAAAATCTAAGTGGCAAAGCCTTCACTTTGTTCTCCTGAACACAACACTAGTTGATTAAATCCCTGAGATTTTGTAGGTTATTTTTTAAAATACATGTACATCTTTTCAGAATGAAAGGATGGGAAAGATTGTATACAGTATGCCACTTTGTGCTATGAGAGATACCAGAGTATTTTAGGAAAGAAGAACAGATTGCTTTCTTAACATACACTAAGGAGGAAACTTGCAGTTGAACAGAGTTTATTATAAAATAAAAGTTAGAAATGAAATCCTTGGGAGATTAGAACTGGGATACAGAGTCTTTCACACCAAGGTCACAGTTCAAATACACCACTAACAAAAAGTCATTACCAACTCATGGTCTGTGTGAAATGAATTGGTGGTCTCAATCCAATTCCTAATGGACAGGACTCAACACCACTAAAACCATTCCCACAATTGGCACCTTTGTAGCAATTCTCAGTTAACAAGCCACATTACTGAATTGGGCACAGAGACAGAACAATCCTTTCACCATGAGAGGTAGTTCCTTTAAAAAAAAAAAGTAAGACTTGTGGTAAACTTGCCTCTCGAAGTTGCTGTTTGCATTCCTAGCTAGTAATCAAGATAGAAAATATCTGGGTTGAATTCCTTCTGACCCATCTTAGTGTTGTGATCCCCAAATAAATTCTGGACAAACAAGCTATTCTTGACTCTTTCATCAGGTAGTGATTTCTGTATTACTTCAAGAAATTACCTCCATACATAATTACCTCCATATATAGCATAACTCTCTCTTCTACATGATACCTTTAAATATTAACTTCCACATCAGGAAAAGTATACCATTTACAAGTTGATGAAAACAAGATTAGTAATTTACAGAATATAACAGCTCTTATGCGCAAAATGTTTTACAAACAATAGAATCACAAAACACCCCTGCTATGTACACAAGATATTCTCAGTTCCTTCTGTAGTTTGTGATATCACCAGTATAGAATTTGCTTCAGAATTCAATTCTTGCCACAGAAACATGATTCAGAACCTCCACTTTCATTTAAATAAAAATTAATTTTCTAACCTGTCCAAATAGTTCCAGGGATAACCTTGAAAATGTGAACTGATGCCTCTGAGTCTGCAAAGAGCCTGAAACATGCTCTGAAGGGTACAAATTGCCCCAGTCATCTCACACAGAGCCCTATGCACTCTGGCTATGTCTACACTAGAAAAGTTAAGTCGACTTTTGTTAAGTCGACTTTAATAAGGTCGACTTAAAATCAACTTTATTAAAGTCGACTTAACAAGTGGCAACACTTTAAGGCAACTTAGTCCACTTTAAGTCGACCTAACTGCTCTTAGGTTGACTTAACAAAGTGGACTTATGCGTCCACACTGGGCTTAGGTCAACCTAAGGAGGCTTAAGTTGACCTAATGAGTGGTAGTTATTAAGTCGACTTAAGGGATTTCTTAAGTCGACTTAATGAAAGCCTAGTGTGGACGTGGCTTAATTTAAGTCAACTTAATTTGCCAGTGTAGACATAGCCTCTGTGATTGCATGGCCATGGAATCTAGCATTTTTTCAAGATACTACAAAATTCAGCTTTGTTACTGCAGAATTTAGTACCTTGCTGTAGCCAAATAGCCAGCATTATGTTTTCTGTCTCCCAACACCTGCTTCTTGTCCTCCACCTTTCCCAAGAAAGGGAAATGACTTGCATTACAGGGCATGCTCTAGTCTAAAAAGCCAGGCATGAGATTAGAAAACAGGATGTTACACAGATTCAGAGCCACAAAAGTCCAGGCTCAAAGGGCTGGGAAGCAGTGAGATGGGGTAGCAACCAGAGCAGGCTGGAGAAAGGAACTCCTGCCAGCAAGCTACCAAAAAGTGGTCCAGAGACAACAGCCTAGGAGGCGACGTACTAACCAACATGCTGGAGAATCTGCAGAGATCCAGGGGCAAGTAGGAAGGAAGTTGGGGCTCTATGGGAGTCGAAGAACTCTGATCCTGTTTATCTAACACAAGGACCATGAGCTGGAACCCACTGGAGTGGGCAGGCTTGGGCTCCTCTACTAATCCCCTGACAGACTTCGGAGTGAAGAAAGACTCTTGAACACCAGGAAAAGACTCACAACCCCACTAGGGTGTATAAGTCCTGAAGCAGCACCAGGCTTCACCAGAGATAGTGCTGTTGAACTCATGAACCGCCTCACAAATCACTCACCACAATTGGAACCAGCTTTTCAAAAGAGCTCTTTCATTAAGGTGATTTACAAACCGCTCAACAGCTACCAGCTCCCTTTGTGACTCTTATGGTCAGATTTTTAAAAACAGTAAGACTGTCAATGTCAACATGTTGATTTCTGTGTGAAAATCTGACCCAAATGAAGCTGCTGGTTGCTGAATGCTTAAAAACCTGGCCCTAAACATTGCTGATTTTGCGGTATCTATTTATTATATTCCCCATCTCAAAATCCCTAATTCCTCAGACCTTCAAATCATAATGGTGTCAGAGGCTTGGCAAGATAAACCTGACTCATTTCAGTTGGGAGGCTTTTGAAAGTTAATAGGAAGACCTTAAAATTCAACATGCACCTCCATCTAAAATAGTGCATCAAAATGTCATCTATAAGGCAGTCAGTCTTATGAGGAAAATTAAGTTTAGAATATATTTAATAGCAAACATTTCTGAAACAGTCTTACCAGTACAATTTACACAACTGTTCCAAATCTTGTCATCAGGACACAGTGTCTCAGACATCAGCAGTGTAGGAGGAGTTTCTTTCTATAAAAAACCAACCAACCCGGCCCCCCCCCCCCAAATTCCACAACTTTTCTCTGGGAGAAAAAGCATTAGGTGATAGAAGCATAAACAATCTGGTCACATGGTCATAGTTGTCTTTTTTTGGCTCAAAAGAGCCACTTCCTGGATTCTGAAATATGTTGTTGATCAACACATTGTTTCAAACGGGAACACTGGAAACTACTACAATTAGGAATTTTAAGCAGACCAATGAGCAAATGTGACTGATTTAGTTCAATTTTAATGTTAAGAAAAAATATTATAAATTAAAGAGTGGTTGGTTGTTGGAATCTCTGAAGTGTGTCCATTAGTAGAAATGATACTAAGTGGGTGACCCAGAAAAACTGGAGGGGAAAAAGCCAATCTTTCCAGCAGAGACCATCTTTCAGTCATGTTTGTACAAAGCCTAGCAAGAGGTATTGATTTCAGATGAGAGCCCCTAAGTACTAACACAATGAATTATAACAATACTTGTTGATTTGCAGTTGGGGTCATTGTCACACCTTCCTTCCTTCCTTATATTTGGGATTATAAGTAAAAATATGGTGTTATGTAATTAGGATTAATCATTTGTATTAGAAAACCACCTGAGACCCCAACTGAGATCAGAGGTCCTTTGTACTATGCGCTGTACATAAAGACCAGGAGAATTATGATCTGAAAAATTTACAGTCTAAATAAAGCAGACAAAAGGTGAGGGGAAAGAGAGGCACAGAGAAGTTGGCATGTGTGATTTAAATGTTGAGGTAATACAAGCCAGGATACACAAAGGCTATGTCTACCCTGGCAAGTTAGTTTGAATTAAGGAGGCTATGGCTACACTAGGCTTTAGTTAGTTTGAATTAAGGGCTTCCTTAATTCGAACTAATAAATTCTAATAGGGTATTCGAACTAAAGGATTAATTCGAACTAATTAGTTCGAATTAGCCAATGTGGCCATGTTAATTCGAACTAATTTCTTAGTTCGAACTAACCGGCCATTGAAATGAATAGGGATAGCTAATTCGAACTAAGCAAGTGCCATGAATGCCACTTGCTTAGTTTGAACTAGCTTTTTCTAGTTCGAATTAAGTTAATTCGAACTAACTAAAATTAGTTTGAATTAGTTAGTTCAAACTAACTAATTCCAACTAATTTTAGCAAGTGTAGTCATAGCCAAAGGGACTGAGGCACTGGGGAAATACAGCTCAAGATATTCAGTCTGCCATAAATCACATGGTTTAAAAGTAGGATTTACTTATTTAAAAGAGACATGATTCTGCCATTTTTATACACAGAATTAATCATTACTCATGTGAGTGGTCTCATTGCACTCTGTGGAACAACTCAGATTGGTAACTATGGCAGAATTGGGCTGATAAAGGTATGACTACTAATGTACAGGAATCCATTTTGATTTTCTTTAGTAACCATTAGAGGTGTAAAGTTCTGGAATAACCTTCCAAGGGGAGTTTTGGGGGCAAAAACCATAACTGCTTTCAAATCTGAGCTTGATAAATTTATGGAGGGGATGGGATGATTAGCCTACTTTGGAAATTGACTGATATTTGGCTATGCGTGGTGGATTTACAAGTGGCCTAAGAGGGGAGAGTACGTGGGGTGGGTGCTGAGTTATTACAGAGAATTGTTTCTTGGGTAACTGGCTGTTGAGACTTGCCCACGTGCTCAGGGTTTAACTGGTCGCCATATTTGGGGTCGGGAAGGAATTTTCCACCAGGACTGATTGGCCTGGGCTCTGGGGGTTTTTCACCTTCCTCTGTAGCACAGGGCATGGTTCACCTACTGATGAATTCTCTGTATCTTAAAGTCCTTAAATCATGATTTAAGGATGTAAATAACTCAGTCTTAGGTTGGTGGCCTATTGCAGGAGTGGGTGGGTGAGGTCTTGAGGCCTGCATTTTGCAGGAGGTCAGACTAGATGATCGTACTGGTCCCTTCTGACCTTAAAGTCTATGAGTCTAAAGTCTATGAGTCTATGAGTATCAGTGATAGAAGGTTTCAATAACATGGGAACAAACCATGCTGTTCAGACCTGGATATTGATGCATTTCTGAACTTCCCAAGAAGTTGTATTCAGTGCTGCTTTGGCTTTATCTTACAGAGATGGGCTGGAGTACTGAAAGTTAGGTAGCGACTGTCAAGAAAAAATACAAAAGCAAATTACCCTCCTCCCCCCTCCATGCATTTAAATTAATACAATGAATATTATTACTGGGAATCAAACTGCCATTCCCTCCTAGGTGCCAATTGACTCCTTCAACAGCTTCTCCCAAGAGCAGGATTGGGCCCATAGAGACTAAGTTAAGAAACTAGACATTGGTTTCTTTTCTTCCTGATGATCTGTTACTGATCAGGTTCATTAGGTTTAGGTAATGACTAATCTTATATACTATACTTGCATTTCTGATCTCTGTTCCCTTTCTCAGAGATTAAAGAACAACTGTATGGTTAAAAATCTTCTACCAAGACTCAGAGCTGATTAACATATATTATATATATTAGTGTTGACTAAAAGCAGCCAAATATCTTGGGCTAGCCCTTCCTTTGTTATTGAAGGAAATGACATGAGGAAATGGCACCTTCGTGCTTTGATATGCTTTCCCAGAGGGTAAAATGAACTTCAGAGAGAAATAATAGTTTCATTTTATGTCATTTTGATATGCACATAAATGTCTTTTACTGTGATAATGTCTGGCCAAGGTCTTTTCTGTAGTTTTAGATTGCCTATGACATTGAAACAGACATGAAGGATGGCAAATTAACAGTTCTGGTCCATGTTCTGCATGCTGTCTAGACTCTCTGTGCAACACATTTTTTAGGAGTGACAGCATTTGAAAATAAAGTCTGCCCTTAGTTTTGTGCAGTTTTTTTTTTTGTTTGTTTTTGTTTTTGTTAAAAATAGGGTGCTGGTACTCGGCCAGGGTCCTGGGGCCTCCAGCAGTGGCAGCAAGAGCCGGGCCGCATTGTTGTAAAAAGAGGTTGCCGGTGCTCAGTAACCCTGAGTACAATCACCAAAAAAGCCCTGGTTTTGTGATTCCCACTATATGGGGAAACCATGGAGAAGAGCAGAGTGGATTGGAACACTGGGCCAAAAGAAACCTCATGAGGTTCAACAAGGACAAGTGCAAAGTCCTGCACTTAGGATGGAAAAATCCCATGCACTGCTACAGGCTGAGGACCGATCGGCTAAGTAGCAGCGCTGTAGAAAAGGACCTGGGGGTTATGGTGGATGAGAAGCTGGATATGAGCCACAGTGTGCCCTTGTTGCCAAAAAGGCCAATGGCATATTGGGCTGCATCAGTAGGAGTATTGCCAGCAGATTGAGGGATGTGATAATTCCCCTCTATTCGACACTGGTCAGGCCGCATTTGGAATACTGTGTCCAGTTTTGGGCGCCCCACTACAGAAAGGATGTGGACAAATTAGAAAGAGTCCAGCGGAGGGCAACGAAAATGATTAGGGGGATGGGGCACATGACTTACGAGGAGAGACTGAAGGAACTAGGCTTATTTAGTCTACAGAAGAG
The DNA here is from genome assembly GCA_007922175.1 of Pelusios castaneus. Taxonomy (NCBI): domain Eukaryota; kingdom Metazoa; phylum Chordata; order Testudines; family Pelomedusidae; genus Pelusios; species Pelusios castaneus. Next base: position 2,802,910 of record ML685763.1, read on the forward strand.
AAGACTAAGGAGGGATTTGATAGCAACCTTCAACTACTTGAAGGGGTGTTCCAAAGATGAGGGAGCTAGGCTGTTCTTGGTGGTAACAGAGGACAGAACAAGGAGCAATGGTTTCAAATTACAGCTAGGGAGGTCAAAGTTGGATATTAGGAAAACCTTTCTCACTAGGAGGGTGGTGAAGCATTGGAATGGGTTATCTAGGGAGGTAGTAGAATCTCCGTCTTTGCAGATATTTAAGGTCCGGTTAGACAAAACCCTGGCTAGGATGATTTAGTGGGATTGGTCCTGCTTTTAGCAGGGGGTATGACTAGATGACCTCATGAGGTCCCTTCCAGCCCTATGATTCTATGATTGCTGATGCTGGAAATTCAAATGCCCAGCATACATCTTTCCATGCAAGACATTTCTGTTATCATCATCATGGAGACTAGTGTCTCAATCCCAGGTAAAAGGGGATCAAGGAGAATCTTTCCATTGATCATCCTACAAATCTTGGATAAGCACCTCTGAGAAGTGCAAACGAATTTGCCGCCCAGGTGAAGTGGAGTTGAGGCAACTTTAACCCTCTTTATACCCTCCTGAGTGGGCTAAAGAAATGCCTGGTATAATTTAGACAGCTTCTGGGGATTGTCTAAATTACAGTAATCTCCCTGGGCTGTCCCATCCTGGATGCCACAGCTCTGTCCTGGGGATACAGCAGAATTTGAAAGGGGATCCTCAGAAGTTAGCTTAAAGTGGTTTTTGCAATTGCAACACCTACACTCAGGGAAATCCTCAGAACAGAAGATTGTCTGATACCTTTATGTCAATCTGGATCTTTTAGCTGGCATAATGGGGGCTGGCATGTGGGTGGAGATTTTAGCCTTTAGTTCTGTTAACCTAGAATGAACTCTCTTTGTTATGATTAGTTTGAAGATTTGTTCTAGTTCTGTGTAAAAATGTTAAGCCAAATCCTGAAATCCTTAGTCTCCCTTTATTGTATTTATTTAGTTATTCTTTAAACTCATCCCCTATTCAGGCAAACTGTACAAGAAATTCAGGATTTGGCTTTTTATTAATAAAAACCTGAGATCTTTACTCGCTCAATCAAGGAAACTTTTTCTTCATTGAATAATTTCCTGAGGCTTTGGCATGTTAATAATATTCATAAATACTGTTCCATCTTTGGAAGGAATTTCTTCGAGACAGAAAAAGAAATAAGTGGGTCACAATAGACAGTATATAATAACTAGCACTTCAGCAAGAACGCCAAGAACTCGTTTAAATGCACAAGAGAACCACAGAGAAAAAAATCACAAGGGAGAAAGTGGACAAACAGCTTTTTTTAGGTACCTAACTTTTTTACATAGTCATGTTATATGATTATTCTACTAATTGCTCATATTGTGGTTCCTTCTAGGTCCCATTTCATTGGAAAGCAGTTTAAGGAAAAGAGTCATCCTTCATTGTGAAAATGCCAAAGCATCCATCTAATCGGAGGGTAATGTTTTCCTGGTGGCAACTAGGGTGACCACATTTCACAAAAGGAATATGGGACCCTGCATGGGGTTTATCCCAAGCCCTCTCCCACTTTTCACAGGGCTGACCCAAGCTACTCTCCTGAGGTCCCTCCCCGCCCCCCCCCCCCCCAATGCAGGGCTAGTGTCTCTGTAGTCCCTTGAGCCTTGCAGGCCTCTTGCCCAAGGCTGGGGCTGAAGTCACTACAATCCCCTGACCCTGCCTGCACCCCACCTGAGCCCTGCATCCCTCTTCCCAGGCATCACCACTTGTTCCCTCTTCTCCACATGTTGCTCCACACCCAACTTTTTTTAAAAACAAAAGTGGGCATTTATCTCGATTGCTCTTGCCAACTTGTTCAGTTGCACAGATCACCATATTGCCAAAAAAAAGTCAGGACAGGGCTTAAAAAAGGGACTGCCCAGCCAAAATGGGACACACAGGCACCCTCATGGCACAAAAATGTAAGGTATAAAGCTACACTCTGAAGAAGACTGGACAGGGCAGTGACAGTAATAATGAGCACAAAGAATACAGCTAAGTATTTCTGGATGTATGTTTCAGATGAATCATGACCATCAATAACGGGTATGACCTAGTATAAGGGAGCTAAAACTGAGCCCATGAAAGCAATAAAAGGGGACAAACAAAATTTTCTTAAACACTAAGGCTATGTCTACACTAGGAAAAGTTAGGTCGACTTTGTTAAATCGACTTAAAGTCGACAAACTTGACTTTATTAAGTCACCTTAACAAAGTGGTTACCCTTAACTGGGACTTAGTAAGTCGACCCAACTTCCCTTAGGTCGACCTAAGAAAGTGGACTTATGCGTCCACACTGGCATTAGGTAGACCTAAGGAAAGGTTAGGTCGACCTATGCAGGGTTAGTTCGAATACCCTGCGGTTCTTATTAAGTCGACCAAAGCTTTCATTAGGTCGACTTAAGGATTTTCTTAAGTCGACCAAATGAAAGCCTAGTGTGGACAGGGCTTAAGTTAGGTCCACTTAAGCCTCCTTAAGTTGACCTAACTTGCCAGTGTGGACATAGCCTAAGTGATTTATGACCTGAAGTCCTACTTTCAAAGTAATCACTGGAAATCAATGGGACTTCAGCTTTTAAGTGCCTCAGGCTGTTTTGAAAATCGAAGTTCAACTAGTGTTTGAAACAAACAAGGAGTCTTGTTGCACTTTTAAAGATTAACAAATTTATTTATTGCATGAGCTTTTGTGGGAGAAATTCCTATTTTGTCAGAAGCTTCAAGATGGAGAACTTACTCCCACGCAAGCTCATGCGATAAATAAATATGTTGGTCTTTAAAAGTGCCATAAGACTCCTTGCTTGTTTTGCCGAACTAGACTAACACGGCTACCCCTTTGGAAATAGCCTTTGAAGTTCAACTAGTCTAAATGCCCCCTAGGCACTACTGAAAAAGTCACATTGTATCATTTCAGCTGAGTGGAAGTGGGTGAAGCCCCACTAGCTTTCAATAAAAACCCAAACTGTAGAAAGCATATAAGAATATGTTATAGGAGGCACATGTTCATTGGCAGGGGAAGGACAAGAGCAAGCTCATCTCTCCAATGTTTTCTATTGCTTTGTCTTTTGCATGAATGGAGTTTTGTGGGCATTAGATATTTTGATCAGCTTAGTACTGCATCTACTACCAGTTAATTTTGCATCAGTTTAGTACTGCATCTACTACCAGTTTATTCCCTATATAATAACTAGACTGTCAGACCTCCCCTTTTTCTCCTATGACCACAGGGGTGTTAAATAGGCTACTTCACCTTGAATGGACACTTAGAATATGTGCTAACTACTTATGCTAAACTATCTGTCTGATCTCGTATTTAGCTGTGACACTTTTAGCACCTTTCCCAGAACTGAAGTAGAGCTCTGTGAGGCTTGAAAGCTCCCTCCTCAACAGAAGTTGGTCCAATAAAGATATTACGTCATCTACCTTCTCTCTCTAGCATCTTGGGCCCAACATGGCCACAAAAACACTTTATAGCTTTATGTATGTCAGTTAGCCTCAGTGATCTATGTTTCCTCCTGTTTTTAACCAGCAGAGGAATTTTTGAATTACAAACATGCATTTATGTGTTCGGAACACAGTCAAACATCACGGGCCATCAACCAGCCTTTAGCAACTGTGAGTTACTGTAGTATAGCCAACTGTCATGTACATCTGAGAGCCACACTTCAGTTCACAGTTCATTCATTAAGTTCCAATCAGTTGAAAAATTTGAGTGCAATCAGATGATGTCACAGGATACGAGTCTAGAAGATTTCATGCCCTACTTCACCTGAGCTCTCAACAGACAAAAACAGTCATCTATGTCACTGACATGAGAATCTGGAGCTGTATTTGTTTGCAGCTGTTTTTCTTTTGCCCATTTTTATCTGTCTGTTTTTTATAATTCTTTTTCCTACCAAAGTAAGTCAATTGTCAGAGCATATGGGTTTTGCTTTTCTAATATATGACCAAGGCATCTCCAAACTGTCTCTCTTTATTAAAGTTTTCACTAAAAAAAAGATAAAATAGACTAAAATATGATCATTTCGCACAAATTACTTTGTACAACAGTTTTGTAGTGGTAGAGTTAGTCTGAACTGCATTTCTGAGTGAACAGAATTTCCATCCAAGCTAGGTTTTGAAATGAAACTGTATTGGATTTAAGTGCCACAAGAAAAAGGGAAGTGGCTTTATAGTCTGGCAAGGAATTAATTGTATACATAACTCATTGCATAAGAGTGTATGGTTTATCTGCCCTACATAATTATTAGGAGATGGGCTTTGAACCAAAACCATCCTCTACTGAGGTTCAAAAAACATTTGGTTTTTTTGTTTCAGCCAAAAACAGAAGCCTAAGTATCAACATGCATTATTGTGGGAGACTGTTCTCAGGGTGTCCTTATGCTGGCAGCAAGAAGTGAGCACTGGAAATCTCATACGAAAGTCTAATCTTGTAACACTTCCTGTCTTATTTCCATACCAGGGAGGTATGGATAGGTTTTGGTTAAGCAGCGTAACTTTGGGTTCATATCGAAATGAACAGTCTCTCTGAAACTTTTGAGGTTCAGCACTCCGTAACTAGCCATTGGAAGAGCTGTCGCAGATTGCATATTGTTGACAAGTCATTCTTATGCCCCTGTATGTGTTCAAGTTTATTGTGCAGTGTCGGTAACACTCTCATGCTGTGTATGTTGAGACTCTGCTTCACTTCTGACATTGCAGAAATTTGTGGAGAGATGTCATTATGGCCATCTAATGAATGCTGTCCTGTTCTTTCAGACATTTACTCTCATACACATGGTGAAATGCAGACCTGGCTCACAAGTGTTATAAAAGCTTTCCAAAGTTGTTTTGAGTGGCTGTTTTTACAACTACTGTTCAATTATTATGTATTCAATTCTGAAATGTATTATCATTTAAATAAATGAAAGTGAGCTGCAAAAAGGCTGTTTGGAATTCCATAATGAATAGGATTTTCTTCCTAGAAAATTGCTTACCTCATATAGAAAAGAAAACATTTTGGATATAACTGGGCTTAAAATTTTCAGAGTGGATGGAGACAAAGGCTATGTCTACACTTACTAAAGTTAGTTTGAATTAGTTAATTCAAACTAACTAATTCGAACTAATTTTAGTTAATTCGAATTAACTTAATTCGAACTAGAAAAATTTAGTTCGAACTAAGCAAGTGCCTTAGTTTGAATAGCATATTCGAATTTATTAGTTCAAATTAAGGAAGCCCTTAATTCGAACTAATGAAAGCCTAGTGTAGCCATGGCTTTAGTTAGTTCAAATTAAGCTTCCTTAATTCGAACTAACTTGCCAGTGTAGACATAGCCAATATTATTTAGTTCAGATGTTTCATTACAGATCCGTCTTAAAAAAAATTCACTCCTCTCTTGCAGGTAGAAAGGTCTTTTTGGTAGGAGAAGCATTTAAGAAAAAACAAACCAGGAACTCTGTTACAATTCTGTCCCATAGAATCATAGAAATGTAGGATAGAAAAAGACCTCAGGAAGTCATTGAGTTCAGCCCTTTCCACGGAAGCAGGACTAAGTGAACTTAGATCATCCCTGACAGGTGTCCAATTTGTTCTTAAAAACCTCCAGTGATGGGGATTCCACAGTCTCCCTTGGAATCTTATTAACTACCTTTATAGTTAAAAAGATTCCCTAATAGCTAATCTAAATCTTCAATGCTGCAGAGTAAGCCTGTTACTTCTTTTACTATCTTCTATGGACATGGATAAGAATTGATCACCATCTTTTTTATAACACTTAACATTTTAAATTTTTTATCAAGTCTCTTCTCATCTTTTTTTTTATCTATTTAGATTGTAAGGTCTTCAGGGCAGGGTCTGTCCACTACTCTGTTTTCCAGCACCTAGTACACTGTCGACCTGATCTCAGTTGGAATCCCTACCATAAATAAGTTTATAATAATTAATTATTTTTCAGTGGAATTTACCCTGGAGTGCAAAAGCTGAGACTGTAGCTGCAATACTTTATGCTACTATTAACAGTGTTGTAGTCAGCAAATAAAGCCACATCCACACATAGAAAATGAATGACTGGAAAATGAGAGTGACAACAGGGTTGAGTGATGCTCTGTGTTACTTTTAAAGTTGCTATACAGTGCACCCAAAGATGATACAGTTAGGAAACTGAGGGGTCATTATTCTACATCTCCTTTTTGTGAGAGAAGGGACAGACACAACACAGGGATAAGGCAAGTTTCGGTTAAAATGAGAACCCTGATCCGGGTAAGAACTTTTCTAAGTTTACAGGAATTGTAATACTGCATCAGAGTTGTGACACACCCACACACCCACCCCGATCAATCTATGAGGTAAGCAGTTCCAAGTACTTCAGAGAAAAAGTGTAAGCCTCCCCAGAATGGACAACTGAAGTAATATCTCTCTGGGGAAAGTTTCCTTCCAACCCCAAGATATTAGTGGTTGATTAAGGAGCATGATAATCATCATGCTCAGTAAATGTTCTACAGGTAAATGAAGCAATGTGTCAGAGGGGGGAGGAGAAATACTTTCTTATATCAATTTCAAATTTGTTGCCTTTCAGTTTCCACTTCATGTCCTCTTATTTCTGTATTATGGAAAAGGATAAATAGGAGTGCCTGATTTTACCATCTCTAAGCCATTCATTATTCTATATACCTCTCCTGAGTTGCCTCTTATTCACCTCATTTTAATTTTTTTCCTCCTGAGAAAACTGTTCCATGCCTCCATCCATTTGTGTTGCCTTCCTGTGGCCCTCTTCTCTTTCGCAGACAGGGAGTCATGAGAATTGAACAGAGTGTTTGTGTGAAGGCTCACCATTGATTCATGCAATGGAACTATGATATTTAATGCATTATTCTTCTGTCATGCTTGTGTTTTTAAAAAAATTCAAGCTAACGCCTTATTTCCTTTCTTGCCCTTTGTCGCATGCTGACCAGTGTTTTCCAGTGTGCTACACACAATGAAACAGATTTTTTTCCACCCAAGTGTTTACACTACATTTAGAATCCAGCAGTGTGTCTAAGTAGTGAAAATCATTCTGAATTTATCTCACCCTTGATTATACTGGTCTGTATACCTTACCCTTCTACTCCTGCTTTATCTCCATAACTCTCTCCTCCATTTCTTCTTCCCCTGACTTTTTTTCTCCACCCTGATTGATCCACAGCTTGTTTGCTGCTATACAGCTCGAGGGAAAATACCCACGCTAGTTATGACAGCAGGAGCAATCTGAGGTGCTAGCCACCCTGAGTACATGTCAATCAATGGTCTCCAACAAGCATGTATTGAGGGGCAGCAATCCCTCCCACTGCTCACATTACCCCAGCTGCACTCTAAATTTAGGACAGTGGTTCTCAACCACGGTGTTGGGACACATTATTGTGTCACCACACAATGGTAAGTGTGTTGCAGTGAGCTGAGGAGATGGTGGGATTTGGCTTGCGGGGAGGGCATTGTGGCCTGTATGCAACCAAGTGTGTTGCGACCTGCAAAAGGCTGAGAACCATTGCTTTAGCAGGGGTGTGAGGGGTATGGACCTCCTCCTGATTTTGCAGGGATTCATTTTATTGACAATCCTGTTGCATCATGTCACTCTGAAAATCTGGCCCTGCATTGTAAGGTTGGGAATTTACAGGAGCTCAGGATTCATCTTTGACTCTACTCCCAGTTAAGTCAGTGGTGAAATTCAGTGGGAGAAGAGTTAGGCTAACACCAAGTACTTTTGAAAATCCCAACTTAGATGTCTCAATTATGTCCCCAAAAACTAAGTTTACCAAAATTAATGGACTCATTTGAAAATCTTCGCCTTAATGCCTTTATTGGGAGCTACGGGTGCTCTGAGAATCAGGTGCTAGCTTTCTAAAACACTCAAATTAGAGACCAATTTTTAAAAACACGACTCTCAGTTACTTGCACAAGGACACACAGAAAGTCAATGGCAGAACAAGCAAAGGAATTCAGAACTCTATTGCTGCAGTGCCCTGCTCAGATTGGCAGACAACTTTCCTTCCTTTGGCTTAGGCATATGCTTTTCATGCTCTGCTTCTCAGTCAAAAGGGAAAATGTGTGATTAAGTTAACTAATCATGTTCTAAGTAGTAGCACTAAACATAGAAGGTCACATATAAATGAAAGTTAGTACCTTTGTGGATTATTTTTGGTGGCACCAAGATGGAAACGTGACATAGCAGGGTCAGACTTGCTTTGACCTGAACCTGTCTCTGAACAAGCAGTTTCCAAGCATTGCCTATCATGCTTCTCATCAAACCACCATAAAAGACAGACAGGGAGAATTCTCAAAGAGTTTCAATAGGAAATCATACCAAAAATTCTCTTTCTTGAGGTATTTTCTCTGCAATGCAAAATGGCCTCTCCCCCTTACCAGGAAATGAACTCTCTTTTTTTTCATTTTAAGTACTCTCACTCCTGCTATTTGATTGATTGATTTTTGTTTTCTTGACTTGACAATATCTTGGTCAAACCTGAACTGCCTAGATGTTGCTAACTGGATGGGCTGCAGACCTTTTAAAACTCTTGTCATCTTGTCTTATAAATTACATTAATGAGGGTTATAAATCTTAGTATTCTAAATGTATAGTTACAAAATAAAAGCTACTATCTTGCACGGTGCTCTTAAAATGCAGTGCATCCTCTGAGAGCTTTTTTTAAAGTGAAGTCAGATTCTTTAAAGAAATATGGGTGGACCATTTTTCAAAGTCACTTTCAGGAAAGTGCAATGTAAATAGCAGATTGTCCACATCTGTGGAGTTTTGAATATGTAGACATAAATGGTGAAAATATTAAGCATGCATTTTAAAGGGAATTTTGAAAATTTAACATCTAACCCTATTTTCATAGATTCAAAATAATGCCAGATTCTAAACAGTACCACTTTAAACATGTTACTACTCCAGCCCTCCCTCCCCAAAGAAAAATGTAAAAAGTGATAAAAATTGAGTGAATCAATTTTTTTTTTTTTAAAGCTGAACCAGGACTCGGAACTGGGGTCTCCTGTCTTTGTGTTTTGACAAGCACAACATATGCTTAAGTCCACCTAAGTTTAATAGCTTCTGAAGACTGGCAGTGCTTGCTCTCTTATTATATACCCATCATCATTTACAAGAGAAAACAATCTGACTCAATGTATTCAGCCAGCAAATTGAGTGAATATCAACTGCAACAAAACTTTAAATATTGCCTCACCATTACCAGTATAGATAGAAGATTACCTTCTCACTAATGTAAAAACATTCACATACCTGGGCAGTATCATCAGCCAGTATAGAAGAACAAGTCAGGATATTTAGAACAGAATCAACAAAGCCAGGAGCTTCAATACACTGGATATCATCAAAATATATCAAAATCAAACTCAAGATTTATCAAAGTTGTTTATTTTCAGCACTATTTTGTAGTGCAGCATGCTGAAGTACTCAATGCTTTTTTTACCTCAGTCTTCACAGGCAGGGTCAGTTTCCAGGTAACTACACTGGGTAACACAGAATGGAGAGAAGGAGGGCGGCCCTCAGTCATGGAAGGTTAGGTTAGGGACTACTTAGAGAAGCTGGATGTGCACAAGTCTATGGGGCTGGATGAACTGCATCCGAGTGTGCTGAGGGAGTTGGCCAATGTGATTGCAGAGTTGCTGGCCATTATCTTTGAAAACTCGTGGTGAATGGGGGAGGTCCCGGGTGATTGGAAAAAGGCAAATATAGTACCTATCTTCAAGAAAAAGAAAAAGGAGGATCCAGGGAACTACAGATCAATCAGCCTCACCTCAATCCCTGGAAAAATCATGGAGCAGGTCCTCAAAGAATCCATTCTGAAACACCTGGAGGAAAATAGAGTGATCAGGAACAGTCAGCATGGATTCACCAAGGGCAAATCATGCCTGACCAACCTGATTTCCTTCTATGATGAGATGACTTGATTTATGGATGCAGGAGTAGCCGTCGATGTGATATACCTCGACTTTAGCAAAGCTTTTGATACTGTTTCCCACAGCATTCTTGTCAGCAAATTAAGGAAGTATGGGTTGGATGAATGGACTGTAAGGTGGATAGAAAACTGGCTTGATCGGGCTCAGTGGGTAGGGATCAATGGCTCAATATATAGTTGGCAACCAGTAATAAGAGGAATGCCCCAGGGCTCGGTCCTGGGGCTGGTTTTGTTCAACATCTTCATTATTGATCTGGATGATGGGATAGATTGCACACTCAGTAAGTTTGCAGATGACACCAAGCTGTGGGGAATGGAGGGCAGGAATAGGATCCAGGGAGGCCTAGACAAATTGGAGAATTGGGCCAAAAGAAATCTCATGAGGTTCAACAAGGACAAGTGCAAACATCCTGCACTTAGGATGGAAACATCCCATATATTGCTACAGGCTGGGGACCAACTGGATAAGTAGCAGCACTGTAGAAAAGGACCTGGGGGTTATGGTGGATAGGAAGCTGGATATGAGTCAACCGTGTGCTCTTGTTGCCAAAAAGGCAAATGGCATATTGGGCTGCATCAGTAGGAGTGTTGCAAGCAGATCTAGGGATGTGATTATTCCCCTCTATTCATCACTGGTGAGGCCGCATCTGGAATGCTGTGTCCAGTTTTGGGCTCCCCACTACAGAAAGGATGTTGACAAATTAGAAAGAGTACAGCGGAGGGCAATGGAAATGATTAGGGGGCTGGGGCACTTGACTTATGAGGAGAGACAGAAGGAACAAGGCTTATTTAGTCTGCAGAAGAGAAGACTCAATGGGGATTTGATAGCAATCTTCAACTACTTGAAGGGGTGCTTCAAGGAGGAGGGAGCTAGGTTGTTCTCAGTAATAACAGAAAACAGAACAAGGAGCAATGGTTTCAAATTACAGCTGGGGAGGTCGAGGTTGGATATTAGGAAAAACTTGCTCACCAGGAGGGTGGTGAACCATTAGAATGGGTTATCTAGGGAGGTGGTGGAATCTCCGTCTTCAGAAACGGTTAAGGCCTGGTTAGACAAAACCCTGGCTGGGATGATTTAGTGGGAGTTGTCCTGCTTTTAGCAGGGGGTGGACTACATGACCTCATGAGGTCCCTTCCAACCCTAAGATGATTTTATGATTCTATGCTGGGGAATGGCAAAGCATGACAAGTGCAAGCTGTCTTCATTTCATACAGCCTGCCTCAGAAAAATCCTCCACATTTTTTGGCCCAGAACAATCTCAAATCAAGATCTACTCATACAGTGTAGCCAAAAAGATAAGGAGCACCATAATTACCAGAAGGCACTGGAAATATATTGACCATGTACTACAGATGGAAACTGATTCCATCACTGGAGTAACTATAAGTTGGACATTTGAAGGTAAGCAGAAATAAGGTTGCCTGAAAACAATGTGACAAAGAGCTGTGGAAGCTAAGCTGAAATCCTGGGGCACAGCTGGGGAACTGTTGAAAAACTTGCTAGAAGCAGACAGGAGTGGAGGAGCTTTGCCCCTGCCCAAAATGCCAGAGGTGTAAGGGAAAATTAACTAATGAACTAAGGGTTCAGATGGAATCATATTTGGGGCACCTCGCTTCTCTCTCTGTTTGCGCCATCCTATTTCAATCACCTTCCAGCTGTAGTGTAGATTTACCCTTAGAGGAGCTGAGAATCAGAAGATAATTATTGCAAAACATATATACAGCTAAAATATTTCATAATCAAAGAAGCAAAAGATTTTAAAAATGTTTTCCATGACAGGTCTTTGTTTAAAATATATAAATGCAACATTTTCAGACGGGTCCCTTAACTTAAAATGTTCCATGCTCACCTTTTGTGTGGTCAAAACTGCATCTGAGAGTCTTTCTCCATCTGCACTGTGGTGTGGGCATTTGTGCATATGCCTATGTCTGCATTCAAACATGATATAATATGCAAAAAAAGTGGAAACTTATTTAAAACCAGTTGAAAATATGTCCAATAAAGTCTGAACTGTGATTTGTACACTACCGGTGAGTATACTGTGAAAATCAAAATGTTCTTTGCTAGTGTCGCCTCCTTACCTGATATTGAGTTTTGCTTCAAATCCAAACTTTGGACAAAGTTTGCTAAAAGATTTGCAAATACTTTCATGCACTTGGACTGAGTTTTAGGCAAACCTGGGCCAAGTTTAAGTAAACAGGCTGAGTTTTGATCAAAGTGGGATCTATTTTTAGGTTCATCAAGAGTGTCTATTTTTTGAACTACAGATAGGTGGTTTGGAGTTAAATTGCCATTGTTTTGAGGTTTTCCTTGATCACCAAAATGTAATGCTCAAGAGGTGCAAACTCAGCCAAATCTAAATAAAAATTTTCATGAATATGTGGAAACAAAGTGCACCAAATTTTGTACATCTCTAAGCCTGGCATTTTCAAAGGAAGTAGAACGTCCACATCTCACTGAAAGTCAATGGAAGACGGTCATCTTTCTTACTTAGGTTTTTTTGAAATCCTCAACCTATATCTTTGAGCATTTCAATTTGGAGATTACACCCCATTGTTTAATCATCCAGATAAGACAAAGCAAAGTTTTCTATAACAATTTTGTTATTAAAAAAAAAAAGCCAGTTTGGAGAAAAATTATTTTCTTCCATCCGCTGGGTGTTTTATTAAACCAATGATATCACAGTCTGTAGAACTCAGAAAAAAGTTCCTTGTGGAATTCAAATCCACAAGGCATTCAAGAACTAAGCCAGCGAAAGATTTTGATCATTCGTTTCTTGTTCATGCATAAGACTGATTAAAATGGGGCTTTTCTTTCAGCAGCAGCCCTTCCCATTTTCTTCTGCCTTGTTTTTCTCTTTCAGTGATGAAGAATGCACCAAGGGACAGATGAGTTAAGCTCAAATACCACATGTGTACATGTGAATACTTCAGTATGTTCAGGAAACAAGGCTTTCATAACTACTATACCACTGTGATAAAGGAGTGTGTGTGTGTGTGTGTGTGTGTGTGTGTGTGTGTGTGTGTGTGTGAGAGAGAGAGAGATTCTAAAGTCTCCTAGCGAGATACTGGAATTCCCATCTGTACAATACATGCTTTCATCTATTTGTTCATCAACATATGTTGAATGAGTTTCTGAAAGTTTGTTTTAAAGTTCTGGCCATGGAACATCATGTGATCACTGAGTCATTTTCTTCCAGCTGAGGGTACATTTAATCTTGCCAGAAATTTCCATAGTTTGTGCAAGCAGTTCCTAAAGTCTGATTCAGCTACACATAATGTGGCTGTCTGTTTGTCTGAGTGCTGGGGCGATTTAGGGTGTCATTTTCCTCTTCACACTGTGACTTTTATTCTTCTAAAGTGTGTCCTGAGTGCTAAACATATGCCTGCGGTGCTTTATTTCTGCCAAATAGCATTTAAAACAGACTAGTTTGTTGATTAATAATAAAATATATTATGAGGGTCTTCAAAAAGTGCTTAATGGTTTTAAGTAAGTTGGGAGGAAAAAGATACTTTTCAAAATGCATTTTTTATTTTAATGAAAATAATACTTTAATAAGGAGTCCTATGGCACTTTTAAAGACTAACGAATTTATTTATTGCATGAGCTTATCCCATGAAAGCTGATGCGATAAATACATTTGTCCGTCTTTAAAAGTGCCACGGGATTCCTTATTTGTTTTGCTAAACTAGATTAACACGGCCACCCCTTTGGAACTAATTTTAATGACATACTTTATGAGAGAGTTCTTGAAATAAGCATCTACCTCATGTTTAATAGGATTTGTTGCACACAACCATCCACCAAATGCACACAGAGAACTCTGACAACCAATAAAATAAACAAGTCAGCCAACATCAAGGAAAATCTAGTACTGAGCTATAGTTGTCTGAAGAATTACCTTGGATTCTTGTTAGTGCCAGATGAGGCATGCACATTACATTTTGGTTATTACAGCATTAATAATCTGATAAGTTAAAATCCAAAGGGGTAGCCGTGTTAGTCTATTGTAGAAACACAACAGAGTCCTGTGGCACTTTTAAAGACTAACAGATTTATTTATCGCATGAGCTTTCGTGGGAGAAAATCCCACTTCGACGAAGTGGGATT
>ML685763.1:2817389-2837433 GCA_007922175.1 Pelusios castaneus
AAATAAATCTGTTAGTCTTTAAAAGTGCCACAGGACTCTGTTGTCTTCCTGATAAGTTAAGTTTGTAGTGGATGCCCTGTGTGACATTGTGATCTGAGCTCAACCCTGTTATGTTGGTAGATCCGAATTTGACCCGTTCTCTCCCAGTTAGATTTTAAACATGAGTACAGGCAGTGGGGATATTGTCTATTAGCCCTGAATGAGCTATAGAGGTAAGGACTGCTTGCTCTGATGTTTACTGAGTTTTCAGAACATAAGAACAGCCACACTGGGCAGTCACCAGTGCCAGGTGCTTCAGAGGGAATGAACAGAACAGATATTCATCAAGTGATCCATCCCCTGTTGCCTATTCCCAGTTTCTGGTAAACAGAGGCTAAGAACATAACAGAGCATGGTTTTGCATCCCTGACCATCTTGGTTAATAGCCACTGATGGCTTATCCTCAATGAATTTATCAAGTTCTTTTTTAATCTCTGTTATAATCTTGGTCTTCACAACATCCTTTGGCTAGGAGTTCCAAGGATGACTCCGCACTGTGTGAAGAAATACTTCTTTTTGTTCATTTTAAACCTGCTGTTAATTAATTTCGATGGTGACCACTGTTTTTTGTTATGAGGAGGAATAAATAAGACTTCTTTATTTACTTTTTCCATACCAACCATGACTTTATAAACCATATACCCCTTTAGTTATCTCTTTTCCAAGCTGAAAAGTCCCAGTCTTATTAATTTCTCCTCATGTGAAAGCTGTTCCATTCCCCTAATCATTTTTGTTGCCCTTTTCTTTACCTTTTCCAATTCCAATATGCCTTTTTTTGAGATAGGGCGACCAGATCTGCACACAAGATTCAAGATATGGGCATACCATGGATTTATAAAGAAATATATTTTCTGTTTTACTATCTATCCCTTTCTGAATGATTTCCAACATTGTTAGGGTTGTTTTTTGGTTTTGGGTTTGTTTTTTTTGTTTTTGTTTTTATTGCCACTGTATATTGGGTGGGTAGTTTTCAGAGAACTATTCACAAGGACTCCAAGATGTCTTTCTTGAGTGGTAACAAGAATATATCCATATTAATGCCATTTTCAAAGTTACAGGGATTACATTTCCCTATTTGTCTTTACTGTTTGCCTTATTACCTCAGGGAATTTGTCTTGTCAGCTTTACATTTTTATCTAGAATCTACTGGTGTGATTGTCAGTGTATGTTCAATAGAATCCATACCACATCTGTCTACGTAGCAGAACATAGCACCTGGGTAAACTACTTCAGAAGGGTTTGAAGATTCTTGTGGTATTTTAGGGGCTTTTTAAAGACTCCGCTACTTTTTAACTTCCGTAGAAATCAGAGACAGAAAAGGTCTGTTGGATCATCAGTCTTTTTCCCTGGTCTATGCCAGATTAGTTCCTATGATATATTTTCTTGTTTTGCTGGAGTCATTTTAAAACTGTACTGGACAATGTGGCTTCCTCCCTTTCCTTTGACAGATATTCAATAGTTTAACATATCTCCTTTTCAGGATGTTTTTCCTGATATTAAACATGGTTTCCCTTTCTTAATTTCATCTTATTAATGCTAGTTATGCTCCCTTCCCTTAATTTCAACTATTGTTTTTCAAAGGAAATATAACAAAGTCTTTCTAACTAAAAGGAAGCCTGTCTAATGCAAACAAAGATTCATGTTGGAAAGTAATATTAACTCTGTTTCAAGGGATTAATTTTTTGAAAAAGAACACATACCTCTGTCTCATTTTTTGCAAAACAAACAGAATTCAGACTCGAAATATTTCTGGTGCTCTTCTAATTCTAAAATCTAGTTTTCAAGTGGGTTATAAATCTGGCAAAACATATTCTGCTGGCCATCCTTGCTCATAGACAAATGGAAAGTGCATTTTACATAGGGGGCTTGGTCCAAAAGCCCTTGAAGGCAATGGGACTTTCCCCCTCAATTTTAGTGGAATTTATATCAGGAACCCAATACACACGAAGACAAACTGTACTGTGCTAACAGTACAAAAGGTAACTATATATTCTGTATGTTTTACTTCCTTTCTGAACATGCCTGCGATGAAATCGTGTATATCTGAAATTTGCATGGCAAGATAATCTTTCAAGCCTCTTCACCAGTTGCTTTATAAGAGCCTAACTTGTAATAACTTGCAAAGTGGAGCAGCAGTTTTCTTGACAGAAAATTTATTTTCCAGATGGCTCCAATAACGTTTAACCTGTTGATTGCCATAATTATACATACAGTGGCATCACTAGCTTTTCCAAATATTATTGGACCTATTTATTTTAAGGATAAATACCCTTGTATTCTCTCTTTCTCGTGAGTTATCTGGTCAATTTTGTTCCAGAGGAAATTCCCAAAGGAAAGTACCGTACTATCACAGCATTCCACCTCTCTTGCTTAAAGTTCAGCCCTAATTGCATTCCAACATACCCTCTTTGACCAAGCATGAGCTTTCTCTTTCAGTGAGTTAGTTTTGAGTCTCCTATTCTGATAGCTGACTTGGCATTCCGAAAAGATGGTCAGTTTTCATCCAAGCAAAACATGCTGATGTATTAGCACTGAGATAACATCTCACAGCTTTGCTCAGTGATGTTTACTACACCTTTTAAACCAAGCATGAAAATATACATATCCATATCTGACATATGGACTTCATCCCTTGCCTTGTTTCTCTCCCTGAGCTCTGTACAGGCAAACTCCCATATTCACGCCAAAGCTTTACGGGTGCAGCTGAAAGTAAGCAGACTAGAGATAATGCTGCCTTTCTTTCCAGCCAGAAATACTGGTTTCCTGCCTAAATGCAGACCTTTGATGATGGTTCACTGGCAGAACTTGCCTTAGGTAAAAGAAACATAATTATGCAATTTTCAACTTGGCTATTTTTCTCCTTAAAGAGAAATGAAAACCAAATAACACAATCCTACCTCCTTAAGGGTGTTCACTTGTGGCATTAACATTATTTTATAGCTTTACTCTGATTTATATTTTAAAAATGTAGTTTTGATATATTTATATGAAACAAGTAGACAACAATCTAAGTAGGTGTTGTCAAGGTTCCCTATGACAATTTCATGTTCCTGTCAGCAAGTCAGAGACTTAAGAAATAAAAATGTTTTAAAAATGTATTATATATTGTAAAGTTTACTTACACACACACACACACACACACACACACACACACACACAGAGAGAGAGAGAGAGAGTGTAATTAGGGCCACATAGGACTCCAGAAAGGTATGTTAATAGTTCACATTCTTTATGCTCTAACTTTCCAGCATACAGTGATGAATAGAAATTAACATTGTAGTTGAAATCTTGATGATTCATTAATAAAATAAATACTAAATACATACAAGAAGTCTGGTGTCACTTTTCAAGACTAACGAATTTATTTATTACATGAGCTTTCGCGGGAGAAAATCCCATTTCATCAGACACTTGAAGATGTGAATCTTACAGAATGGGAACGAAATAAATGCAGGGAAGTTATAGAATCAGGTCAGACTAACAGCTAAAGCAGTTATTAGGATTCAAACAGTGGAATACAAGAATTAGCAGGGAGATGGGGCTGGGGACAAAGAAAGCAAAATTACCTGTTGTAATGGGGAAAGAACCCATAATCTTTGCTAAGCCCTGAGTTCACAGAGTCAAATCTACACATGAATTCCAATTCTGTCATTTCTCTTTGAAGCTTTGATTTGTTATTTATTTGTTAGAGCACAGCTATTACATACACACTACATACATACATACCAAATACATAGGAAGTACCAATCAGTTCATCACCCAGGGCTCTGCTTTTCCTACAGACTCTTCTGTCATAGTATTACCTCAGTTTGATACAGTCTTTTAGGAATTTTACCTACAGTCCTATCCTGAGCCTTTGAACACTGAGGGTGATGTTAGTAGTATGTTTACTACCAGCTCCAACAGGTGGATACCATGGAGCTCTGCCTCTTAGCTTTCAAAATGAAGCTCAGCGCAAACATCAGTTTCTGTTGCTCCTCCTCAGTGCTCGAACATCCCTTTTCCATGTACCAAATCTCTGTGTGGTGCCTGTAACTTCAGGATATTTCTTCTATTCAGTTATCTGGATTTTTTTAGGCTCTCTAATGGATTGCCATTACACACTATGGGCTCCATTCAACCCTTCTGTAACTCCACTACTCTCAATGAATTTAGCCCAGCTTCTTCCAATAGATGGCCTGATTGTTTTGAAGTCCTTGAGATAAATAGTGCCATTAATCACGGGGAAAAATAGAATGCTCGAGAGGATGTCTACATTTATTATAGGAAAAGAACCAGACTCTGTAAATCAAAGGGTTTTGTTTTTATTTTGGTGAAGTGGAATATTGGATTCTGTCAGAGGAGTTCTTTCATAGATGCTATTGAACAGTCTTTTGGCATTAATGACAATAGATGTTTGTGACGGAATAGCAGCCTGTCACAATGTTATCTTGCAGCGTGAGCATGGGTACAGCCACTTTTGAAAGAGGAATTAAATTACAAGAAAGAGTTTATGATTGCACAGCTAAATCCACTGGGAAAACTGTCAGAAATCACACTTCAGTTGTGTTAAGCTTTTTTTCACAGATGTGAGTATTACAATAAAACTAATTAAATGGGTAGAATAATGAAACATCCTTTCTTCCCACACTACAAGTCTTCTATAGTCATTTCCAGATGTACAGCGTGGCTCTATGATATTACTAAATCAGAATGTCTGCTTTTTGCACACACTTTGCACAGGTATAAATGACAAGATCAGGACAATGGAGTCATATCCTCATTGTCCATTAAGGAAAGCAGCTGGGACAGTTGACTGAGAATGAGTAAACATGGTGAGCTGGTTCTCATTTACAATCCAGACCTTGCTACTGTTCTGGCCCTGGAGAGCAGCCTTATTATGGTTGTATACTGCAGCATGGTGTTTTCCCAGAAATAATGGTCACCCCCTCACACTCCTTATACAGTTGGGTAACTTGACCTCACCCTACTGACAGATTTAATTCTAGCATAAAGCATTCAGATAAGAGAGAGTGCAGTATGTTTTGACTGTAAAAGCAAAGCATAATTCCCAGGTAGCAGAGTTCTCTATCTGGGGTTATGATGGCCCAACAGCATCTCATTCAAACTGCCAACGCTGCATAGCTTGACATGTGAGGGGAGAAATGACCAATGTTTGCAGTTGACTTTGCAATTGTTCAACAGTGAAAATAATATTATTTTGTCACAAAAGCACTGTATGTACAAATAAGTTTTATTTGACAGGAGCATATTATATACCAGTGGTTCTTATCCTACTATTTTCAGTTTGTTCCAAGGTCTATTATGGAAAGGATTGTTGGACTGACCAAGAAAAGAATTATATACATTCCCTACTGATAAATAAACACATATTATCTTAAACAAGGAGTCTGGCAGCACTTTTAAAGACTAACACATTTATTTATCGCATGAGCTTTCATGGGAGAAAATCCAACTTCGTCAGACGCTTACACATGAAAGTTAGTCCTTAAAAGTGCCATTGGACCCTTTGTTTGTTTTGCTGAACTAGACTGACACGGCTATCCCTTTGGAACCATACGTTATCTTGTTACTAAATCACATTTTAAAATATTATATTTTGAAGGATTTGGGAAATCCCACATAAACCCTTTGAATTATCTGAGTTTATAGGTAGAAGGTCTGATGCTTTTTAGTTTCAAGGGTTTTTTCCTTAGTTTCCATTTTTCCACTCACGCACTCACTCACCCATCCCCCTTATTCTCTTCTAAATGTTTGTGATGCTCAAGGGCAACTTCCTTCAAGTTCAGATCTGGGGAGCTATTGCAGGAAAGTGACATGTTTCTAGACTCTATTTCCATGAAGTTTAGCTTATATGTGATAACTTTGTGAATGTCAAATAATGAAGCTGAAAATATGGATTAATAATCACACTGTTAGTCATCAATAAAATGAGAATAAAAATTCCTCCATAAGTTCAGACAGAACTTTTGTCTTGTTAAAACCAGGTATTGCCTTCAAATTTCAAGGAATTTCAAATCATCATTGTAAATTACCTCTGCGGAATTCCTTTTTTAATAAGAGAAACTAAGAAATCCAGTGAATTAATGCAAAAGAGACCAAATGGAGAACAGGTATTAGAAAGTAACAACTGTTGAAATAGATCTGAGCTAGTATATTATAAATGACATAGAAACTTGCAATGCAACACCATTTCAGAAAAAAAGTCACTATCACTCTTAAATGCTTATAAGCACTAAAGAAATCTCATTTAAAAAAAATAAAGGAATAGGATGATTTTTTTTGGATTAAACTTTTTTACTGAAAAATACAGATTCAGGTGAACTGAAACAGTTTGAAAATGTATGCTGAATTTGACAAATTGTTTCAGCAAAGAAATTTTTCAATTAAAAGTGCACCTTGTTCAAAATCTTATCTTGGTTCTATTTTAAAAAGGGTTTTTTTGTTTGTTTGTTTTTAAAAAAAGCTGAAATAAAACATTCCACTGTGGGTCTAAAATCAATGTTGGTCAATCTTTACATTTCACTGTAAAATTGAAAAAGATTGGGTTTTGAGTGAACCCCCAACAATTTTTTTCTGATTTTTCATTTTGGCCACCAACCAAAATCTTGGTTACTTGCACAGCTCTGCTAAGGAGGAAATAAAGTTTCTTGCCAGTGTCCTGATGCCACCACATCTAGAATGTTGTATTAATATAAATTCTGATCCCTGCATTACATATGGAACTCCAGCACACCATTTACTCTGTCTATTTATAATGAAAATACAGTATTTTTTTTTAAAGAGTTGTTTCCCTGTGAGAAGCAGCTTATAAATGGCTCTGGAGACATTTGCAGTTTACTACTATAAGACTCATTTCTATGTGTCCATTAACCCACTGCAGCTTTTTCAGTATTCTTCTTATACGTATCATCATAAACCATCCATACATAGGCCCACAGAGATACCTTTTGTTTTCCTTCCTTGATTTGAATAATACTAAGGATTTTCTTTTACTGTGTATGTTCACAAAAAATGATGGAATACCGCTTTTCTATTAGTGGTAGCTTTAGTAAATTAAGTGGCTACACAAAAACATTATTTCTCAATGCCTATAACATACAGTCTAAACAGTCATATATTATCATTGGAAGAAAGCCAAAATTTTATAGTTCACTTTCTCATAGAAGAACCCTTGCCTTCACCACAGAAAACCTAATAGGATTTTTATATGTAATTTAGGTTTACAGCTTTGAAACATTTAAAAGCAGGACAAAGCCAACTATGGTTTCAACAGCATGGCAGCTATGACTCAGCCTGTAAATGAATCTTTGCTTAATGAAGGCTTTATGACTGATATAACTTACTAGAGAAACAATGTAATGATGAAATATAGACTAACGCTATAAGTATACAACTGGTAGAGCTGTGTGGGAACCAGATTTTTCATTTTACAGGAAATTCCAGGATTTGGCATTTTTTTCCTATTAAAGAATGAAATAAAAGCAACTTTAAAAAAAAAAATTCCCATAGAACACAATTCTGAAAAAAATTCCTTTGGGTTGATTAAAAAGTTTTATTCATATTTTAACATTTTAAAATTTTTATATGTTGTAATATACTTTTTAAAAAACTGAAAGTCATTTTGAAATGGAAAATCAAAACATTCCATTCCAATTTCTAAAAGAAATTTCACTGAGGTGGACAAAAAAAACATGTTAGCAGAAAATTTCCACCCTACCCTAATAACTGTTCATGTTCAGAAATACAATTCTTATTAATAAATTCAGGTTCACAACTAGCATTCTGTGGTTTAATCACTACTTTTTGCTGCTTGGTTGGATTTGATTTATGGAGTAGATGAGTTAACATTACCAAAATTCTTTTTCTGTGAGCTAACTCATGCTATCTATGCCTTTTCTCAAGTGCCAGATACATTATTTAGGAGACAAGTGGCCAATACAAAACACAAAATTTTATTTTAAAACTCAACATTGTGGTAGTAGCTTTATAAATAAATAAAAGAAAAAATTTGTTTTAAATAAGACCTTAATTCAAGTTTTTGGTAAGTATTTTGCCAATTGATAATCTCATATAAGTGAATCTGAGATGTACTGTGTAATAAGTGCCAACAATTTTAGGATCTAAAGGTTGGCTCCTATTTAGGCATATAAATAAGCAGCCTCATTTTTAGAGGTGCTCACCAATTTGCAACTCCTATTGTCTTTAGGCACCCAAATATTCCAACGTTGGCCCATTTTACTCACCCATAAAAGAGTTGCCGGAAGGGGACAGTAGTACTGAATTTGTTTGATATGAACACAGTGTACTTTGCAAAGGGATGGATTTAGATGGGGTTTGGAGTCAAGATATGTTAGCCAAGCAGTCAGGGGGTGGCTGTATTAGAAAGGTTTGCATCTTAAGAATGAAATACACAAGGATAACTGTGCCATATACATGTGCCTACATAGCCTAGAGGCTGGCTGCCCTCTCACAAACCACCTCGATAAAAAGAAAAATTCATGAGCATTTTTCCTTAAATAAAGGAAACATACCGTGTTCTCATTTTAAACCCCGTAAATAAGATACCTTTAATCGGACTGGTTTACAAGTTAAGATTACAAGCTTTCTGTCCCCCTGAGGTGTAAAAATATCAGGATGATGATATACGATTAGGGAAAGCCACTCTATGCCAAGAATTTTGATCTACAAGCAATTATTTAAAGACAGCAGAAGGCAGCTGCATAAGCTGAAAGAGATGAGATAATTATTAGAGGAATAACAGTAGAGCAGGGAACTGCTTCTTCCAACGGAATCACGGTGTTGATTTATAGGATTGACATACAGATAATGAATGAAGGAAGGATGGTGAAATAAGAATTCAAGATTGAATTTAACATTTTACTTTCAATGAAGCACAAGCTATAGCAAGCCCATCTCATACAAATATAGAACTGTAGTTATTATAAGAAATTAAGTGATAGAGCAAGAATTTGGGCAATTACTCTGGACAAAGTCTTGATGTGCTATCTGAATGGGGTGTTGATCTATAACCTTGAAAAGGCCATAATGTCATATAATATATGACTTGTGGTTAAATGCCTCTGAAAGTCCAGGCAGAAGAGAAAGATATCTTAAAGAGTGATTAAAGAGCCCAAGTATTTCATTTATAAGGGGTCAGTACATGAATAAGCCCATGAATGAAATCCACAGCCCTGATGAACATTCCCCTCCCCTCCCCAGCAGACCAAAAATGCCTTTTGATTGCAAGTTTTAGCATTACTAAAATAATTATTTGAGAGGCAGTGTGAGAGAGAAACAAGGTGGAACGCAGTAAACAGTCTCTCAACAGGCTGAAGATATACAGAAGATATACGAAAGTAATCTGGCTGGAACCTTTCAGAACTCATTCATACACTTCCCTAATAAATGACTTGAGGTTCTATAGTTCTTCTCTAGAGGCTGGGTGTCTTTTTCTTACCACTTCTGTTGTTCAGCTATACAGAAAAGAGGAAAGTAGATGCTTGATACAGTTTTAAATAAGGCTGCAACTTTATTAGTAGATGTCCGGGTGATAAAAGTGTACCGTGCAAGTAACTCCATGCTTATTCAATAACTAGCTTGGAGGCTTCTACCAGTTCCCACTCTTGTCATCCAAGTCCCCCAACTAACCCCATTGTTAGGATCTTCCCATGTACTGCTCCTCATAGGAGGGCTAAGGTGGGCTATAAGGAAGGTGGGTTTGCTCCCTGCCATACCATTCTTATGAACCCTGAAACCCATCCCCTTTCTGTTAACAATACCTCCTTTTTAAGTCCTTTACCAAGGCATTTATCAGATTACTGTATTCCTTCCCTATGGAATACTTGCACTGAACATCTGCTCCACACTTATGTAATGAGTTCTGACATCTAGCTTAACTCCCTTCCCTACTCACCACAACCCCCTTCCTCCAATGGTGAAAAAACCCTATTCAACTTAGGTCAATCTGGTGGTGAGGGTTCTGACCAAACCTGCTGTTTTGCTATCTCAAGAGGAGGGAGGGTGGGTGCTGCCTCATCTGTTCCTCAGAAAAAAGGCTTCTCATGCCCAGGCTTGCTCCTTTTCAACCCCTTTGCCATTCTGGTCCAAGGGGAAGATCAGTGTCACCAGACTGGCCCACACCTCCATTTTGCAGCAACTTCTGACCTCTCTCTTCCTTCTCTACTTCCCATAAAGCATTGTTTCATTTCCCTGTGGAAGCTAGACAACACCCCCACCCCACTTAAAGGTGCAGTGCAGTCATCCTACTGTTAACAAGAAGTAAGAGAAACAGCCAGCGATTAAAGCTATGCCTTTCACACAGCAGTATAAGGGCCATTCAGTAATCTGCTGGACTAGGTAGGTGCTACTATCTTTAACTTACTGTGCTGTGCATAGATATAATGGAGACACATGCTTTTGGAGTTCGGATCCAAAACGGAACTGTGATTAAGTGACAAGAGAAGCACTGTAGATTTAGGGATTGATCACGAATGGGGCAGGATTGGTGTCTTGCCGTATAGAAGCATAGAATAAAAATGTGGTGAGCATGAGAAGGAACCTGATAATGCCTCAATGAGAGTGCTGCTCTACAACTACCATGTTACACTGGGCTATCAGGAAAAGAGGCCAAAGAAAGGAAAACTTAGATAGGTACTGCACTAGCATGATGGGGACACTGCTTAAAGCCTTCTTTCCTGATACATGGCCTTTGTCCTCACCTACTTTTTACCCTGCAAAATTAGGAAAAAAGGTGCCCTGGTGTGAATGAAGTGGAGTTTGATACTTAATACCACACCTGGCTGGATCCTGAAAATCCTTACCTCACACACTACCACACCTACACATAGTCTTTTTGCCTTCCAGAAGACAATCTGCAGGACTGGAATAAGATAATACAAAGGACTAGAAGCTTAAAAGAATGGGCCTATTGAACTTCAGCTCTTGTGAAGAAGGCCAGAACAAGGCCAACATACCAAAGTCGCACCAAAACATCATTTTGAAGACTTAGGCAGAACTAAGCAATACCTGTAGAGCCCTGTAAATCCACAGCTACCTGCTTTATGTATGTAGATATCTGTATCTGTGTAGGAGTATGCACAAAGAGGTGGGGGCAAGCAGGGGTATGGGGCCCCCCAGTAGTTATCAGGTGCAGAGCACTCCTCTGGGACTGAGGGGAAGTGGGTGAGAGATCCTCTCAGCTCTAGGGCCATAGGGGAAGCAGGCACTGGAGGTGGAGGAGAGAGCTCCGGCTGGGAAGTTGGAGAGGGAAAAGCGAGTTCCTGCGGGGGAGGAGGGTGTCACAGAATATGACTCCCAAAAAGGGGTCAAAGTTAAATTTCTGTGCGTGCTCCAAATATCCGCAGATCATTTTTGTGGATGTGACTGTAATGAATAGGCCTGTTCTGGCCTTCTGAATTTCACCCTCAGTGTACGAGACTATATCTAATGCATGCCCTTACTCATCCCCAAGCATAAATTTCATTTGTTGCATTGGAACACAATAACTGAGAACCTTCTGCATACCTAGCCATGGCTGACAGGATCAAGGCCTTGCTATTTCAGTATAACTGATCTTCTAGTACATTGCAGCTCTTTTTCAGCTACGAATCAGAAGTCTTCTTTCCTTTTTGTTTTATATATAGTGGATGATGCCATGAGAGCACCCACAGTTTTGTCAGATGCCATCTTTCAGGATTTAAGGTCTCAATCACTATTATCACATGGTGGAGATTGTGAATTGTCTTACAGTTTCCCTAGACTAAATTAAGAGTTTTCTTAAACTTGAAAATAACATCTGCTGCCTGTGGACTCTTCTTTTGTATTTAAAGTAACTGACATCACTAGCATAACACTGTGACCTCTGAATACCCTACATCAGTGTTGCTACATCCAAAACTTTCTTTTATCATATAATAGTGCAGTGTGGTTCTCTTTAGTGTCATAGAAATTCCCTGCAAATCAAATGAACAACCCTCTGTAATGCTTTCCTTTCTCAAGGCAAAATTTAAACAACATGAGACAGCCACATGCTTATTTTCTCAACTCTCCCCCTCCCTCCCCTTCCTTCCCAAGTCACAATCTGTCCATTACAATGCTGTGAACTGTGCAGTTACATGCTAACTTTTCTGCATATTGAACAAATTCAAACAATACGGTTTCTTAGTATGTGGATTAGGATTTTTTTATGGTAGCTCTATAGGCATGGGTTTTGCTTATGTAAGTTACCTTACATTTCTTCCAAGAAAGTGGCGTCTTTTTCAATTTCTGGTTTAGTTTGGACTACCATGTGTGGGTCTGCGGTACATTTTGTTGTAGATACTATGTCTGTTTTCCGTTCCTGTTTATGTGTTGATACTATCTGAAGGAACAAAGATATCAGAGCTTACAAATGTCTGAAAGTTCAAGTTACTGTTTTCATAGTTATGGTCGCAAACACTGATGTCCCTAGAGAGAGAAACTACATTGTTATTAGTTACCAGATTCTCAATTGGAAATGCAGTATTGCAGCACATGCAGTGAAAGGAGAGAGAAACAGGTTAGAGAAAAAATCTAACTGGTTATTCTAGTGCTTCACATGCTTAGGCAAGGCTGCCCTTAGACTTTCAAATTCAGCTGTGGATACACCTTACAGTCCAATCCTGGGTTGGGCAACTTGAGCTGAGATTCTCAGTTCTGTTAAAATATGCATGTTAATCACAGAAACAAGAGAGACAGAGACCAGAAAACTCATTCTCACTAGGATTTAAATTCAGCTCTGTCTCATCAACACACTACCCCATCAAGATTATTAGATTCCTATTCAGCTTGCAGGTAGAAACACAGTAGAAATAACACACAAATAAATAGCAGTGCAGGAAGCATTTAAACACTTCCTTAATTTATTTAGGAATATATGTTTAATACCAGCAATAATCTCAGTTCACAAATTTCATTGTAAATTTCAATGAACGTGGCCAAATGTGGTCTCCTAGGAATATATTATGTTTAATGGGACTTTTTAATAAATGAGTCTTTTCTAACATGTTGACAAGTTCCAAAGGGATAGCTGTGTTAGTCTAGTTCAGCAAAACAATGAAAGTTCGTGCGATAAATAAATCTGTTAGTCTTTAAAAGTGCCACAGGACTCCTTGTTTGTTTTTCTAACATGGCCACAGAAGTTAGAACTAGAAAAGAATGAAGGTCCAGCCCATCTCTTAGCCCACGTAGAACCATTCTGCTACACACAGTAGTCTGTCTAGGGCTTTGTTCAGTATAGTTTTAAAAATTCTGAGCAATGGAGCTTCTGTCCCTTTCCTAAGGAGGCTATTCCACAGCCAAACATCTCAATATAAAGAAGTTTTTCCTGATACTGTGCCCCAAGTTTTGCTTACTAAATACAGTATCATTACTCCTGGTAAAAAAGCATCCAGATTGGAGGGCAATATTCCTGTGTAGTCATTCAGAGGGACAATCGCTTCTGCAATATGATACCATTTTGTATGCAGCCTGAAACACGACTGGACTTCTTTGTATCCATATTGTTTAACAAACTCATGTTGAATTGGCTTTCCACAGGCATCCCCTATGGTCTTTCAGAATCACTGCTTCCTAGGTTTCTCCCTTCCATTGAGTTCATTATGTTTCAGTATCTCTTTCCCTAGCTGACATTTTTCCAGGATGAAACATTTTATTTTCTTCCCATGTTTCTATCCTTTAAGACAATTTATGTTATGTCATTGTCATGCCTGGACTTCACCCTCTCCCAAGGTGGTATTATCTGCTCATCTAATGAGCTAATTCTTCCAGATCAGTAATGAAGACATTAAAGTGACAACTTCTAATACTGAACCCTAGTCCTGTGCTACTCCACTGGGCATCCTCTGTCCTACAGTTCCATTTATCACTTTCCGGTGTTTAGTATCTTTTAGCCAGTTCTCAGGCCACATGACCTTGACTTTACCTGAGCTCATTGGAATCAATTTTCCATGTAAGATTTCATAAGGTGCCTTGAAAAACACTACTAATATCCACAGATATTCTTTCCACCAAAATGCTTTCATCAATTAATATTGTAATTTTGATTTTAAAAATAACCAATTTTGCTTCAGACTTGGGATATCATCCTGCAGCCTTTACTTATGCACAGCTCAAACTGACATGGGCCCTGATTCAGCACAATATTAAAGCACATAATTAACTTTAAACATGTGAGTGGTCCTACTGATTTCAAGAAAAATCATACATGCAGAACATATTACAAGTAGAAGGATACAAAGAGCTCCTCCTGAAATCAAAGATTACCAGTGTGAGTATATAAAGCTATTTTCCTTTACCCAACTTTACTTATACTATACATGTGAAATGTTTTAGAATGGATCAAATATTTACCATAATAAAAGGGAACATAAAAATTGCATTCTATTGGACTGCTGATCTAATAATCCTAAAAAGAAAGAAAAACAAGTTTGTGTAGGACAGATATAAAATCATACCTAATTCTACAGAATGACCTTATTGAGGATCAAAACCTTAGGCATTCAATGTACTTTTAGGTTCCTTTAATGTTGTTTAGCAGCTGAAAACAAGGAGAATCAACATCAAATGAGAAGCTAGCTCTTAACAGACCACCCATTAATCTACAAGCCATGTATAAGAAGCTATGCTCCAGAGAAATGTTCTCTCTAGTTCCCCATGCATTTTGGAGAATACATTAGAATCCAGGTAACAACTAATTCTTTCTGTTGTAGGTATCTGTTTGTAAAGAAAAATCAAACTTTAAATTTATACCAGTGTAAAAATGAGCTCTCAAAAAAAGCATAAAAGCATATTTTTTCCCCCCCCCCCCCCCGTTTCCTCTAATTCTCAAATATATTTACTAATATACCAAATCAGACTGCAGCCTACAACAATGAAGTAACCATATGTTATTTCTGATTACAACATACAGATTACATTAGAGGGACCTGAATGAGAGAAGTTTCTTCCTCCTGGAAATTCAGTGAAGATGGAAAATAAAAGGGACACATTAAATAGAAACAGATATCTGAAAATCTCTCAAGAGCTGGTTTGTGTCCAGTACTTTCCACTAAGAGGTTAAGAAGTAGCTAGCCGTCTTGAAAGTTGCATATACTGACTGACAGCATATGAGTTTTCATGACTCCTTCAAGACCTTTTGGGAAATTCTTTGGTCCTCAGTGCTCTCTTCTTTCAGTTATAAACACTGTTCTTGGAGTAATATTACATAAATACATTGTTCTTTCTGTTCTTTGATGTGAACCCAAATGTTTTATTTCGGATCAGATTAATCGGTATTCACCAAAGCTGCTACAATGCCTCATGGAAGTTGCAATTTGGTTGCCATGTAGCTTCACACTTCTCTGTGGGTGCAATTTGATTTCATTTTTTCTTTTTATAACTGCAGAGTATTTTTAAGCATGTTTAAAGATTTTTATTGATTTCCATTGTTACAGTTACAATTTCAGGAAGTCATGGTGGGTGTCAATCTCAGCTGAGAGTTAAAAAGTTAAAGATTTAACAGTTAAAATATAAACTGTCAATATCATGTCAAAATATACAAAGTAAATATCCTTAAACAATTCATAATAGTTTTTAATATTCATTTGCTAGTTTATTTTGATGAAGACTAATTCAAAAGTCTAAATCACTGGACTGTGTTTTTATTAAGTTCTCAGGCAGCAGTTTTATTTGCCTATCTTTAAATTTTGATTATTAGTGACAAATATTTTTTCATCAATTTGTACATATATGAAGAAATGAACATTTACTGACATTGACCAATAAAAAACATAATCCTTCCAATCCTATCTGTGTGCCAGGCTTTTTGACTGAACTGCTTTTCTTATGATGAGCTATGGTCTGCCTGGTAGCTGGACTGCATCATGGGACATGTAGTCTAGATGGAGCCTGGCCCCTAAGAATGAGTGGGGATCTGAGGCATATGAAATGCAACTCTCATAAAGTACTGTAACATTGATACTGAACTGTGGTCACTGGAAAATGAAGCCAAAATGAAAGTCACATTTCTGAACCAACATTTTTCAGGTGTTTTATTTTTCAGCTTTCTGTCCTGCAGGATGAAACCAGTTTTGAAATAGCAGAATTTCCCCATGACAGAAATTTTGATTTTCAACCAGCTCTAGTTCTGCGGGTCTCGCTCTTATGAATCATACTGATCTCACCACTCAAATACACAAATATTAAAATTCAAATTCTGCTACACACGTGACCAGGACAATGATTTCCATAGATTTCTAACTTGTCCCAAATTGTGTAGATTTTCATGAGAAGAGTGAAAGGTGGTACTTTGGCCTCAGGACTATCTCCCCTGCCAAATTTCAACTTTCTACTCCAAATCATAGAAGTACCACAGATGTTCAGAAAAAGTTTGAGCTTTTTTAAAAAAAATGTTTTCAAAACTACTCCCCGCATTAACCCTTGTATCCATTTTTGCTGAAACTTAACCCCCCCCCCCCCCCCAAAAAAAAAACCCCAACAACTTAGCCTTTGGCAAATTATAACCATTTGAACTGAAAGTTTACATCCATTGTCTCTAAGTTATAAACAACTAAAAACAGAGAGTAATAAAAGGAAACTGTAAGACCACCTTAATTATAATTATTGCTTCATGGCCTACCTCTACTGTAGCTTATGCATGCGACCTAATTGTTAGTTTCCACTGACTTGTACCAGTAGATACTGAATTCCATGTCCCCAGCGATGGGACAGTGTGGTTAGCTTCTGAGAGCTCTTACTAAGGAGAAGGAGGGAGGCACCGGAGTGGGCTAGCCCAGCCCAGAAAGTGGATGGGTCCAATTAGGAAGTGACTGGAGCCAGAGCACCAAAAAGAGATGTACTGATTCATTCCTTCCCAAGCACAACCTTCACCAGTGGAACTCTATGGAAAGCACATTATGAGTTCTCTACATCTGTAGATATGTAAATAGTTAAATCATATGATGCCAATATGTGGTGCCTATTAATACGTAACATCATTCCTGGGTTTTGTAGGACCAATGAAATTTGTTGTGCATTGCAAATGGCTTCCTCCATGCGGACCTTAATAGAGCATAGAGAACAACAGCCAGAGATGAGACTCTTTTGGGAACAGTTGTCCCAGTGAGCAAAGATGGGAGTGCAATTTGCATCCTCCTTTAATTTCAGGATGAATCTAGCCCACACTCTGTACAATCCCTTGGGATCAATGGATGATTTTTCCCAATCATATGACATTACTGTAAAAAGGTCTTAAAGATAAACTTTCTGAAGCTAGTGTCTTTTTGAATGTCTTGAAGTGCGTTCTGATTGAAGCTCTAAAAAAATACTTTTGTTGGAAATGATCTCATGCAGTACAAATTGTGTACATTTTTAGAGATCATTGAAGAAACGTAATGTGTTAATAAAGAAAGCAGTTCTGAACATTTTTAAGAGTGATATGTCTCATTAATTAAGTCAGAACTTTTGCAGAGCACCACTTATCTCATAAAATTTTTCTGCAACCTTCTCCAAAGTCCTGGTCTAGCTTGTGATGTTCTGATTACAGTAATTATTCTGTCTTTTTACTCACATGTTGTGTAAGATGTGTTTAAAGTATTTATCAACAAAGGAACAATTATGAATGGAGAACGTAAGGCACACTGTTCTGGTTGGTGTGTTGCTAAAGGGTGATTTATTTTACTGTTAGTGCTTAAGGTGTTCACACATTTTTAAGTTTGGAAAAAAAAATTACATAGAATTACTAGGACCTAAAGCAGTATCTAGGCCAAAAAAATTACCGAAGAAAATGCCATTGTCCTGAATACCATTATTTAATTAGGTAATGACAACATGCTGACTGTGTGGTGGTTTATATCACTTGACCTTCGTTATTATAAAACATCCCCAACAATCATTATAACCCTGTTTCCGTTGCACATGCCCAACATATCTTTAAGCATCTGTATAAATATAAAATCACTCCCCAATCTTTGGAACTAATTCAGACATTTTTCGACAGTTTAGGGTTTTTCCTGCCAAAAGACTGACACATGCTTGCCACATAACTACAGTTACAGTGCTCTGGTCATGATTTGAACTTACCACATACAATTTGATAGCATATTTACATTTTCCATATTTTTAGAATGGTTTGAGAATAAAAATATTTTGATTACTCCTCTCTCTTTGGAGATTTGTTGTATAAATCCCTGAAAATTGAGATGCTTATCACAACTGGATCTATATTCTTCACTTTCTGTTCTAAACTTTTAGGTAGGCTTTCTGTGTGCTAATAAAACAGCCAATAAATCTCCCTAGAGATAGTTAGTTAATCCCTGTACATAGTTTGTGTAGAAGTTTTTGAAACACTTTGGGATTCTCTAAGACAAAACACACTATGTAATTAGAAGTAGTCAGGAATTTTTTAAGGAAACATTTATTTTTCCATGAGAAAATACTGATTCATCAAAACTGAAACTGTTCATGGCAGAGGGTCAGTTTTTGACTAAATTTCCTCTTTTTGAAAAACAAATTTTAAAAGTATTTAGAAATTGTTGAAACCTGTAATTTTCAACAGTTTTAAAACAAAAAATTCCAGTTTTCTGGTTCAAAATGACTTTTCATTTCAAAATCTAAGCTAATGATGGTGAAAATTTAAAAATGTGAAAATCAAAATGAAATGTTTTCATTAATCAGAACCGAGTGGGTTCTTTTGTTTTTGATTTTCAAGTTTTCCAAATATGCCGATTGTCATTTTGTCCCAATTCAGGACAGAAATATTTTTTCAAATCACAACATTTTTCCTGGGATGGGGAAAAAAAATCATGCCTTGTTCTTTATATATTTTAATCAACCTAAAACTTGAAGGCTTTTTCCTTATGTTTAACCCTATCCCTATTTCCTCCCAGCCAGTCAAACTATATTCTTTCTAAAATCTAATACAATTTTTCTGTCCTCACCCCTCTTCTACTTAGCCTTAACTATTGGTCTCAATGAACATCCTACAGCAATTACTTTTTCCTTTTCCCAAAGAGGCTATTGGACATACAGCTAGCTGTGAGTGATTCATCTCACTTTCCCTAATATGCTTCCTACTCCCAATAAAATCAATCAGAGTCAAAAGTGGGAAAATTGGGCTAATTTTGGAGCTAGTTCTTATACTTCCTAAGCAGTTTACCTCTATCGGCACTGACCAACTCAGGTGCAGTACTGCCTAGACTCTTCCTCAGGAAGAATGAATGGTCAACACAATATATTTCTTAGAAGGTGAAGGAGGAAGGGGTCTAAAAAGGCTTCAAGTGGAGTTCAAATGAACACTCTTAAGATCTCTCAGAGGGCATTAGATAGGAACTTCAAGGAGTCTCAAAAAGGCTGGGGATTTCAAATGCAAACTTCTAAAGGAGCAGCCGAAGGCATCAAAGAGGCTTCTAGTCAAAAGAAATAAATGCAAGATTCTTTAAACAGCAAATCTTCAGGGTTGAGTTACACAAGTAATCCTTAAAAGGAAGTAGTACCACATATTCTTATTGTCTGAAAGCCATGGAAGATGCATGAAAGAGGATTCAAGTTATTTACAAGGTGACTTCTTAAAACTAGAAATCTCTCTGATCTCTTTTAAAAATTTATTTTAAGGAAAATAGATTTCAGCTTGTCTTGGTGCATGAAACACTCTTTGAAAGATTTTACTGATGCTATTTTATTGGGTTGGTTTGAAATAATGGCATACCATTGGACTGGAATGGTCTGAACTCAAATACTGCACACAGCTGGAGGCTGTCAGTGCTGGGGGGAGTGAATTAGGAGACAGCAAACAAACAGACCCCTTCAAATATTTATAGGCACCCTGGCATGCTTCCAAATTTATTTTTCATAAAATTCACTGAGGAAGTAGGGCTCTGATTCTGGTTCTGTCCCATTTGCTGGCATTACTTATCGCAGCCTTTAAATATGCTGCCTTAAAATGTACTTTGATTTCATTTTAGCCTTCTTTCTATGAGAGATATGTAATAGATTCACTGTTGAAATCCTC
>ML685763.1:2837443-2852726 GCA_007922175.1 Pelusios castaneus
TATTGTACAAGAGTCTATGCAATAAAAATAAAATAGCAAACCAAGATATCTTTTCTGCTTCTCTTCAGTAATTAAAATCTTACAACTGGTTAAAAAATAGACATTTCTGCAAAAATAGTTCCTTAGAATTGTTTGAATTTTTTCAGTTCGTTCTAGTCATACAAAGGATGAGACTGGTCCAGTATGCCTAGAATCTTCCCCCCCTACACCAACATGCACAAATTTTGGATTGGAATAATGATGTGAATTTTGCCACGTTGAGCCCCTGTAAAATGGCTTGCACCAGAAGCCATGATCATAATAATCCACAAGACTGGGAAAGTTTGAATATGGATCTGAATCCAGATCCAAATGTGTATCTTGTTGCCTCCTCATACAGTGCATCATTTAATGAAACCAGGATGATGAACAGAGCTGTAGTGCTTTGCTGGGTTAGTTAAAGAAATGTCAGGGAAAAAGATTGCTTGTTTTATTAAATTATGTTAACTACTATCTAAAAAATTCCTGCATTCTATAAAGTTGATATAAATACAATTGTGAGCAATTTAGAATTCTTCTGGAGCACAATAGAAAGCTAAGCAAAAAGTTTATAGGCCTTATTTCCACTGAAAATCCTTTACATAAGTCTGGCAGACATAGAAGCCTTAGAACAAGTAGAATCATCTTAATGCCCTTTTATAATGGCATTATAATGGAGTCATAGTGTAAATAAGAATCAAACCTTTTGTGTCCAGACAAAGCTCAACATGCAATCTATTTCACATGTCACTGCAGCAGTTTCCCTTCCAACAACTTATGATATTTGATGCATTTCAGTGATTGATTTGGGGCTAACATGCAATAGGGCCAAATTCTTCAATACAATTGCATACATTTATTACACTAGCAGAGAATTCAGTACATAACTTGCTGTTTCTGCCATCCAACTAGCCACCACCCCTTTCTCTCCCTTTTTCAGACAGAGGTGTTGAGAAGTTTGGCTATGAAAAAACCGCGTACACTCACATAATTCAAACATTTCTCCAGCACAATGTGAAAAATAAATCTATTCTGTACTCCAAATGTTGGGTAATCACTAGTAAATGCAGTCATTCCTTGCATTGAATAATATGATGTACATACAAGTATTATTTTTAGTACTACATACAATAATATCTTTGACTGATCTCCTACATGTTCCTAATCAGGATTTTGGAACCACCAAATTAAAGATGTTACATAAATGATCGAACCCAAGATTTATATAAGAAGCTATGCATGCTAGGACAAGAGAATGAATTTGTTTGCTTTTTTCTTTAATCATGAGCCTTAGTGCATTCATTAAAGATTGGCAGAAACACATAACGGATACATATCATAAAGATGACTTTTGGCTCAAATGAAGTTCATTCACTGGCCAAAAAAAAAAAAAAAAAAAAAAATGTTTGAGAGAGAGAAAGAAGTAAATCCTCAGGCTTGCTTCCCCACTCCCTCTCTTTTCCTGGAACAAGACCCATGTGGGGAAAATGGCAAATCCAAGCCATGCATTAAAAACAATTGCTGTTAAAAAATAAAATAAATAAATGAATAACGTCTACAGTGGCAAAAGTCTGCCAGCTCACACAGACAGGGACTTGATAATATTTGCTATATTGTGTTGAAATTAATCATCTGGGTCTTTTATTAACCCAGGAATCCCAGGGTAACGGAACTGCAAGCTGACAGACACAGGTATGCAATTTTGTTTGATCTCTGCTTTTTCAAAAGTACAGTAGTAAGTGAAAAAATTAATAAATTGTGGTTAAAGTTACAAATCCCCATAATGTTCATTCACCTTTACCTCGTTTTCAGAGTTGGTAGAATAAACATTTAAGCACACTTTAAGTACAGTCTGAACTTATTTCACCTTCTTAGAGATGCATTCTCTTGCAACACTTTCCTCAAGCTGTGTTCAGGTTACACAGCTTGATTAATTAATGCTTTATTAATGCTTTTAACTAATGGCTCCATAAGTCATGAATGTGAAATTGTTTTCATACTAATGTTTCTTTGCTCAGTGTTGTTCTCTTCCTGCTTCTTTACATCTGACCTGAGCTAGTTTCATTTAACGTTCCACCCTACATTATCCAAAGCAGAATGGGTTTTGTTTTTCTAAACATCAAGAACGATTCCAACAGCATACAGATTCCCATGTAGGGGTTTATGTGAACCTAGCAAATACTACCACTCACGATGGACTGGTTCAGTAAGGGGAAAGGAAAACAGCTGAGAGGTGTGGGTTTTTCTCTTTTTGTTTTGGTTTAGAATTTGGTAAAACTGGTGGGCAAGAGGAAGTAGACTGTTATTGTAGCTCTCACTTTAAAGAAACTGAACTACCAATACATTCCATGCAGAAAACGAAGCAATCTGCCTGCACTTTGAACTGTACTTTCTAAAGTAATTTAGTGTTCTGGGAATGCAGTTAGATGTGAACTCATGGGAAATGACTTCTGGATTAAAATCACACCTAAATGTCCAGATGAAATTGAAGACCAAGCTTTCTGCATCCACATGTGTATAATTTGAGTTCAAGCCTGCATTGATTTTTGCCAAACTAAAAGTTCCATGATGTGGAAATCTTTGGATATCTTCTGGCCAATCATGGGCTTTTAGTATAATGTTAAAAAATATTACATTGAATTATTTGAAATCTCCCATTGTAAAGCAGCAATTATGAGAACATCCCACTGAGCAGAAATGAGTGAGAATACATATTATATGGCTTTGCTGGATTTACTACTATGGTAATCCAGGGACGCCAAACATTTTTAGCTTTTCCAGAAAGCTTCACTGCTCACATTCATAAATTTCCTGTTTTATTTTTTTTTTAAACCAAGGCTCAGTCTTTTGGCAGAAGATCTTGTGTCTGAACAGAAGACAATACAAGAAGTGGATAAATGGATTATCATCAAAGGAAACCTACAAGTGTGCATCACAAGAAAGTTAAAGATGGCAATGGGTTTTCATGGTAAAACACACAATAAAATGGCTAAGACTAAAGTAAGATTCTGATCTGAAACATAAAAATGTTAACTTCTTTCTCCCCAACAGTTCAATTCCCTGGGCATATTCAGACGCTTATCTTAATGACTTTTTAGGATATGTCTTCACTGCAAGTTAATTCAGGTTCTCACCCAGGTTTTAGTCTAACTCCTTCCCCCGCTTACCATCTACAAAGAAAAACTATCTGACCCAGATTTGGATGTGTTTTTAGCTTGGACTTGCTTATGTAGTAAGAGGCATAAATTAGAGATCAAGCTCTGCTTTAACTCAAGTTGGAACCCACACACTTTGCAGTGGGGGCACAGGAAATCACTTGTGTGCTTATAGTCCTCCAATCCCTTCCCATAATTCCCCTCAAAGGACAGATAAGTTATCCTGCAACTGGCTAGGAAAGAAACCTAGAGTGTCCCAGAACAAAGAACCACAGGTTATACACCCAGACATGTGGAGACTGCAGAAACAGTGATAAAACAGTAACATAAGTTGGGCTTTGCTGTAGGGATGCTTACACCTGTGCAATGAAGACATGTTTAGGGACTATGTCAGTTTTTATTGATTTTCATTCCTTCTAGTTGACTTGCAGAGCAACCACAGCTAAAAGAGTGTGGGATGGATTCTATTCCTTGTGCATCAGCAACAAACATTAGCTAAATCCCAAATTAGTTACACTGCGCCAAAGTTACTGAGGCTATGGATTCATACAGGCACCACTGGGGGAATAATATGAAGACACTGGGGTTGCACAAACATCACACAGTGCATAATTTACCTTCATAATGTTTGTTAGTTAGATTATCTGCAAAATCTGCAACCTTTTCCCTTGTAAATTGAGCACAGTTGACAAAAAACAAAAAAAACACCCACCTCATTGAGACACAATAAACCCCACCAAAGCCTTTTTGGCAGAATAAAGCCATACTTTGTAAGTATTTGCCCAATCTATTTTAGCAACACCTACAATGAATTGTGGGAAAGGAGAATTTCTCCTGTCTTGGCATGCATAGCTGATGCAAAATTCAAGTTATCTTAACAGTAATTTCTTTGTTATGACTAAAACATTGCACGTGTCAAGCCAGTGAATTTAAAAGGTATAAAATTCATATTTAAAACTCATTTAATATTTTTCAATTTCTCAAAGTATTTTTCATGAAAACCAGATAACAGAACAGTATTATTCCTTATTACTTTTGTGAAACTATTTTCAGGCAGATCTACTGCAGGCACAGAACTTAATAGAATAATACTAACTTATGGGAGGCTTGCTCTGTTGATTTGTTTCAACAGGAAATATTGGTATATGTGTGCAGATTAAAGTTTACTACTTTGATCCCAAGCAAGATGACAAATATTGTAAGGAATTAATATTTAAAATCAACATATGTCGTCAATATCATATCACAGAAAAGATTTCTCTGTTATTGAGTATTAGGTCTAGACTTGTGGAAAAAACAAGGTGATTTTGATTCAAAAGGCTTTGGGAAAAAACAGTTTTTGTTTATACTTTGAGCTTGGGGTTTGAACAAAAAATGAAAGACCAAAACCACCATGTTTCATTTGTTTCTAAGCAGAAAACTGGTGAAACTGTTGAACTCTGCATAAACAGAGATCGCTTCACCAGGACTACCTCCAGTGGTCCCTATCACACAAAAGGCCTCATTCCACACCACAAAAGTCAATGGGAGAGGGGCAGATCATAAAGACATAAAATAAGGGAGTTGGCCAGCTAAACTCTTGGACAGAGTGTGGAGCTGGCCATAAGTTGGAAACAGGACTCTTGCTTATCTGAACCTCGTCCCCCATTGCATAGATGGTGTCTCTGCGGATCTATAGCAAATGAGGGCTGAGTGATGATTTGGTAAAGTCAGTTTTTGACTTGGTTAGAAACCTAATATTATTCCCAGTCAAAATCTCCCTGGCTGATGCAGGAAGATATCTTTTTCCCCCCAGACAGACAGAATAGCCAAGCTCTCCAAGTTTACATTCCCTAATTTCTTATGGGCTCAAGTCCTGTTGCTACGAAAATGGTTGTCGGCTTCCACAGCATAGAAACAGGAAGCAGGTTTCTGCAGAGCACAAGTTAACTAAAAGAGGACAGACTCCTGGAAATAAAGTGGAAGGATAAATTAATTCCAAAAAATACAGTGGGCCTAATTCTCATCTTTTTTTACACTATTGTAAATCAGGAGCAGAGTTATACAATTAGAGCCTGATTCACCACTCTATTACTCATTTTGCATGAATCTGCCTTCATTGTAGCCACTGCGTTACTCTGGTGTAAAACTGAAATAATGCAATAATGAATCAGGCTGGTATAAAACAAATGAGTGTAAAACTGTTGGTGATGTCATAATCATAACCACTGGCCCTAATTCTTCTGTCTGTTAAACGAGTGTAACTGCGGTGTAATTCCACTGACTTTGGTAGAGTTACACTGCTATAAAACAACACTTGAAAGTAGAATCAAATCCATGTTCTCCAGGAAACATGTAACTTTTTTTTATGGTTCTATTTTTTTCTAAAGTCATGAGAACTTTGTCATGATTATGGATACAATCCAGTAACATGCACACAGGTTTCTTTGTAAATAAGAAAAATAGCACTAGCCATATAATGGACCTCATTTTAGACCCTGAAGCAATATAAATGGGAGAAAAAAATATAAACCATTTGCAGCAGAGTTTTTGGTGTCTCTCTCTTTTTTTTTTTTTTTTTCTTTTAAGGATGAAAATATTGTAGTGTGGTGGCAATCCCCTCTCTGCTATGATGTTATAAACATACAGACTTTAGGGAGCTGGCCAGCTGAACTGAGGATTGAGGAGTTTGTGGAACCTGGGCCCTTGATCACCTAAACCTCATCCCCCATTTCATGGACAGGTTTGGGGACCTCTGAGGATCTTTGGCAAATGAGGACTGAGTGATTCACTTCAACAGAGAGATCTATCCCTGCACCTTTATTAGCATGGACAGAGTCCCAGTACCGCTGACGAGAACTGCCATCAGGAGTATGCCATAAATCTCAGATGCCTAAAAGGAACTCTACACCAGTCACAACAAGTCAGCTGCCCTTCCACCTCTAGCTCCTTAATCTCCAGGGACCTTATGTTCAAGCATGACCTGTCCCCACAATCCTGAATTCAAGTTCTGTTTGGGCTTCCTTGCTTGGTCCCTGCAACAACAGCACATGCCCTCTACTGTAGCCTGCAGAGTCCCATTTAAATAGGATCCCTCCACTCCAATCACAAGATAGCTGGCAGCAGGAAATATGGCAAGGTTTTTGGGGTTAGCTTTTTAGCCAACCACAGCTCTGGTGGATGGAGAGGCAAACTCTTTCAGTCTGCTCATCCAGCCAGGACTCAGTGGAGAGAACCAATTTGCATAGCACTGCTTCTGTTTTATGAGTAAAGGCTCCACAGTAGACATACAAATTATCTTTTAACAGCTATTGCTAAAATTTATGCCATAGAGTAGTTGCAATCTAAACAGCAAAGCCAAAAAAAAAAAAAAGTATTGACTGAATATTGAAGCCAACAAAAGCTTAAGAGTTCACACTGCCATATACCTTCTACAGTCATTTACAGCTATGCCAAGTGAATTTAACATGCTGTTCTTCTGATGCAGCTAGCATTATATAGCCATTCTGCAGAGGAGGAAAAGGTTATGGTGAATTAGATCCAAAATGTCTTTCTTGAAGCTGCAGATCTCAGATTGCTGCTCCCATGCTCCTAACGAGCACATCTCACAGCTAGAATATACATAGTGTTTACTTTTGGATTAATATTTAAGCTGCCTAAGGTATGAATACAAAGATTTTTTGATAAATGAATGGAATGGCCCAATCGTACATAATACACAGGCAGCTGCAAGTGTAAGATGTTGACTGTCCTTGTTTAATAACCTCAATACAAACTAGACAAGGTCCCTTCCCATCAATCCTGGTTAATAAACAAACAGAGTGTGACCTTCTTTTCCTCAAATTCAAGAATGAATACAATGAACAACATAGTTTCTTGCCCGAACCTCAATCAGAGACTTTTTCCTGAGTTAAAAGTCAGTTCCCAACAATCCTAACTAATTCTCAATACTGATCTTTGTGTTTATGTGTATTAATGTGTGTTTTTCATCACTTTCAGTTTTGCTTTTCCCAATACCCATTTATGACAGAAGATCAATACAGTGTTGGTTGATGAAGTTCATATTTATATATACATGTATGTATTTTGACTTGTTTCTCTCATGTGCTGAGACCCAAATCTGGAGTGCCCTCTAAATGAATAAATATCTACCTGGCTAGCCTAAATCGAGAGTAACTGGGCCAGGAACTGTGAAGATGAGCAGGACAAAAAGCAATTCTACCACTCTAGGCTATTGGGTGGCTATGCAATTGCTCTACAGAGACTGCCTCATTAGAAACAGCTCCCTGACAGAGTTGATGCTGGGAAGATGTGCAATAGCGTCATTGGACTCATGTTCTCCATAGGGAGTTTACGCCAAGTAAGACTTCACTGTCGAGTCATCATCTCACTGCTTTTCCTCTGAATTTTCCTTCAGGAGTATGTAGTTCATCCTTCTACAAAAATCAAGAGATCCAGAGCTTCCTGATCACAGGGTTCTACTGGAGACAAAAGGTTATCTGTATAGAGGCCCACTGACCTCCACACAAGATCCTTGGCAGCATGGATTCTTTGGAGTCCTAAACACACACAGGCACACGCCCCTGAACCCTCCAATGAAGGGGGCTGCATTTCCAGAGTGTAGAGAGGCTCAGCAATTTAGTTTCTCTATAGACCTGAATAGGAATGAGTTGCGTTTCCATCTGCCCCCTCACCACACAGATATCTTTAGACTCACGGACCCTTTGATTGAGATGTCAGAGTAAGTTGGTGTCAAGGAGATGCTCCACTATCTTCCATGTGGGAAATAAGGAAATCTCCATCCTTTACTTCACTGCATTCTTAGAAAAAGCCTAGACAAAAAAGATGCAACCTGAGGGAATACAGCCAAAGCATTCCTGATTGCAGACACACAGCAGTGTCAATCCACAGATAGCAACCCAGTTTAACTATCTGTCTAAGGCTTTCTGTAGGCTTCCATCATTGTACTAGCTACTGTCTCCTGATTTATACCGCAATGAGATCAGAACCAAGTTCTCTGATTTAGGGTCCACCATAAAATCTAAGGGCTTGTCTACACTAACATTTAGTTTGCACAAGCTGGGGTGTGAATCTACCCTGCCTTAGACTGCCACGGGTTCACTGCCAGTGTGGACTCCATGGAGGTGGCATTAACAATTTGTTAATGTGCATTGATTAGTCCAATTTAAAAGTGGACTAGATCAAAGTATATTAATAATTTGTTAATGCACATCAGCAGAGTCAACACAGACCGTTAATCTATGGCAGATTAGTGCAGGGTAGATTCATAAACCGGTTTGCTGAAAGCTAATTGTTCAGGCAAATAAGCCCGAAAGTTTCAGTGAGCTCACTGCAATCTCACAAAAAATGTGAGCATTTTGGTACGATACAGATTGCTGGCTTATGTGCACACCTCATAAGCAGCCATGAATCCATTGCACATCCATCACATAGTGTACCTGTTCATATGTTCCATATTTAACAGTGTTCATGAAAACTAA
Organism: Pelusios castaneus; assembly: GCA_007922175.1. Classification (NCBI taxonomy): domain Eukaryota; kingdom Metazoa; phylum Chordata; order Testudines; family Pelomedusidae; genus Pelusios; species Pelusios castaneus. The sequence continues at coordinate 2,846,097 of ML685763.1, forward strand.
TGTGGTGAACTCTACCTAAGGGCTATAAAAAGAGAGAACCCTAAAAAGGGATTAAAAGAGACACAACAAGTTCATACAGTGCACTCATTTATTCTAAACACTGCCAGAGCAACATAGTGTGACTGAAGAGGTTGGTATTTATGCTCAGTCTGTCTGATCTCCAGCAGAAACATTGAGATGAGTTTTGCATTTAGTTCTGAGAGTGGCTAGTTCCATCGTCACCTATAGACTATATTTAAATCTATAGGAATAATCTATATTTATTACATGTTAAATGAAACATAAAGACACTAATATATACTGGCCATCAAACGTCTGCCTAAAGGGCATTGCTAATCTATTGGTATGAAATTTCATGGGAAAAAATAGCTTTAAAGTAAGTTGCAACCATCTCACTGCTTAAAAGTTTCATGTTTGCAAAATGTTGGCTTTGGCACTGAAGTTTGCAAAGTTTAGAATGTTGATCTTCAACTTTATCTGAATGAAAACATACATTTTGAAGTATTCATTTTTTAAAAAATAAGAATTTTGGAGTGAAATCAGGATTGTTTTGCATTCAAAAACATTTCTACTTTTGAGCTTTTAAGGCATTCTAGCTAAACATCTCTTTAATTACTATTATCCAGAAAAAATCCCCCAGAAATACAACATTCTGACATAGAGAAGTTGCTGAGAATGTTCCTGATGCTCTGAAGGGAAATAGTGTAAGGCAGTGGATAGGGTATTGGATTGGTACATAGGAGACCACAGGTCTTATGGGTGACATTGAGCAGATCAAAAAATTACCCATGCCTTGGATTCCCCATCCATAAAATGAGAATTACCTCCTCTGTCTAGTGTTTTGTGATCTACGGGGGTGAAATGCTGTATAAGAAGTAATTGTTTTAATAAAACAACCAAAAACAATGTTTCTACCCATGATTGTAACTGGTACCTAATTATATAGTAATGGGCATGTCAGAAACCTGGAGACAGTAATTTTATAAGTAAAATATTTTAACCAAATGTTCAGAAAATCCACATGTAAGAAGTAAAAGTCACAAATTAATCATAAATTGGAAAAAATGGATCCTGATTGCATAAAAAAAGCAGAGAAAACATAACAGCAAAAATGCATTACTACATTTTGTTCCTGGACTGAGGATTCCATAATAGTTTTTCCCAGGAACATTCAGAGCTAAGGTGCTTTGGGATGACCTGATTAATCTCCCTTTTATAACTGGAACACAAATCTTCCTATCTAAGCACGCCTTTTCAGTTCAAACAGTACAATCTTCAGTGAAAAAGAGCAGGTTTTTTATTTGCTTGGAGACAGAAGAAAGTTGTTCAAAGCCAGCGATTGATGCTGAGAAGATATGCCATATGGCCCATACTGTAAAAATGTTGTTCTAATTTGCTGTTCTCTGAAGTACCAGCTTCAGAACCCTTCTCTGACCACTTCAAAACTCGAAGAGTTACAATGGGATAGGGCTCCTTGATGGTGCATTTGTTAACTCTGCTTCTGGTTATTGACAATTTATTTTATCACCGTATATGGAGTCTGCAATATTATTATGAATAATTATCTAAGGGGAAAATAAAAACAGTATGTACCTGGTTTCCACCACATCAGACACTCAAGGTCTTGTAATCTGTAAGAGGTTTGGTGCTGCCCTCTTTCTATCAAGCCTGGAGAAGATAAATATGATTTCTGAAAAACACCATTTCCGTGCGTGATGTTTTACGGATCTTTTAGTGCTCCATTACAAAAATTAATGTTGCATGAACAAATGCAGTCCTGGTAAATGGGCAGTGACTGTCCCTTCCAGTGCTATCACTAAAGCATATCAACAGATAATTTAGTCTTTGATGGAAGGCAGCTGCTGAATCCTCTCCCCTTGTACTAACTCACAATACATGACTAGGAAAAATTCAGTCACATTTTCTTGCAACACCTGGAGCAGCATATATGTAATATACTGAAAAGAGATGAGGTAACACTGGAAGTGGTAATGACAGTGTTCAAGTGAATATGAAGTCTTGAAATGGCTGAAGATGGAGTTTTAAAATAAATTATAGGAAACTGCATATATATGATTTATTGCACAAAATATGAGAAGATAAGGTAAACTGTGACGGGGCAGTATACACTATCAATGAGTACACTGCAGCCTAGACAGAGGTTGAAAATGAATTTCTGCAGATACACTTGAACCTTCTCTAAACTATGAGAACTAGGTATGTTTAGCAAATGCACTAACTAAAACAGACTTCTTAGCATGCTACTTAGCTACACTTTAGACAAAAACATTTTTTTTTTAAAAAGCATGATTTCGAGATTTGAGTTTAATTTAAATCACCAACTGGAACTATTGAATTGGCTCCTTCCACTGACATTCATTCTCTCTCTCTCTCTCTCGCACGTGCACACACATATGCACACACATACACACACTTTTGCTTCCCCAATCGCCCCCTGCCCCCCATTGTGCTATAGGAGGAGTAGCCACCTTCTTGGCGGTCTTGTTTAGGAGAGAGGGACTACCCATGGGAAGACACAAGAGTACGGAAAGCTGACTGTGGGGAAATAGATTCACCAGTCTCCAACCTCTGAGAGCTTCCCAGCCCACATTTGAACATTTGTGAATCTGGACTTAGATTTGCACGGATGTGATCTGGAAGCATGTTGAATCTTGCACCCGAGTCTTGGACTCAGTGGGATTGGGATGAGAGTGAATATTACACACAATTCTAATCTAGTTTTAGTTTAATACAGGGACACAAGTTAAATTAATGTTTATACTGGACAGCAAACTAGACCTCATCATTTTTAAAATTACCAAAAAGCAGTAATGCTTATTTGGGTCTTTTTCAGATACAGGCAGCTGGACCTGTAATTTAGAACTTTTGGTCTACTAAATCCACATCACAAAGCTTCCTCAGAGGACTATGAACAACCTTGAAAGGTTTACAGCTATATATTCCAATCCAAAGAATCTTGTGGTTACTTTAAAAATTCTGCCTTCTTTTTGTGATTTCTTACTGTTAGTTGCTATGCATTTGCAAATTCCAGAATATTTTCCATAGCATTTTGTGCAGCTTTTCAGAGATTTGTGTAGCAATTATTTGAAAACCTACAGAGGTGAGAAGCATGTCTGTGTTTTTCTGAACCCAGATTATATCCAAAATTAACTTGTTTCACTTTCAGAAAAAAATATTTCCACTAAATAGCCTAAATAGCATCCAAAAACCCATGAGTAATAAAATAGAATAACCACTTAGAAAATTTAATTTATTTTTTGGCTTCTAACATTAAAGAAAGTCTCCACAATCCATTTTATGCTTTCTATTGTATATTATGTTGCTGTCAATGCCTGCTTCTGCTAAGCTGTATTCATATAGTACAATGTATAATAGAGCTACATCTGCATACTTTCTTAGACAAATGAGTTTACAGTAAATGGAAAATTTCTAAGAAATGGTTTTGATAAAATTGGCAAAAATACTGTGGAAAGATTAATGGAAAATAGGTCCATTTTGAACCATGTAAAATGGAAACAACTTTGAAGTGTCATTAAACTATTTCCATTTTTCTACCATGTCTGTGGGTATGTGTTCCAGGCTGAGGCAGAATGCAATAGCTTTCCAGAGCTTAGACTACTCTGAAGCAGACCTGGCGAGGCAATATGGTAGGAGTGGATATTCTAACATTTGATACACAGTTATGGTGTGACTAAAGTAGCCAGTACGCAGTCATATTGTTTAACTGAGTGTGTCAGGAACAGGTTTGAAAAAACAAACAAGGCTATACTTGCAGCATAGGTTTGACCCCAATAAACACCAAATACAGAATGATATTCCTTACAACTGGATGCTACTTCTACTCATGATGAGTGGACTAAGTCCAACAGTTAGTGCCACAAAATCCACAAAACAACCTGCTGCCTAATCCTGTTGGTGCCTAAACCTTCTAGGCATTAAAGTCCCCTACATTTCAGCAGCTGGACATGTGCACAGCTACCTAAATCTGACACTACTGAACAGCTCGGCTCCCAGTCATGCCTAATCCCAGACTGGATTCATAAACAAGGTTTCCCCACCATCACCTATCTTGCCTGCTGGGTCCAATCCAGTAGACCTGCTCTGAGTACATGTAACCAGCCTCCCTTCCCAAGAGACAAGAAGAAGATAGGAAAGTTAAATTATTGTTCCACCTGTAGCAAAAAAGGGACTGGAGAACCTAGGTCTCCTACACTGTGAGTAAGTATGTTCACCACAGAGCTAATGATCAAAAGACTGACCTGACTTAGGTACCTAACCCAGGAGAGGGTTCATGGTTAAGAATCCTGTGTGGAGATAGGTGTTTAAATTCCTCAGAGTGTCAGGGTTTTGGCCACACCCATCTCCTCAGCATTTCCTACTGGGAAGCATAAACAGCTCTCAGCTTGCAGGCTTCCATGAATCCCTTTTCAGGTGCCTAACAACACTGGTGGTTGGACACCTAAAAGTTAGGTGCTACACCACCTACATCCTTCTGAATCTAGCCCTTATTGCATCAGATTGTAAGTGTTGCCTCTCCCCTTTTCTAGTAGTTCAGATATTGATGCTCACCACCCGTAAATGTTTGAAAACACCTATATTCATAACAGATCTGAATGCATCTGTTATTGATGAAGTGGAATTATCACATACCTCGAAATATGCATTAACAATGTTGAATATGATAAGCAATCTGTTCCATCTTGTATTTAGCTGTGATGCTCTGAGTATCCTTCCGAGACCTGAAGAAAAGCTCTGCATAAGCTCAAAAACATGTGTCTCTCACCCACAGCAGTTGGTCCAATAAAAGATATGACCTCACCCACCTTGTCTCTCTAATATCCTGGGCTACATACAGCTACGGCAATGCCACACACGCATACCTCACAGTCATACTATGTTCACCACTACAACTGGTGAACACCTGTGGCTTATTAGCCATGTACTTTGTTGGAGATATTGATGCTGCCAGGTTCAAAATAGCCTTGTAAAACCCATATGCATTCATTTTACAGAATGATTAACCCTCAAGGCAATCATCCTACTCTTCTAATGGCTAATGTAGTTAGAGGCTCATGTGATTCCTTCCTGTTCCTTTAAAAGCTGGAATTTTTCTAGAAGACAGAGAAAACAAATAAGGTTTTACAGGGCCATTTAGGCTCATTTACAGTCATATTTTCCTGGTATTGGAGGAAAAAAAGGGTAGGATCAACTTGCTGTGAAACTTTCACCAGCTAACATATATAGGCTTTCCCATCCATTAGCACTGGTTCTTCTGGTTCCTTGTCCTTCTCCCCTCACCTCTCAGACTATAAAGCTAGCTGTCTCCCTCTTCTCCTTTTCCTCCTTACGGAAATGGCTAGCTGTGTCCTCTGGAGTAACCTCTAATGAGTAGCCTGTTTGTAAGGATTACAGTCATTGTTTGGTTCCTTATTTCTGCTTTGAACTACAGTATGAAAAGAATGGAGAAGAGGGACATGCAAATAGCATCAAGCCAATGCTGAGTATTCTCCTAAACCTGGACTGAAATTTGCATAGTGAATAAAACCAGATTCTGCCTGATTTCCAATGAGATTCACATGAATGTTTCACGTAGCCTTATTCTCTAATCAGTCTTACAGAGATGTCAGACTTATTCTGTCTCACATTGGTTAGATCCTGTCCTGTGCTGCACCCACTCTTAGCTCATGACTCTCTCTCAAGAGCAGTAATCCCCAATTTTTTTACCCCAGGTCACACTCCCCACCCAGCTGAGGCTGTGAGCAAGGCCATAGTCAGTGGCTGGGGCTGGGAGTGGGGCCATAGTCAGGAGGCTGCGGTCAGAGCTAGAGGCTGGGGGCCAAGACAGGAACTGGGCACTCCATCTGGGGTTGTGGCCAGGGTCCAGAGGCTGCAGTTGGGGGTGGGACTGGAGCAGGGTTTGGGGCAGAGCAGAGTTGGGTGGCACCCACTCCCTTCCTCCCCCCGCAGGGCGGGTTGGCCAGAGCCCTGCCATGCTCCCTTGCAGACCCTAGGGAGGCATGCCACACAGTTTGGGGTCCTCTGCTCCAGAGTATGCTCAGCCAATAAGATCAGGGGGAAAATCATTAAAATATTTAATTGAATGGTAAAATGGGCAGTTTTATAACCACATAGTAAAGAGATTTGTCATAATGTACACACTGTTGGGCAATAATGCAATAGTTGCCTTGTGAAGATAAGCCCTCAGACTTGTAACTAAACACACAAACACTTACCATTAAACCTGACATAGTCCATGATGGCAGTTTTTAGACAGAAAATAAATGATATTCTACATTGCACATACCCAGTCCAGCAAATTCTACTGTACTGTCTAGAAATGTATGAATATGCACGAATATCAATGAATATATATTGCATCACACAGGGCAGACTGTCTACCCCAATTCGAACTAACTAATTTGAACTAATTTTAGTTAGTTTGAATTAATTCGAACTAGCAAAATTTAGTCAAATTCCAAAGGGGTAGCCGTGTTAGTCTATTGTAGAAAGACAACAGAGTCCTGTGGCACTTTTAAAGACTAACAGATTTATTTATCGCATGAGCTTTCGTGGGAGAAAATCCCACTTCGTCAGACGCGTCTGACGAAG
>ML685763.1:2853126-2872447 GCA_007922175.1 Pelusios castaneus
TTCGTCAGACGCGTCTGACGAAGTGGGATTTTCTCCCACGAAAGCTCATGCGATAAATAAATCTGTTAGTCTTTAAAAGTGCCACAGGACTCTGTTGTCTAGCAAAATTTAGTTCAAACTAAGCAAGTGCCATTCGAATTAGCGAATTGCATTGAGTTCAATAGGCCGGTTAGGTCGAACTAAGCAATTAGTTTGAACTAACATGGCCACATTGGTTAATTCAAACTAACTAGTTCGAATTAACCCTTAGTTCGAATAGCATATTCGAATTTATTAGTTCGAATTAAGGAAGGCCTTAATTCGAAATAATGAAAGCCTAGTGTAGCCATGGCTTAAGTTAGTTCGAATTAAGTTTCTTTAATTCAAACTAACTTGCCAGTGTAGACATAAGCCCAGGGTTTTTGTCAAGAAAACAAGAGGTATTTGGTGGGTAACTAAGTGGTAGCAATGGGAAGGTGCTGGCTGCTGAAAACTGCACTAGGATTGGAGCAGAAAATTTAGGAACTCAACTTCCTCAGCTCTGCAGTGCCCAGCTCTGTGGGGCAAAGAATCTATCCCCTCAGCTTTTACCTTGCAGGGAAGTTCTCAGATATAGCTTTGGCCCTGGTTCCATTTGTTAAAAGAATCCATTTCTGCTGGGTAAGAGAACCTTTTGCAGATATGCTAAGTGTACCTTAGAAATGGAACTGAACATAATGATGAGCATTGAAAATAGTAATCAAACTGACTGAAGCAAGCCATTTGGTTTTAGTGGATGAAAGCAAGTTTCTTCTTTTCTTAAAATATGTATTACTAATGCTGTAAGGAATGTAAAAACAAAATATAGCATAACATGTAAGTTGCTTGACTACAATGTTTTCAAAGGGTTGGGAAATGCTAAGCCATATAGTCCTTACATGTTTTTGAGAGGTTCAGGAAATATAAGCTATAAGAGAATTTGAGTATATGTAATCATGTTGTTAGGGCACATTTGTTTCCCTTGCTGCTGGCTGCTGGTGCTAGACGCAATGCTCCACATTTTGCTTCCAGAAGCAAGAAAGAGAAAGCAGCGGTGTTGGACAAGCATTAGGAAGTTGAAGCTATTGCAATGCTTTTATTTATAGAGTTGCATGCTCCAACTCTCTCCTTACAGAGAAAGAGAGAGATCTCATCAACTAAGAAGTCTGTGGTGTCCAAACCTACTATTAACCATATTTACCATGATAATGCAGAAGGACCAACAAAGAAGGTGCCCCATTATACTAGGCACTATACAAACACAGATGCTCCCTTCCCAAAGATATTATAACCTAAATAGACAAGACAAGCAGAGGGTGAGGGAGCTGCAGAACACAGAGTGAGCGATGTGATGGCAGCAAACAGCATATTAGTTCCATTTTCCTTGGGAGGGAGATCAACTAAATGGAAAGAAGAGAAAAAGGAATGGGGCAAGGAAGGTAGGGGGAAGAGGAGAAGAGGTGCAGGTATAGAATCATAGAATAATAGGGATGGAAGGGACCTCATGAGGTCATCTAGTCCAACCCCCTGCTAAAAAGCAGGACCACTCCCACTAAATCACCCCAGCCAGGGTTTTGTCTAACCGGGCCTTAAAAATCTCCAAAGATGGAGATTCTACCACCTCCCTAGGTAGCCCATTCCAATGCATCACCACCCTCCTAGTGAGAAAGGTTTTCCTAATATCCAACCTTGACCTCCCCAGCTGTAATTTGAAACCATTGCTCCTTGTTCTGTCCTCTGTTACCATCAAGAACAGCCTAGCTCCCTCCTCTTTGGAGCACCCCTTCAGTAGTTGAAGGTTGCTATCAAATCCCCCTTCAGTCTTCTCTTCTGTAGACTAAATAAGACTACTCCCTTCAGTCTCTCCTCATAAGTCATGTGCCCCAGCCCCCTAATCATTTTTGTTGCCCTCCGCTGAACTCTTTCTAATTTGCCCACATCCTTTCTGTAGTGGGGAGCCCAAAATTGGACACAGTATTCCAGATGCGGCCTGACCAGTGTCAAATAGAGGGGAATTATCACATCCCTCGATCTGCTGGCAATACTCCTACTGATGCAGCCTCATATGCCATTGGCCTTTTTGACCGCGGGGGCACTCCACTATTTACATCCAGTCATCACATCATAGAAGGAAATCAGGTTGGTCAGGCATGATTTGCCCTTGGTGAATCCATGTTGACTGTTCCTGATCACTCTATTTTCCTCCAAGTGTTTCAGGATGGATTCTTTGAGGACCTACTCCATGATTTTCCCAGGGATTCAGGTGAGGTTGACCAGTCTGTAGTTCCCCGGATCCTCCTTTTTCCCTTTCTTGAAGATAGGTACTATATTTGCCTTTTTCCAATCCTCTGGGACCTCCCCTGTTCGCCACAAGTTTTCAAAGATAATGGTCAGCAGCTCTGCAATCACTTCAGCCAACTCCCTCAGCACCCTCGGATGCAGTTCATTCGGTCCCATGGACTTGTGCACATCCAATTTCTTTAAGTAATCCCTAACCTGACCTTCCATCACCGAGGGCCGCTCTTCTCTCCATTCCACATCACCCCGTGTAGTAGCCTCGGAGCTGGCCCTCCCTGTGAAGACTGAAGTAAAAAAGCATTGAGTACTTCAGCCTTTTCCGCATTATCCACCATGAGGATGCCTGCCCCATTCAGTATGGGACCTACACCACCCCTGATCCTTTTCTTGTTGTTGATATACTTATAGAATCCCTTTCTGTTATCCTTCACATCTCTTGCTAGCTGCAACTCCAATTGTCCTTTGGCCTTTCTGATTTTATCCCTGCAGTCCCGAGCAATATCTTTATATGCCTCCCTTGTCATCTGTCCAAGCTTCCACTTCTTGTAAGCTTCCCTTTTATATTTCAGCTCCCCGCAGAGTTCTCTGCTAAGCCATGCTGGGCGTCGTCCACGTTTGCTGTTCTTTCTGCACATCGGAATGTTATCTTCCTGTGCCTTTAACAGGGTTTCTTTAAAATACAGCCAGCTGTCTTGGACACCTTTCCCCTTCAGATCAACCTCCCAAGGGATCCTGCCCATCAGCTCCCTAAGGGAGCCAAAATCTGCTTTTCTGACGTCCAGGGTGTGTGTTCTACCTCTTTCCTTCCTTCCATTGATCAGGATCCTGAACTCTACCATCTCATGGCTGCTGCTGCCCAGGTTGCCATTTACTTCTACTTCCCCGATCAATTCTTCTCAGTTTATGAGCAATAGGTCTAGAGGTGCAAGGCCCCTTGTTGGTTCCTCCAGCATTTGTACTAGGAAGTTGTCCTCAATATTCTCCAAAAACTTCCTGGATTGTCTGTGCACTGCTGTATTGCCTTCCCAGCAGATGTCAGGATAATTGAAGTCTCCCATAAGAACCAGGGCCTGTGATCTGGAAACTTCTGTTAGTTGTCCATAGAACGCCTCATCCACCTCCTCCTTCTGGTCTGGCGGTCTGTAGCAGACACCCACCATGACATCCCCTTGTTGCATTTTCCTCTAAACTTAACCCACAGACTTTCAACCGGCTTGTTTCCACTTTCATAGTGGAGCTTTGAGCAGTCATACAGCTCTTTTACATATAGCGCTACTCCTCCCCCCCTTCTTCCCTGCCTGTCCTTCCTGAACAATTTATATCCGGCCATGGCAGTGCTCCAGTCATGCAAGTTATCCCACCACGTTTCTGTTATTCCAATTATATCATAGTTCCTTGTCTGTGCCAGTACTACCAATTCTTCCTGCTTGTTTCCCAGGCTCCTCGCATTTATGTACAGACTCTTAAAATACCGGGCTGATTGCCCTACTTTGCCCTGTCAATTCTATGGAGTAAAGCTGAGCTAAAGAGACTGAGGGAGAGGAAAGGAGAGGGTGAGAACTAACAGCCCAACAACACGGAGCAGAGAACATGTAATCTAAACTGTAGAAATGTCTCAATGTCTGAATGCCCCAGCTTTGGCTGCTTCTGCCGCTGTACCTCATGGCTGGAGTCGCTGGTTGATTCGTCCCTGTAATTTTCTGCAAGGCTACATGGGTGGTGGGGCTGGGAGAGGAACCACTGGGGTCCTAGTGCCCAAAGTATGTGGCAGGATGTCCAAAGAACAAGTGCCATCAGTGATACACTAGGTGACACCCTTCCTCTCTGAATAAGTGCGCCAATGGAATTCTGGAGGTGAGGTGCTGTTGGAAGTGTAAAACTGAGAACCTGGCCTGCCACCTGATCTCAAGAAACTTTTGTGAGAGTAGAAGTATTAATCCCAGAGGCTTGGACAAATGTCATCTTGAGATATTTTTGTACACAGGGTCTCCCTTGGAATTGCAGTCAGATACAATATTGTCTCTCACGTCACTTCACCATTGTGTACCTTTGCTGTGCTCAACTACACACTATTGCATTGCCCAGCGGATATGCCCTCAGCTTCACGGCACATGAAGTGATATCTGTGCAAAAGGCCTGATTCATAAACGCCCCCTTAATCAGTGCAAAGATTCCCATTGACTTCAGTGGACTTTAGATGATTTTCACAGACCTTTTCTGGCTGCTGAAAGAAAGTCAGGTTCAAAATCTTGTATTTATCTCCAAAGTATTCAGTTGCCTGAGCCCAACTGTGATGATCCGGGGAATCTCTATGTACAACTTATGGATTCTTTGTAATGTTTGGGACTCTTTACGTGTATCTAACTGAATCAGACCATAGGCTCCACTTTGACTATCAAGTTCTTTACCTTCTCTGTCATTCTGGCATTCCAAAGGCTGATGGCAATGGGCTGACTATAGAGAGTTACTGACTTAAAGGCTATGCCACTGAAATGGAGCAGCTCTAACCAATAGGCTGGCTCCTACCCAGAAGAACTAATTATCAGTGGAGAAACTGTCTGGTAGTGCAGTCACTTGGTTAGGATCTGGGAGATTGCTGAGTAGAGCTGCAGATTTGTCAGAGCAGTCTGATTTTAAAAAACCCCAGAGCACTCATGGTAAATTTAGTACAAGTCACAGTTTTAGTGACTGCTCTGATTTTTTATTTAAAATGCCCTGCACCAAACACCTGCAGCAGCACCCTCCGCTCCAGCACTACAGCCCTAATCCTGGCCTTGGTGCTGGTGAGGGAATTGCCAGGTGGAAGACAGCACTGGAGAATGAGCCCACTTTGTACTCAACCCAGGTTGTGGAAGCTTCTGTGTCCCCAGGGCTGGGCCTGGCATATTGCAACCAGGCATTGCAATCAATTTTGCTACTGTCCCTCCCACCCACACACACCATGATGGAGGGACAGATAGGCCCAACTTGAGTGGCTCTGCAGCTCTGCATGCCAGATGTTCCCACCTAAAGTCTGGAGCTGGGCCCAGCCCACGTGACAGGAGCTGCAGGGACTGCTGCTGCAGGGTGAGTCACAGTTGCAGCAAGAAATTAAACAAACAAAACACCAGTCGCTGATAAATGGGAAAGATCACAATCTCAATTACTTTTTTACCTCAGTAACAAACCTTACTGATGAGGCAGGGCAGAGCCCTGCCTACTTGAACTCAGCTGGCACCATGGAAGCTCCCACAGAGGAATGAGCTGGATTGGGAGGCGTTATTGTCACGATATTTGCTAGGTTCTACGTGATCTGTACTGCCTGAGCTTTAGCTGTTCAGAGAAGAGTGATGGCATTTTAGAATCTTGTGCAGAGTCTGTCTGTGTATATTAAGCCTCTACACTTGCCATATTGTGCCCTTGATGAGCTAAATCAGGAAGCTCACACGTATGGGTGCAGTTCCAGAGAGGATGTGTTTAGCTACGGGGGAAGTCTGAGGGGACAGTACCAGTTCCAGGGACTGAGAAGGGAGCTGCACAGTCTAGGCTCTGTATCATGAGAACATGCCTATGAATCCTAACAAAGTGACAGTGCCTGGGCTCTATTCAAACTCTAGGGATCCCGCAGCTAGGACCCTTCACTGCAGCCTGAGTGGTGAAGGAGAAGCATTCAAACAGAGCTGTCACATCAGCATATCTAAATGATAACAAGCTCTGGGATGAAGATCATGATAGACAGCCCCACTCCTCTGGCACAATGTAATTTACTATCATAAGGGTAGTGGCTGGTGAGACTTGCCCACATGCTCAGGATTTAATATTTGGGGTCAGGAAGGAATTTTCCCCCAAGGTAGTTTGGCTAGGGGGAGGGAGGAGGGGTGTTTGCCCTCCTCTGTAGTGTGGGGAATGGCTCACTTGCTGGTGGATTCTCTGTATCTTAAAATCTTTAAATCATGATTTGAGGACTTTAATAACTCAGTCATAGGTCAGAGGTTTATTACAGGAGTGGGTGGGTGAGGTTTTGTGGCCTGCATTGTGCAGGAGGTCAGACTAGATGATCGTACTGGTCCCTTCTGACCTTAGAGTGTATGAGAATCATAGGTAGAACTTCTCAGCGGCTAGTCAGAGACTATGGAATGAACCAGGAGCTAAGGACCATCACAAATCTTTGCTCCAAGTGCAAGACTCACTTTTTCATCCTGCCTTCGCTGTCCATCACACAGAGCATAATTTAAAAAAACCCTACTAAAATAAAAGACTACACTGCACTGCACACATAATTTTCTCTCCATGGGGAAATGATGAGAGAAAGAACAAATCACAATACCACTTAATATATTGCTGTAAAGTGCTCCGATTCTAGAGCAGTGAGGGTGCTATTAGAAGCTATTTAGCAGAGATGGCCAACTGGTTGATTAGCTGCATGCAGCTCTTTTACAGTTAAAGTATTGACTCACAGAGTCCCCTATGCCGCCCGCCCCTCACCCCTCCCATTTGCCGCCTACCAGATTAGGGTGGGGAGCTTCTCCCTTGCAGCAGGGTTGTGGATTTTGCCTAGTGGGGAGGCATGGAGTCCTGAGGAGGTCAATAAATTTGGCCACCCCTGCTATATAGGATACAGTTGTATGCAGGTTAGTATAATCTGAATTTTGTGTAGCGGATCAGAAGCAACTGATTCATTTGAGATAATTTCCAAATTAGAGATGGCAATGATGTATTCTGCTGACAAAATCTCCATGTTGCGGACTACCAAGATATAAAAGATATAACCTCCCCCTTAAAAAAAAATGTTAAACTCTATTTTGTGGTTAAACTGAAATCTTTTTTTGTTTTTAATTAGACCATGACTTTCTTCATTCCTAAGATGTCACCTGCTAAGACATGTTGTTGCCATAGAATCCATAGAAAAAGATCATTGCATTCACACACACAGATTTTAAATTTCAACAAGATCATTTTTTACTTGCTGAGTGTTTCATTTAATATCAAAACTACCCCACTGGTGATTTGGAAACAGTATTCTTCCATCTCTTACCAAAATACTATTTTCATCTAAGTGCTAACCTACAATTTCCCTTGCAATTCTTCTCAATGTGTTTGTCACCATTCAAGCACAGATTTTGAGTTATCATGGTTTCATTCAAATTCAGTGGTTTTACTTGACTTTATAAAGTCCATGACTGACATAACCAACTCCTATGACTAAATAGCCTGCCCCAGTCATTACTTCAATGAGACATGTAATAAATTTCCATTATAAGTTTCAGTAAGAAAGCTGAAGTCCAAAGACATGTTACTCTAGATTTACATATAACAAAGAAAATAATGGATTCTACTCATGGAACGGGAAAAACAGAATTTCTAATTGTCCATCATTACTGGTCCCATAAAAATTCACACCTCCAAAACATTTCCTACACTTTGAAACAGGTGGCTTTTTCTAATAAACCCATCTTATGGGAGGTGTATGTTATTACTGAGATGGATAGCTATATTTAGACATCTGTATATATTGTATTACACATCTCAATTTCTGTCTAATTTTGTAATGAATAAATTTTGCTCATGTTCCTGAGTAGACAGATCACTAACAGAATCAAGTGATAGTAAGCACTAGAAATGTGGTCCAACCAAATAAATACCAATATGTATTTAAGCAACCCTAAAACAGCATATTTGTCCCGCTCCAATCTGTTCTGATTAAGGGTAGGAAAAATCTGTTCAAAGGACTGTATATAGTGGCAGGCCACCTATGCACAGGGCCATGTGAACCACTCTCCCAGCCCCTAGGGTTTGTTGCTTTCTGAGGCACCTGTCCCAGAAAACCTACATGGTGAGATCTCTCTGAGATTTTAAGACAGCTAGACAGTTTTCCGCTCATGTTCCAACACAGGTCTGTAAATCCAAAGGAATGCCTACCACCAGCTCTAATTTGGCCCCAGGGAGTGTCAACAGACTGGACTTCCTGCTGGGAAAGTGTAGTAAAATGATATGGTGGGACTTTCAAAAGTACACATCAATGTCCTAACTCTCTTCACATGAAATCACAGAGAGCTGTAAGAATAAATAACCATTTTGGAAATGTGACAATTTTCTTGGGCTAATTTTAGCAGCTTCGGTCTCTTGTCTGTTCTCAGCTAACTGTGAGAAAAAAAACAATGCACTTACAGACCATCATGAAACTGACCACAAAAAGTGCAGGCCCACTGATAAAATCAAACATATCAAAGACAGACAGAGGAAACAGAGTACTTTCAAAAGAGACTCCCTTATTTTGGAGAGGGTAAATCATACAGTGCTTCACCCTATCCAATGGAAAAATGAGCAACTACAGCAAGATAAAAATCATTGGGTCAATTCTCTCCTCAGACACATGTATCCAAAGAGAATTTGGCCAGAAGTATAGTTATTAAAAGATAGTGCTACCCATAGAAGTTGAATTAAAGTAATAGGGACTTTTCTTTTTTCATTACTCAGGTTTCACCCTACTGTAATTCCAGCGATGTAAACTAAACTAGTCCTTATTTACACTGGTGTGAGAAGATAATGTCCTTTCCAGGTCCTTTTTTACAGTGCTGCTACTTAGCCAATCAATCCCCAGCCTGTAGCAGTACATGGGATTTTTCTGTCCTAAGTGCGGGACTTTGCACTTGTCCTTATTGAAGCTCATGAGATTTCTTTTGGCCCAATTCTCCTATTTGTCTAGGTCTTCCTGAATCCTATCCCTGTCCTCCAGAGTATCTACCATTCCACCCCAGCTTCGTGTCATCTGCGAATTTACTGAGTGCAATCTATCCCATCCCCAAATCATTAATGAAGATATTGAACAGAACTGGCCCCAGTACCAACCTCTGGGGCACGCCACTCATTACTGGTTGCCAACTAGACATTGAGCCATTGATTCCTACTCACTGAGCCTGATGATCTAGCCAGTTTTCTATTCACTTTATGGTCCATTCTTCCAATTCATACTTCCTTAACTTGCTGACAAGAATGCTGCGGGAAACCGTATCAAAATCTTTGCTAAAGTCAAGGTATATCATGTTGACAGCTATTCCTGCATCCGCAAATCCAGTCATCTCATCATAGAAGGAAATCAGGTTGGTCAGGGACGTTTTGCCCTTGGTGAATCCATGCTGACTGTTCCTGATCACTCTATTTTCTTCCAAGTGTTTCAGAATGGATTCTTTGAGGACCTACTCCATGATTTTTCCAGGGATTGAGGTGAGGCTGATTGGTCTGGAGTTCCCTGGATCCTCCTTTTCCCTTTCTTGAGAATGGGTACTATATTTGGATTTTTCCAATCATCCAGGACCAACCTCCTTCGCCACGAGTTTTCAAAGATAATGGCCAACGGCTCTGCAATCATATCGGCCAACTCCCTCAGCAACCTCGGATGCAGTTCATCCGGCCCTATAGACTTATGCACATCCAACTTCTCTAAGTAGTCCCTAACCTGACTTTCCATCACCAAAGGCCACTCTCCTTCTCTCAATTCTGAGTTACCCAGTGTAGTAGCCTGGGAGCTGCCCCTGGCTGTGAAGACTGAGGTAAAAAAAAGCTTTTTCCACATCATCCACCATGAGTATACTTGCCCCATGCAGTAAGGGACCTATACCAGCCCTGATCCTCTTCTTGTTACTGACATACTTGTAGAACCCCTTCCTGTTATCCTTCACATCCCTTGCTAGATGCAATTCCAATTGCCCTTTGGCCTTTCTGATTTTATCCCTACAGTCCCGAGCAATATCTTTATACGTCTACCTAGTCATCTTTCCAAGCTTCCACTTCTTGTAAGCTTCCCTTTTACGTTTCAGCTCACCGCAGAGTTCTCTGTTAACCCACACTGGGCGCCTGCTATATTTGCTGTTCTTTCTGCAAATCAGAATGGTATCTTCCTGTGCCCTTAGTAGGGTTTCCTTAAACTACAGCCAATTCTCTTGGATGCTTTTCCCCTTCAGATCAGCCTCCCAAGGTATCCTGCCCATTAGTACCCTGAGGGAGCCAAAACCTGCTTTTCTGAAGTCCAGGGTGTGTGTTCTGCTTCTTTCCTTTCTTCCTTTGATCAGGATCCTGAACTCTACCATCTCATGGTCACTGCTGCCCAGGTTGCCATTTACTTCTACTTCCCCGATCATTTCTTCTGTTTGTGAGCAGCAGGTCAAGAGGTACAAGGCTCCTAGCTGGTTTGCATCTCTAGTAAATTTATTTTGAAACCATTTTGTCTCCCAGCAATTTGCTTCAGGTTTTGGCTATACTAAAGACCTTAACAAACAAGGAAGCCTGTGGCACTTTTAAAGACTAACACATTTTTGTTGCAGTATAGCAGCACCTCCACCAATGAAGCTGTGCCACTCTAACTTCTTAAAGTAACCGTTATAGAGCTCTTCTGCTGACTTACTAACTGCACCCCCAATGAGCACCAATAGCTGGGTTGACAGGGGAAGCTGTCTGGCTGACATGCATAGTCCACACTGGCACTTCTGTCAATGTAATGTATGTCAGTTGCAGGGGAGCTTATTCACGCCCCTGAGCCAGGGCCGGATTAAGCAGCCCAGGGGCCCCAGGCTGCCCTCCACTGCCCCCTCCCCCCACAAGGGTCCCGTCCCCCCCAACCACACCTGCCCTGCCAGCGCTGACTGGGGCGGGGAGTGCTGGATTATCACAGGGATTTTAAGGGCTGGAGCCCAGAGGCCCCCTTTCTGCCAGGGCCTAGGGCTTCAGTCCCTGCAATAATCCAGCCCTGCCCTGAACGTTCTAAGTTATACTATCATAAGTGGTAGTGTAGACATAGCCTTGCAAGTTGATCTGCTTAGAGATGACCAAAAAAATTTGGCAAATAGTTTATTCACCAAAAAATGCAGTTTCAGTTAACCTGGAACTATTTGTGAATTCATGTTGAGTTTGCCAGTATGTTTCATCAAACTGGAGAATCAAAATGGATGTATAGTGTGGTAGTGCCCTCTTTATAACAGTGGTGAACACACTCATCTGTGATGGAGAAGACCTGGGTTCAGTGAACTCGGATCTACACTCACAGGAGATTCCCATAGCCACTAAGCTAAATTTCTCTCTGTGTTAGCGGATCCATTTCATATCAGTAATTAATAGCCATTGAACCAGGGACTCAGCTTAGGTCTCCCACCTTTCAGGTGAGTTCCCCAACAACTGGGCCATAGAGTCATTCTCGCGGTCTTTTTCTGGCCCAATCACTATTCTTAGAGGCAATTCATTGTCACTATTCCTCCCTTCCCCACAATGACCAAAATCAAAGCAAAGAAAACAAAACAAAACTACAAAATATAGAACTGAGTCAAACAAAACAGTTCATCTGATGTGCCCCCAAATCTTTTCTTTTCCAACTTTTCAATTCACTGCAAGTTTTGAAAAAAAATGATTTTGATTTGACCAAGAAATATTTTTTCTTCAATTTTTTTCAGAATTACCAGCCAACCAAAAAGTCATTGCTTGCTTATCTCTATATCTAACATACCTCCCATGTGGAATGATATTGTCCCCATACACAGTGTGTGCTCTAACAAGCAATTCGCTGCCATAAATCATATTCACTGATACCTTGGAAGAGTATTATGAATAAAATAAGCTTTGTTTTTTAACTTCTTAAGGTTTCACCAGTGTTTGAAATTTTGCTAGGGCAGAAGAGATTTAACACTAGTTTTTAAGTTGTAAGGATTCAGTTGGATATTTCACATTACACACTATATGACAAGCCCTGAAACAACCCAGATGATCCTAACCTGATTAGTACAAGGTTAAAATGTATTCCTGTAGAGGATAAACATCTGCTTGTAATCATAATGAGATATTCTCATCAGAACTTGCTGATTATCACTTTCAAGGAGAAGAAAGAGCTAGGTTTGTTTTAGGCAAATCTGCTAATTATAGTGCTGTCATGAATAGCAAGATTGTTGGTTAGGGTTTTTATCAGCTGCCTCTGGGCCAAGTTTATTTATTTATTTTTGTCCTGCATTGAGTAGTTAAATACTCCTGGATACATATAGGGCTAAAATTTCAGGAGTCATCTCTCTTCTGCAGCCCACAAAAGTAACCTCTGTAAAATGGATTTCTGCAAATGAAAACTCACATCTTTACCTATCTTCAGACACAAATCAGGTGGTTTGAAGCACGGTTACTCAGAATTATGTCTATAATTTATTTTGAACATGCAAAAAGGTGGGTTCAAAGTGTCCACAGTGTAGCATCCCTTCTGTGGTCTTTCCACTTGCAGTAAAATTGTGGTTAAAAATGTGGGTACAAATTTTGTAGGTGCTAATTGTATTCACACAAACTGATGCCAAGTCTGAGCCCTTTTAACAATGTACCACATAAGAAGGTACAATCAATAAGGGCTAGATTACATCTCTTAGCTAACATCCCTAGTAGTGATGTGAGGAGGAGTAATAAACCCCTTTTACTTCTGCCTGGGCTTCATGGCCCTTGTATCTAGGTATACAGGAGTAGGGCTACTTGTTCATCGGATAGAGTTGGTAGGAAATGGCAAAACTTTGGTTCCACCCCTGTTGAACCAGAGCAGGGCGTGGAACAGGAATGGGGGTAGCAATATACAGATGGTTTAAACCAGAAGTAAGCTACTGTTTTATAGGAGCAAAAAGAGGAAGCATGGGAGGAATTGTTCCTCAGACATGGTCTCTGACTCATAATGCCTTCTTAGGCTACTGCTGGGGTTGTGCAGCCTGCACCACACCTTGCTCAAAGCTGTGCCTGAAACCACAATATAGCCTTTATCTTTGGGCCTGATCCTGTAAGTAAGTGAGTAACTTCATTCAGCTGATTAGTCTCCTCACAGTCCCTTGGGTCATCCATGTGAATGAAATTACTCATGTGCTGTTTGCAGTGTTGTAGCCATGTTGTCTCAAGATGTGAGAGAGACAAGGTGAGTGAGCCAATATCATTTACTGGTCTACTTCCGTTGGTGGAAAAAAGCTTTCCCAGACCTGAAGAAGAGCTCTGTGTAAGACCGAAAATTCATCTCCTTCACCAACAGAAGTTACTCCAATAATAGATATCCCCACATTGATCGTCTCTTACTCCCATATGTCAGTGTTTTCAGGGACTGGGCTGTTGAAATATTCTATAATTGTTGATGTGTTTATTTATTCGTTGCTTTCTATTACATGTAAAGCTTAAAAACTGTCTTTTAAAGCTCGTATTGTGGATTAGTACTGCAAAGAATAACACCACTCTCTTTCCCTTACATTCTTGGAGGCCAAGATTTTATTACTCTATACCATGTTTCATGTTATTTAAAAAAATTGGATTTCCACATTTTAAGGAATTATAGGATCATTTTGTAAATTGGATTAGAATGAAGAGGCTTAACATTCTTTAGTTGTTTTATACAATATAAAGACATCATTGTAGAAATCTATAGGCAAATTGAATGTTTACATTGAATTTCTCTGACCACCCAGAAAGGACCTTGACCAAAGTGTTAAGAAGTAGCTTGTACATACAGAACAACTATAATCTCTTCTCAGTTGCTTCAATGAGATGAATGCTCCATTACTCCAGTTACAAAATTGTAATGTGTATAATTGTAGCACTGCAGCCCTCATCAGAAAACATAAAGCTTCAATGAAATTTGCTGATGTATATGCTATATATTCATATTCTCAACTTCAGTAAGCGTTCCCCCCCACATCTCTTCAATATTACTCAGTGTATTTAGCCAACAGTTCTCTAGAAGCCTTGGGCTGTGTTAATCTGCTGAGCTGACTCATTTAATTGTAAAACGAGTTTGAAGATCAATGCATGATAAGCTCCATATCCAGGAATCTTTTCAACCAAGGCACAAGTAGAGAGCAATAACAAACTGATTTAATTTAACCAAAAATAACATGCAGATGTTGTATCTGTAGTTTCAACTGCTTTGCAGCTAAACCAACGGAACACAGATTTATGAGTGTTTAAACTCTTACTTTATGATAAATGTCAGAGACTTAGCATGATATCCCATTCCACCACTATTCTAATATTACTTATAAAAATTTAACTAGCAAGTAAGAGAAGATTTCCAACTGTTTTACCATTGAAAACTGTATAACTCTTCTTATAGTTGGCATAAAAAACCCGAAAACCCTTGCAACATTAGAAGATTCAGGATTGAAAGATAACCCTTTTGCCTATTTACATTAGAAAAAATAGTTTTTAAAGGGCCCTAGAAACTTTGTCAAGACTAATTGTTAGTCAAGCCATTTTGTGAATTCAGTCAAAAAACTATAAGCCCATATCTGTCTATTTTCTTTTTATGGTATCAACTTTGAGTTTTATGTGCTCACCCTGTTAACATCAATTAATGCTGACTAAACTAATGTTAGCTAAACTTCAATATTATCTTGGTGTAGCCTTTGTATGCAAACACTTACATACCAAACACTTTTAAAGGTTTTAGTTCTGCTTAGTAAATATTGACTAGTAAGCCGAAAGATACAATCATACCTGTGTTTTAATTACCTTAATTTAAAAAAATTGCCTTTATCTCTTACTTATCTCTTTCTATTGTTTGAAGTGTCAGAAAATGAGATGTTGTTAGAACAGGTGGAGTTTGACCTTTAACTTTTTGACTCTTGAATTTCTTCTTGATTGGTAATTAAGTGAAATTAAGGGGAAACCTGAGCGACATAGTTATGTTTTTAAGTAAACGCATTGTCCATGTGTACTTTTCCAGAACAGAAATTGGTAAGGACATGATCCTTCCTTATTGTTAAAGGCCCAGTGCAATTTGAATGGCCTAACCACTGTTTTACAGGCCTAGCATAGCGTTAGTTGCTTGTTCAGCTGTTTTAATTTTTGTAGCTGAACATTTTTTGGTTGGCAAAAATAAATAGAATCAATAAGTAGCCTTGTAAATGTCTCAGTTTCTGCATACTACAGCACATAACAAAATGCACAATACGTATGCTTGCAGGCACACAGATCACGGTGATGAAAACAACAAGTTATTCTTAAAAGATCTAGGGGTATGCTTTTTCATTACCAATGGGCAAATTTTTACACTACCCAGCCCATTATCAAATGTTGTTTTAATGAGACCAATTATCATGGTAAAAAATAAATTGTAGTTAAGGGTAAAAATTCAGTTTAGGTAATTAGCATAAATAATAGTAAGTAAAAAAGATATAAATAAATAAAAGATATAAAAAGCTATTATCTATACCAAGAGGCGCATTCCATCAACACCTAATTCCACAAAAGATGTTGCCAGTTAGACCAAAGGCCACTAACTCCCTGATGGGGCCCCTAAAAAAGCCATTCCTGTATACAGCCTTCTAAGCAACTGCTTAGCTCTCTAGGCTTAGTAAATATAATATATTGTAGTTAATTTCAGGCTTTATATGTAACTATTATATCTATAAAAAGCTTGCACATTAAACCGTATCAATCTGCAAATCAGACATACTGTGTCTCAAGTATTCACACTAATTGTCCAATAGCAAATCAGTGGGAATTATATCTTAGTAACACAGGATAAGGTTCTTCACTTAGAAAAAGAATCTTTTACAACTTTTTTTAGATTGTCAGAATAGTCCTTCTCACAGTATATTTCAGCACAGCTGGAACTAAGAAGTGCAGAGCTGAAATGAAAATTAAAAGTAATGAGAGAACAAAATTATCAGCACTTTGGGGTTAGCCTGGGTTTGAGCAGAAGACTCACATTGCTTCTTATTTTTTTCCAGCTATTTCCCTGCCCCTAGTATTTATGAATTCATCTTATTACTTTGTAAAACTATACATGTTCCTGTTTTGGTCCAGTTTCTACTAGTCAGACGTATAAAGTACCACTCCACAGGCATATGGCAGGCATAGTCTAGCCTTTTAAAAGTACCACAGTACTACAGAAAATAAAAGAATGGATCCTTCGGCAAGTCTATGGAGCTTAGTATTTGAAATACTGCTGTTGATCTCCATTTTATTCTTCTTAGTTTAATAATATATTTCCTATGCAGAAACGGGCAAAAGAAATTCCATTTATTCATGGTTCCAAGACACACTTAAAAAAAATAGGTACATAATGTAGCATGTTATAATGACATGAATAACTGATCTGGTACAAAATTCTCTACTCTCATGATACGAAAGGAATCATGTCTGTGCAGAATATAAAAATATGACCCTTATAAGGGGACAACCCTGCTCCCTGTACTGCTACACACATGTTCAATAATCTTTAGTCATTCCTACATTGGGCATGAGAAATTGCATGTACCATAAATGGTTGTTGAGTACCGATGTGTTTTCACAAAGTAGCTGGCCAAAGTTCACACCTTTCCCACGAATCCAACTATCGATCCCAGATCACAATCTGGAACAGGGACCCACTATGCTTGGTGCCAGAAATGTTCAGGTGTTGGGGAAAAAACTTCTCAAAAAAGCATCCTCACTTGCAATTTCTTTTTGTGCACTTTGCCATGCACAACCGTCATCTATTAGTTATTCAAACTACTTCTACTTTACAGGAATTTAACAAATAGAAATAATTTTGGTGGTAAACAATAACAGAATTAAGCTTCATTCCCAAAAGTAATGGCAACAAGCACTCATCTCCTCAACAAGAAATCTAAAGAGAGGGCAGGGAAGCATTCAGAGTGAAAAAAAGTCAAGAATGGCAGATCATATTGCAGAAATTAAATAAATTAAGCGATTTGACTGAAAAGTGAATAGGAAACCAAAGTCAGAGGACATTTGAAGATAAATCAAATCCTTCCACTTCAGTGTTAGTTCTTTAGCAATCAAATAATTTCTTTGCAGGACAAAATTCTGAATCTTGAAATCACATGTGAAAATAATGCAAGGATCGTTTTTTCCTAACAATGTGAAACATTTCTGTAAAGTACTGTGATTGCTAATCTTAATTTATCTTAAGGTTTCGGTTTTGAAAACAAGCACAAAATATGCAAACTGGCTAGAGCTGAAACTTTGAAGCATCCATGTAAACAAAAAAATTTAAAGGCAATTTGTGTAAATTGTTGGACAACGTTCTCTCCTCATTTCCTGCCCCAACCATCAATCAGCAAGGATATTCCACAGTGCTTAATTTGTAATGGAATAGCTGCCAGAGCACAACCAATTAAATGCCAGGGCTCAAGAATTTTTTTTTTTTTTTTTTTAACTTTCCTAACTGATATGACAAGTCTAGAGGAGCTGGGGCTCAGCCCAGGCAAGCCCTGGCACAAATTACACACTGATATTCCAAAACTATAGTGATGTATGGGGAGACTTTCAAACAGACTAATGGCAATTCAGTACCTGATTTCTTCTTATTCTCTCTGGCAAAAGTTAGACTCCTCAGTGTCACCAGTACCTTTGAAAATCTCTTATTTAATGGAGGGAAAAAATAGGGCAAAAATGCTATCAAGAAAAGATGCAAACATTTAGCTAACTCTTCCCCCATGTCTTTTATAAAAGTATGTGAGTTTTGTGTTCTTGAAAGGTGCTAGATTGACAGCCCTGGAAAAGGGAGTCCTCTGTGCACAAAAGGGAACAGCATGGGCTACATGCTATCCTGAACAGCTCGGATAAGCTACATAAACCTTGACCTATCTCAGTCTCCAGGCCCATTCAGTGCCTGGCTTCTCTACTTTCTATGCCCACAAGTTTGTCTAATAGGGCCATCTGTGCTGACAATTTCTCCGATTTCTTATATGCATCCAATAAGGATTCCTCAGAAATTTTTAATGTTATATCTCAACTCTTCTATGAAATGTTCACTAACTATCACACTGGCTAGTTATTTTAATGAAGTATTTGATCTTCTCCTAGATAGGTCAGGGGTAGTAAACTGCAAAACCTCACACAAAACATGCTATATTATTTATATGAAAATAATATTTCTATTAAGGTGACCCCATGAATTATGCTGGCAAGTTAAATAAATACACCTCTGGATCAAATCTGTTTTACACATGGAAATGGATGAGTTTTGTATGCATATTAATAGAGACCCTTTCTAAATTTGCTCCATGGAGGCTAAATAACTGAATAGGGAAAGCTCATACTGTACATTTTGTTATACGGTACAAAAAATATATCAATATAGCGGTCAGTGCCATCAGTTTATCTAATAATGCTCATATTAGTTTAGAGATAATAGAGATATGCACAGGCACCTTCAGATGACATATGCATGTATCCCTCCAATATGAGGGTGCCGGACAATTTTTCAATCTAAGAAATAAAACCATGCTTACACCATGATGAACCATCAATCCAAAACTATTCTGTGTGTAAGCTAATCCAAAAGAATGAATTAGAATATAATTAAGCTGTACTTCTATAATCAGCATTACTCTACTGACTTTAACAGAGGTAGGCCAATTAAAACAAGATGAGGCTATGGCCCACATATTTGGTTAGTTGCATTACTCAAGGGATCTATTATACCACTTATGTACGAAACTTTAATGCAATAATTTCTACTGATAATTTCTTCCTTTCCTGACAATACATTTAACTGCACTTTTGGGTTGCCTGATGTGATAACATGGTAACAAGATTGTAGGATGGCACAGTCCTTCTCTGTTTGTTGAACTTTGTTGTTATGGCACAGAATGACAGCAAATGGAATATCAATTTGGCATATAAAAGCTAAACAGATAAATGCCATCTCAGAACTGATTTCCTTTACAACAGCACTGATAAATGTTTAACATAGTAGTATAAAAGCAAAATCAAGTTTTAACATGAAAAGAGAAATGCCTGGATTTTTCCAATTCAGATGTCAGCCCCCTCCCATCTTTCTTTAAAATGGCGAGTTAAACATTTGCAGTCTCTTTTAGGAAAACACTCTGATGCCTTGTTTAGTCAGTTTGAAAGAGAAAATTGTTTCAAGCAAAGGCAAGCCCTGACATGACTCGGGCAGTGACCTGACATAAATAAAGGAGTAGCAACTAGCAATAGTGCAACAAACACTTATAAAGGAGGGAATTCCAAAGGGGTAGCCATGTTAGTCTATTGTAGAAAGACAACAGAGTCCTGTGGCACTTTTAAAGACTAACAGATTTATTTA
>ML685763.1:2872847-2952441 GCA_007922175.1 Pelusios castaneus
TAAATAAATCTGTTAGTCTTTAAAAGTGCCACAGGACTCTGTTGTCTATAAAGGAGGGGTTCGAGGAAAGGACTTAATGGAAATGGGCGAACTGTGGTATACAACTCTCCAAATCCTAATCAATGGGAACATTTTGTGTGTTGTTTCTGAAAAATCAATAGTAAAAGTCTTCGCTACAGACCACACCTTTTATTGATATATTGTCTCAAAGGCACTATCACTGGAAAAATTAACTAGTCTTGCTTGCCTTAATTAAAAGGATAATTTTTAGAAGCAGGAAAATGATCATCCCGTCTTTAGGGGTTTAAAAGCAAGAGGAACATTCACCCATAACCCCTTAACACTACCCTGTAGTAACACATTGGGGAAAAAATGTTTTTAAAATCAGTTTAATCTAATCCAGAACCATAAATATTATTATGCACCAAGCATAATTGTATAGTTATTCACTGTGTCACTACAGGACAGAGCTGGGTACCTTAATTGTGTGTTTCCATACCTTAACTTGTTTGCATTTCTTTTAAGTTAACCTTAATTCTGAATTTCTTAGGTTTGAACATACTTCCTAAATTTATCGTTCTAAACATGGCAATTGATAACTAAAGTTTTAGTCCAAGATCAAGAAAAGCAGATTGAAAAATAGCTATTAAATTGTGTTTGAGATAATTTTAATATGATTTAAAGGGGCTACAAAATATTTCACTTCCTAAAATACACTATAAAGATATAATGTTTCCTATACATTTTAATGCAGTATAACAAAACCAGCTTAAGATCTATAGTTAAATGACTCAGCCTATCAACAATATTAACTAATGATAACCAAGCTGGTTTTCCATTAACAATTTATCATCTGTACTCTAGTAACACCTATTAGTCCAAAACATTGGCTATTGTAGACACATAATGAAAGATTGTCTCTGACCTGAGGAGCTTGTCTTACAGCTTAATTGTATTTACTAGTCTCCAATCCTCCTATTGCCCTAAGGGCACAATTTATTATCCAAACACAAAAACTCATGAAGTAACTCAAAACAAAACTATTCCCAAGATCAAAGCAGGCGGTAGTTCCCAGATGCTTTTTCTCTCCTCGCCTAACGCCTCTTCCTTTAGCCTCCTATTGAATCATGCGACAGGCAGGTAGCCCGTAACCTTTCCTATGTCTTTTACCTGGTCATATAGGCAAAGAGGTTTTCAAAGATAAATTGAGTAAGGATATTCACAAGTATCCCTTCTCTAGATATTGCAACTTTAACTGTTCCACTCTACTTAGCACTGGTGAGGCCTCAGCTGGCATGCTGTGTCCTGTTTTGGGCACCACAGTTTAAGAAAGAGTTGGACAAACTGGAGAGAGCCCAGAAGAGAGTAACAAAAATAAAAAATTTAGAAAATCTGACCTTTAAGGAAAGGTTAAAAGACTTGTTCATGTTTAGGCTACAGAAGAGAAGGTGGTGAGGAACAGAGTAAAATGTAGTTTTTAAAAACCACTCATCCGTTGGCAAAAATAAGCATTTTAACAGTGACTTCAATGGGAGCAGTTACGCCAACGTGCAGGACTTTTGAAAATCCTGTCCTGACTTTATAAATAACATTTGACATGACTATTGTTATTGTGCAGTAATATTTTTTTTTCCAAATACAATCATGTGGACTTCCTTTGCCAAGACGTTAGTTTAAGAACAATGCACAGGGTGCTATTAATCTGATTATTGGCAATGACAAATATTATTGTTAATAGGATTTCATAAAGATGATTAATCATTTGACTTACAGAGAGCTATTGTCTTAGCAAATGTAATAGCTATAATAAAAATAATGTGATATAGTACAAATGATGACCTGTTGTTCACAGAAATGAAACCAACAAAAGAAATTGGGAGAACATATAGTATCTGGTCAACAATCTTCAGAGCCGATAGATAGCAAATGCTGCTTTATATCCATGCCAATGAACAGCTAGAAGGTAAAGCTTTCTCCAACTGTTTGTATTTCAGCACTGAATTGGCTATTTGGCAGTGGGAAAAGATCACTTAGGCCCCAGTCTTGCAATCAAATCTGCATGGATGGACCAGTATTCACATAAACCCCATCACACAGATCCATTTAAAGCTCAGGTAAACAGGCAATTTTCAACAAGCCTCATTGCAAAGGTTTGGTGAAATCTTGGCTCCATTGAAATCAACAATAAAGCTCCTACTGACTTCTTTGGGGCCAGAGTTGCATACGAAATTATAACCAAGAAAAACTAAATGGGAGTTTGATCAGTGAAAGAGGTCCCGTTAACTTGAATTAGTTGAAATAGAGTAAAGTAAAACCACTGCAATTTTTATAATAAAATGACTTTTAGTTTTCTGGTAGTTGGTTATCACTGTCCATTCAGCAAGCAAAATATGAACTATGGGGGGAGCAGTAAAACCGATCTTACATAAAGAGCTTTCACATGCAAATCAAACATATTGGAAAAAATAGATAATTATTTTTCATTTTTAATTCATCATTTTGGTGTTACATGCAAAGACCAATGGTGTAAAGACATCAGGTAGAAATGTGATTTTTTAATATGACAGTGTCCTTTTAAGAACTGTAGAATATGTCCCGTTACAGCTATACAAACCATTTGGAATCAAACTGGTCTAAACTCACCCTGAGTCTCATATCAACATGGTCCTCCTTCTTAGCTCAATTTAGGTAAACTCTTTAATATGCCCATTTGACCATCTGTATTCATTCTAATCTCACAAATTCACCCTTGGCAAACAGCAGCAACAGAGAGAATATAAACCTGCCACAATCAGGGAGGACTTTACTTATTGGTTAATATTCAACCTGTATAAACAAACAGTTTGATCTCTGACCATTGTTGAGAACTGGAAGTTTCATGGCATTATTTAATCAACTACGTTTACTTCATTCCATTCCCTTTTCTGTTCACCCCCTTTGCTACAATTTCTTTTCACCATAGTGTGCATGACTCTTTTCATAACGCTAAATGTACCCTTGATTAATTCCATCAAGGGTGGTATTCAAATTTACCTGACATTCAGATCTGAGTTTTGATCCTACAAGGCATTGCTCATGGGCCTTTGATTTAAACAGGTGACCATGCAGGCATAGAAGCCAGCTTGTGAGTTACACATATCAGGATCCTGGGCATTTCTGTAGCTTTGTTTCCACATCAGCAATTATTTGTATGGCAGCAGCACTTAGTCTCTAGTCAAGTTCACACTAGCAACTGTAAAACTATTTCAAATTATTTATTCATTTAAATCTTTTTGCAATGAAATGATCAGAGAGAGTAAGAATGAGTCCATCTTCGCTCCACTCCCTCCTAAAGCTCAGACAAAGTATATAGGTAATCTCAAATGCACTTTTGGTGTTAAATATAAAATGCTGCATGTCAAAAGCAGATGAGCAACTACTGGGCAGGAAAAAAGCTATTTGGCTCTCCAAGCCTGTTTTCTCTAAATTTGCTTCAACCCCTCTTCCGGTTTTGTCACTTTTTTGCCTTAATTCCCCTCTGTCTCCCAACACA
Source organism: Pelusios castaneus (assembly GCA_007922175.1). Taxonomy (NCBI): domain Eukaryota; kingdom Metazoa; phylum Chordata; order Testudines; family Pelomedusidae; genus Pelusios; species Pelusios castaneus. The sequence goes on from ML685763.1 coordinate 2,876,380, forward strand.
ACAAATGCCTCAGTGCCTTTCAGCTGATATTATTGATACTTTGATTGCTTTACTTAACAATTTATTCTATTCTATCATCCATTTATTCTACTTGAGAGAAAATATTTCTGTTGAAATTTACTATTGATCCCTAATGGTGAATTCTTGCTTATTTTACTCCTGTTTTCAACTTTTCACTAAGACGAACTATTTTTTTTTTAAATGGCATTTGGTCAATCTCCTTCATAATTGTAAATGATACACATTTGAAATGAGAAATCATCTAAAATTGTCACTATCCTGCTTTGATGAGCTCTAACTACAATGTGCTGTGTACATCAAGATCATTTAATTTGGATAGCATTTTGCTACAGTACTGGGTTTTTTCCTTCTCCCTCTTCCTCTTCTAATTGGTACATTGGGCTGATGGTAACAAGAATTTTTCTGAAACCAGAATTCCTTTTTTCTCCTCAAAGTACACTGAATGACTGAACCATTTAACATCTACTCCCTAATCTAGCTGCTTATATTACCTATGCCTACTTTAAATTTCATCTTCCATTTTCTTTTCTATTTTCACCTAAGTACTATTTGCATATCTATGATATATTATGAACAAAAGAGGCCATGAAACTAAATCCAAAGCTATCTGATCAATGCACTCTTTTGTCAGAAAGTTACCATTGATATTTACAGTTCTTAATTTCCTACTTTTGTGGCAGCTTTTAACTAGCAGTATGTTATAGTTCTCCATATCATTCATGATTTAATTTGTTACCTTGTAACCTTCAATGTGATGTTGTCAATGCTTTGGAAATCAAATAGTGTAACAGGACCAGCATATTTCCAGTCCTCCAACCATTGGTACCCTTCAAAAATAGCTTCTTTAGCCATACTGGCTATTTGTATTCAAACTATTTCAAAGTGATCCTCCAAAAAATGAATCAACTATGCTCCCTGATAATATAAAATATTTTTACAACTTTTGATAAGCTAAGACTATAACTTATCTAATATTGTAACCACTTGCTGCAAATCTTTCTTAATATTGTTTTCATTTTTCCTACTCCCCAGGCTCTGGAAAACTGAACTGTAACCAGAAAGCTGTTAAAAATAAGAGATGGGACAACATAAATCCCTAGATCCTAACACACCACAATAATGTTTGGAATCCATATCTGGATATAAACTTTGTGGCTCAGGTCCATAGTATGGCTATTTAAAATAAGAACTTCATGTTGACTTCAGTTGTTAAAATACTGGGTGCAATCCTGTGTTCCTTTATTTAGGCAAAACCTCACTTTTGACTCCACTGGGAGATCTACATGATTAACGAACAGAGGATCAGACCCCAAGTTGTGATCAAACAGTTCTACAAGTTCTCCAGCCTTGTTTACAATACTTATTGCAACGAATCAGGAGAATGACCTTTTGATCATTTTAACATTTAAAGTACCCCTTCTAACCTGTTGCCAGCAGCAAAAATGCTCAGATTCAGTTATCGTGGGGTTCCTTCTGAAATGATAACACTGGCTCAAGCCCTGAAGCCTAGGAAAATTAAATATATTCCTGTACACCCTTGTTAGGCAGTACTTCCCCCATGCAAGCAGTGAGTCCATTATAAACACTTTTGGGAGAAAAGGGTAATGGAATAAACTTGGGAAAGCCAATAATAATCAATCAACTATGTAGTTATATCTGTTAATTAAGACTCCAATGGTTTCCTTCCCCCATGTCTTGGCCATATTCTGAAACTCAGTCCTTCAATTGTGGTTGTAAGCATCCAACAAGGTGGTATGTTTCTATAATCAAAACACTTCCCTCCTCCCATCTTTCACTCTATCTCTACTCACCATTTGTTGTCCAAAGTTTCTGGATATGGAGTTTGGGAAGGTCAATCAATAATCCCTAAGGAAAGTGCTACACCAGAGGTTCTTCCACCTAGCTCAACAACAAGAATTAATTTCTGAGTAGAAAACCATCACTAGAATTCTACACCATCACCTAGCTCTGTGCTGCTTTTTGCAAAATCTTCAGATAGCATCAGTAGCACATGGAATCCAACAAACAGTCTTTGCTATTGAGAATATACTCTTTTTCTCCCTTTCGCTTTAGCTGGCTCTGTTACCCAATGACACCAGACTGTTACTACGGTTATGGTGATTCCTCAGACCAAGCACATTTCATACAGTTCCTTCATGCCCTTTCATTACTTGATGGGACTGATAAAATTGTATTGCTCCAAAACTTAAAATTTGACTGAATTTTGACCCAAAATGCCTCCAAACTGTCACATAACAAAAATGCAAATCAGGCCTGGTCCCTTTGTCAATTTCCCCTTGCTCACCAACAGATGTTGCTCTCTTCTCTTTGCAGCTTCTGTTCATTTGGAATTCTCAAGCGACTGTACACTAAAGCTAGGTAAACTTTTCTGCAAAAATAATTTATTTACCCAAAATAAAATGCACTTTTAGTTGTTTCAAAACTTCTCACAAATTTGCTGTGAATCTGCTGAAAAGTTTGTGCCCCCATGTTTTTTATGGGGACAGGGGCACCACACTCAGAGGAGATATTATTTGGTATGATGATCTTCTGGGACATGGAGATCAGTGTTCTATTCCCTCTCCACCCACCACTGCTTCATGTAGAAGAAAAGAAACTTGAATTTGGCTCTTCCACATTCCAGAACAGTGCCCTGGACAGTAGGCTAGAAGATATTCTCGAGCAAGTGTCTCTCCTGTTGAAACTATTCCACTTTGTATAAATAATTAAATAGGCAAAAAAGTGGGGACTTGAACTTGAATCTTCTACATCCTCACAGAGTACCTTTGCCAGCAGCCTATAAAGCCACTCTCACTCTTTTTTTTCTGGTTCAAAAATAATTCATAGTCATTCTTTCTGACTAGGACTAGTCCTCAGGAAAGAGGTTTTTTTCACATCAACTACATTTTTTGCAAATTTGATTTGATTCAACCCTAACCACTTTTTTTGGAAATACTAGAGAACTGAAATTACTCTTCTCTCAGTATCGAAAGCAAGCTCCCTGCTCTCTAGAACTTCATGTCCCAGGGTTTACATTAGTAAATCATTTTTAAAAATGTAATCAGGCTCTTTAGATGTATATTAGGTTTTACAAAGTTATTAATATGTAAATTATTAACAAATTATAAATCAGTTCTGAGCTTTCTGAATTACTTTAACTCATCTTCAAAAACTTGCACAGCATCTCAAAGTAACAACTGCTGTAAGACACACACAGAGTGACTTTCAGACTATAGAAATTTGGGGTTATCTTCCCAAAGGCTTTAGTACCTGACAGCCACCTTAGACTCCTAGGGTATGTCTACACTAGAAAAGCTAAGTCGACTCTTAAGTCGAATTAACAAGGTCGACTTAAAGTTGACCTTGTTAAGTCAGCTTTACAGCCTCTACACTAAAAACTTAAGTTCACTGTTTGTATTCACACACGTAGGTGCTAGGTCGATGGAGAGCCACAGCTTGTGGGAGCCGCAGCTTGGGGAAGGGAGCCGGGGCTCTCTGGCCGTGGCTCCCCCCGGGGACAAGGAAGCTGTGGCTCCCTTCTTCTCCCCAGCAGAAGGGAGCCATGGCTCCCTTGTCCCGGGAGCCACAGCTCCCCATGAGTCACGGCTCACTTCTTTCTGGGGAGCTGCGGTTTCCTTGTCCCAGGGAGCCGAGGCTCCCTTCTCCCCAGCCCATCCCCCTTAGGTCGACTTAAGGAATTAGGTCAACCTAGGACATCCACACTGGCTTTAGGTCAACTTAACAGGTCAAATTAAGTGTTAAGTCAACCTAAAGAGTTGTAGTTATTAAGTCGACTTAAGGAAGCGCTACTGCTTAGTTGACTTAAGGAAAATGTAGTGTAGACGCAGATTAAATTAAATCAATTTAAGCAAGCTTAAGTCGACTTAATTTGTAGGTGTAGACGCACCCTGAGAGTGGTGGGGTTTAAGACACATTCCTCTCCTTGCTATCTCCCACTGCCTATCTTAGGTGGAGAAGCATTTATCATACTGACTTGCTTTTGTGACCAGGGTCGCCTTGGGGGAGAGGGGGCGAACGGGTTGACTGCCCTGGGCCCCGTGGTTCCCGCACTGTCCCACTCCCAGTGGGGCAGTGCGGGGCCCACGCCGCAGCCTCGTGGCCACGATTTGCCCCACTCCCCTGCTGCCGAAGGCCCCTGGGCCGGCCCTCCCTGCCCCCAGGGCAGAGCAGCAGGCCTGCCCTCGGCCGGCTTGGCCTGCCCCAGCCCTACACACAGTTCCTGGCTACGGGCGGGGGCGGCCCCTGCCGGCAGTGTGGCCTCAGCTGGGGCTGGCTCCCTGGTGGCAGTCTTAGGTCCCCAGCCATGTCTGGGGTGCCAGTGGCCTGAGTCGGCTCCCAGCAGCGGCCTTGGGTCCCTGGCTGGAGCTCCTGGCTGCACCCTCAGCTGGGGCCGGCTTCTGCCAGCGAGTGGCCTCCTGTCCGCCGGCAGGTGGCCTCGGGTTCCCGGCTGGGGACAGGGCCAGCTCCTGCCAGCGGGCAGCCTCTGTTTCCGAGCCAGGGCCAGCTCCCAATCCCTGGGGGGCAACCAGGGTCCCTGGGGGGCAGAGCAGGCTGGCCCGCCACGGTCCCCTCCAGCATGGGGAAGGCGGGCCACCTCGGCCGATTGGTCCTGGGCCCCGCTCCCCCTAAGGGATGGCCCTGTTTGTGACTCCCATTCTAAAGCACCGATCTCCTTCCATTCATTGTACAGAAAGCCTGAGCACTTAACTCAGGCTTTGGGAATGCCAGTGATTTCCTAGAGGGCTAAATGATCCATCTTGCAACAAAAACATTGCAATGCTTAAGGCCCTTTGTGAATTTACTCCATAAAAAGTTATTCTCTTTGGCTACTATTCCACAGCCTGATGGATATTGTTGTTAAGAAATTTTCTCCTGTCTTAATTTGATACTACTGTTTAATAATGTTTTCTTACCTGTCTCACAGAACTGGTATGAATGAGTGTTTAAATAGTTAATGTTGGTACATTGCTTTCTACATAGAAAACACTAAATGGAGCAATGCAAAACAGTCATTATAAAAGCTAAAGCTACTTGAAAATTCAGAGCTGCATTTTTGGTTTGTTTTCACACATTCAGAAGGTCCTACTATGGCAGAATATTTTGCTAGACTGTGTGATTTTTTTTTTAAAGGGAAGAATGGGCCCCAAATGAGCCATTTTTAATGCAAAATTAACCAAAAGTTATCCAAGCAAAAAAGGATTTTTAGAATAAAGATATTAAAAAAATTCAAACTTCTTACATGTTTTTCATATGAAAATATCTGCTTTAGTGAACTTGCCAATTAACACTTGGAGAAGTGCAAAATTTCATAGCTTACATTATTATTATTAAAGGTTGGTTGTTTCAGGCTGTGGGTGCCCCGCGCAACACATTGTAAAAGGGTCTGATTTTCACAACGTGCAGAGTGCCTGTCCTTTGAAAATCAGGCTCCTTTAAGGTGTCTCAAAGTGGGCACCCAAAGCAATAATCACTTTTGAAAATGGAGGCCTCTGAACATTACAGATACCTAGTGCTCTATTTGTGCTACCAACTCTCATGCTTTAATTGTGAGTCTCATACTATGTGGTATTTTCCTGAAATGGGTAGCTCCAGGAATCCTGGGCTTATGTGAGAATCTCACTTTTCAAAAACAAAAAAACCTGCTTCCAGCTGAAAAGAAAAGTATTCAGAAAACATGAGCTGGGTGTGCTCTAAAAGCTCAAAAACAGGCAAATAAAGTTAGATTGTATTTAATCTCATGATTTTAAGCAAATTTCTTGATTTGCGAGGCTGACTCCTCATTATTATTGAATGGCTGGGGTTGGAGTACTATATAACATTTTTAACACTAGTCAGCTTTTATTTCTTGCAGCACCAAATGTTGTTTATCATACAGGTATTGTCACAGTAGAACCCTGCTTCACTTGTGAGATGAGGGAATTAGTTCTGCAACACCTAACTGAAATAAACAAGTCGTTCATTAAGACTTCTGTCACTTGAACCTTTTTGTTTTTATGGCTCTACATTTAAGCTTTGTCCCTTTCCTGCAACCATAACCAAGATTTCTGCATGGCTCAGTGTATAGCTGTATACCTTTGGGTCATGGTGGTTCTGTCATTTAAAAGGAGACCAGATTTATTGTGATTATTTATTTATTTATTATTTATAGCAAGATGTGCTATATCATGTCATCTATTTGTTTCACCATGCTTGTGTAAGTATCCTTAATGTGAATCAAAAGGAGAAAAGATTTCATAATATGGACTTGAAATAATGTTCATATACAGAAATACACATTAAAACTGCTATACAATTATTATTGCACTTACTTTAGTCACTAATTTTTATTGTTATTAATTTAGGTATTTTGCCATTTTTTTTTAGTACCTGAAGTTCTCAGCCTGCCTTTTTCTCTATTGTTCTGGACATTTTATTTCAAAACTAACATTTCTTGTTATTGTTAGAGGTCAAAAAAGCATCAGACATCTGCTGAAGTGAGTATTTTAACCCTCTTCTTTAAACCAAAAAACAAAACAAAACTAAAACAATTTTAATGAGAATCTCCTTAGCAAAGTAAGGAGCTTCAGCACATTTTTTCTGGCTAGTATATTGACCTCTAAAAAATAAAGAGTCTGGATGAAGCTTATTTACATTACAGCGATATTAGTGCTTAAATGTTTGTACAGTCCCTAGAACAATGGAGCCCTGATTTCTGCTGAGAGTTTTCCATTGCTCCCATAATAGCAGCACTTAATGTGTTGCTCCATGTGAGACATTTTACACAAAGTACTTAGTGATATCATTTGCTTATTTGCAAATAATTTGCATGTGTCTGTAAACTTCAGCTTATGGCCAACACATCTTTCCTCAAGCACTGGTAGTGGGTAGGACATGGAGCTACCTGCACAAGACTTGGCAGCTGGGAGTGGCCAGCTGGGAGAATGACCAGTGCTAGGGAGTTTAGGATAGATGGATGTGTCAGTGCAGGAGCGTGCCTGGAAGATGCTAAAGCATTCTGGGGTGCTAAAGTGTTGGGAAAGAAGCTGGGAGTGGTTTTTGGAAGGGAAGTTAAGAGTCAAGTAGCTGAATGAAGATGTTGGGGAAAGATGGAGGCTGGAGGGGCTTGATGGCATTGGGAAAGAGGACTGTTTATTTTGGGGAGTTGTGTGATGGTGACCTCAGGCTGCTACTAGGCACCTCCTCTCCCCACCTATTGCTACTCCTGTTGTCTGCTCTTCTTCCCAGTTGTTCCTTTCCTGCTGGGACTGAGCATGAGCAGCCAGAGAGGCCACATGTAGGCTGGCAGAGAAGGGACCATAGCAATCTCTGGTAGCTGGCAGCAATAATTACAGCAAATTTCTGCAACCCAGCTGAATGCTGAGCTATGGCAATGGATATCTAGACTGCTTTGTGTGTCGTAGCCCTAAAAATGCAGGATTTATACCATCTGCTTTCATGTTGTAATAAGCTATGTCCCCACAAGATACCTAAATTGAAGAATAATCATTGCACGGTGTCTAGAAGAGCCTCATTCAATCAGAGATATGAGTCCAATCTGAGAATTTGTGGATGCCTCTTTTTCTGTGGAAGGTCTACTTTAAATCTTTGCTGAAAGAAATAAACAGAAAGATTATTAAAGCCACTGAAGTTGGCCCTATAGGCTGTTCATTCCCATAAGAGTTAAACCCATAGAGAATTTGCTGCGTTGGTCCTTTTTTTACCATGTAAAATGAGGTGAGGAACACACAGATTAGCAATAGTGGGCCAAATTGGCAAATTATGTTTATGACGGATTAAGGGGGAGGAGTGGTGTGGAAGTTACCTGGTAGCAAGCAGATGCGAGTCTGAGTGACTTTAAGTACAACTAATGGAGTCAAAATTGGTGTAACAAAATTGGTGTAACATGTTGGAGGACCTAGTAGAAGCCAAGGTACAAATCCAAAGGGCAAGTCTTCAGCCTCGCCCCACTGACTTCCTCATTGCTGTGTCCTGAGCTCTGTGGTCCCAGAGCCTCAGTGCTGCTCCCTTCCACCTTTCGAGCTGGAGAGTCTGCTCTAGTGGATTTGCTAGTGTGAAGGGTTAATCAAGTGTTTGCTGTTTTGCACTCCTCAGTTGTATTCAGATATCCCTTCTGTCTATATTACTAATGAAGTGGTTTTTGGCTAGAGCATTCTGTACTACTGCCTCTCATCCTGGCTGGGTTGTGGCTGCTAGCTGCAGGAGCTGATTCCCTCAGTCTCTGAATGTTCCTTTGACCTGGAATTTTTGGTCTGCAAATGCTATCCAAGCCCAAACTTCATGTAAAGGAGCCTCTGATTCCTGGTCCAATGCCTCTTTCAGGGCTTTGCAATCTGTACCCAGGGGAGGCAGACACATTCAAATTTGTCGTGCCTTTCAGTTACAATACACACACACACAATCCACCTTCACTGTCTTAGACCATTGATTCAGATCATTTAAAGGGTGTATTCAGACACTTCAATCATCCTCAGCCCCTGCAAATTGTTCAGGCTTTAAAAAAATGGGTGTTTTTCCATTCCCAAGATTCCTCAATACATTGTCGTCATATGCCCTTTTCCTTCCTTCCTCTTCGATGTGCTGATCCCACTCAGCCACCAGTGTGGCATGAACTTGCAGTCTTCTTCCTGATGGGATAGCACAAGCAGACAGAGGCCCTGGATAAGGACACATTCTGTAGAATATACTCTTATTACTAGAAGAAGGGAGAAAGGCAGCTCTCCTACAGCTGCAGGTGCAGCTGACTCCAAAACACTTTTGATTTTTTGCAGGAACCATACACTCATCTTCAACTTCCTCAAAATGGGGTCCAACCTCTGTGGAAAAGCCACTCCTTTTATAGGCTGCCTGTGGATGTGCCACAGATACCCTGCTAGCACAGTAATTCAGTTGTAGAACATATTTTAAGAAGTTCCCCCAAAACACAACTCTGTAGAAACAAACTATTCCCTAGTATACCCAGTTCTGGGAAGAGAATGAGAGAAATAACAAAATCATACATGACCCATGTTGGTTATGTTGCTTAATGAACTTCTAGAAAGCACGTCCTTGTGTAGTTGCTACAAGGATGAGGACGGTATAAGAAACTGAATAGAATAGGCTTACCTTTATATTTGGCACACTTTGGAAACAGAACTTTTGTGAAAGTTGGGGCTTAATCCAAAGTGTGCTGAAGTCACCAGGGCAATCGACGAAAGAACCCCTCATAGCAAAGTGTGTCTAAGAATCACTTAAAGTTTTTCTCACTAAAAGTTCAATACAAAATCCAGTGAAGTCAAAGCTAAGTTTTCAGTTTCAATGTTACTGAGTCCCTAATGCTAAAATGTTGTGTTTCCCATGCAAAATATTTCAATAGATGTTTCTTTAGACTCATGTACTGTAAGAGATATTATAGGTGACACAGGGCTGGATCAAGGCTGGAAGGGGGAGCTGCAGTGGGTGCTGCTACAGGGCTTCTCTGGAGGGGTCACGAGCCAGTGCTGTGGTCTGCAGCACTCCGGAGACTCCTACAATGTGGGGGGCCCTAGGCATGGGCCTTGTGGATCCATGAGGTAATCCACCCCTAAACAGGAGGAACTTGAAAAATCATACAGATTGGTGGCTGACACAGTAAGTTCTGTGGCCATTAGAAGTTTGAAAGGCAAGCAGAATTTTCATTACCTTGTTCTGAAAGCTTATAGCATTAATCTCCATTTCCAGTCTCCAAGGAAGTGTGTTGCACAGATAAGTCCAGAACAATATCTGGTTTTTTTTTAAAAACTGAAAGGAAAGAAGAGAATTTTGGAGTTTGTTCAATTTTTTTCTCCAAATATTGCCAATATAGGATACAATTATGCTCAAATTGCTCATATTACTCTACATCAGAGATACACTACCCCATACCAATACAGAACCTGGGCACAATATGTCAAAGAGCCTCTAGATTACTAAGGAAGATTCAATTCAAAATGTTCTCAATACATTTGAACTAGATGAGAGGAGATATTGTAGTGGTGAAATCTGTCAGAGTTCTGAATAATAATGCGTATGTCCACACTGGAGCCTTAGGTCGACTTAAGGAAGGTAAGTCAACCTACAGACTCCTGCATCTACACTGGGCTTTTATTAAGTCTACTTAAGCACTTCCTTAAGTTAACTTAATAACACCACCTCTTAAGGTAGACTTAATGCTTAGGTTGTCCTTATTGAGTCGACTTAAGCCAGTGTAGACGGGGAATAGCCCTTAAGTCGACCTATTTGGCTTCCAGGCCCCCTCACAGAGTTCCTGGTCACTCCGCTGTCAACCTAGCAGCTGCCAGTGTGGACACAGGGCTGTGGAGTCTCTAAGTCGACTTAACAAGGTCAACTTTAAGTCAATTTAAAATTGACTTTGGTTAAGTTGACTTAACAGAGTCTACAGTGTAGAACCCATTGGTTCTACTGACTTGTTCTGTGCCTTTGCAAACCACTTGGACTATATCTACACTTGCTAAAATTAGTTTGAATTAGTTAGTTCGAACTAACTAATTTGAACTAATTTTAGTTAGTTTGAATTAGCTTAATTCGAACTATAAAAAGTTCGAACTAAGCAGGCACTTGCTTAGTTCGAATTAGTGATCCCCATTCATTTCAGTGGCCGGTTAGTTCGAACTAAGAAATTAGTTCGAATAACATGGCCACATTGGCTACTTCGAACTAGTTAGTTTGAATTAACCCTATTATTATACCCTGTTCGAACTTATTAGTTCGAATTAAGGAAACCCTTAATTCGAACTAACTAAAGCCTAGTGTAGCCATGCGTTTAGTTAGTTCAAATTAAGCCTCCTTAATTCGAACTAACTTGCCAATGTACACATAGCCTTGAATTTTGTGTGCTTGAGTGTCATCACTAGCAAAATGAACATACTAGCATACGAAGCTAAGAAGGATGCTGGAAGTAAAGTTTGTAAAGCACATCCGAGATTTTCAGAGAGGCATAATTGTGAGGTAAAGAATCAAGTGTTCTCTTATTATCATTATATGTACAGAGACTGCAAGAGGATGAGAGTTAGCTGTGTGTTTACATTAATACATGCAGAGTATTGCAGATGTAGATCCTTATGTCCCAAACAACCCAAAGCTTGTGTATAACAGCAAGCTGAACTGAAGTAAGAGGAAAGTAGTTTAAAACTCCCTATGATGGTTTGCAGTATTTCCTTAAAGCAAGAAATAGCTCTCATACAGTCATTAGTGTATCATTTATAAAAGTGTTAGGTAATTCCAGAGTGGAAATAAAAGAAATGATCTATAATAAACTGGCAACTCTGCTGACCATAATAGCAATTACTAAAGGAAAAGGCATTAATACCACTTCATCTAGTCAGATCAGTGCCTGTGTGGGTGGTTCTTGGTTTATGTGTTCACTAAAAAATGTTTTGGAGCAGTGCAGCTAAAGGGATATCATGCGTCATATCCGTTTGGCCTCATGTTTTGGGTTTTTTTAAAATTATTTTTTAATAAAAGAAATCCAGGCTGGTTTCTTAGAGTTCAGAAATACAGCATCTGCCAGTCTGATTGTCTGCTAAAGAAATAACTGTTGGATATCTGTGGCGATTATTTTGCCTCTATTCAGTTCGAGCTAGATTCTAATAGTCTACCTCCCAGTAAGTAATGTCTCACACCTCAGATGAGACTACCTATGGAGTGCGTTACTATCCAGAGTGAGTAAATGGTATCAGAATCTGGCTGTTAATAGAGGTCTGAGCTGCAACTTTCCAATATATATTTGTATTACAAAACCTTTACCTCAAAGGTTGGTGGCAATCATTCCTAGAGTTTTGATTTGGCTGAGCATAGAAAGGACACCTTTCATGAAAGCTCAGATATCTGAACCCCTTTTAAAATTGGAGGGTATTCAGGTCTGGGGTTTTGGCCAGCACCTATCTCTGGTTCAAATTCTAATTATTTTGCCAATTACAAAATGGTACATAAGTAATTGGATAAGGAAAGGTCATAGCTAATTAAATGTAGTTGTTGATGTTCTAGCACTCCAATTAATTTCAGAGATACATGGCCTGGAACTTCAACCTGGAGTCAGTTTTGTAGACATCTGGTAATAAATTAGCATGTCAAAATATTAACACAGAACAAAATGCTAGAACCACAGAGAAATGGAAAATTCCTCAAGCCTTCCTAGCTAGATTTATCCAGGGGGTTATTTTAGGGAAAGAACTGCCAAGGCTCAAGGGCTATGTCTACACTAGAAAAGTTAAGTCGACTTTAAGTCGACTTAATAAGGTCAACTTTAAGTTGACTTAAAGTTGACCTTATTAAGTTGACTTAACAAAGTCAACAACTTTTCTAGTGTAGACATAGCCTCTTGTCCACCTTATTAAGTCAACTTAATGCTTTAAGTCAACTCAATAAGGTCAATTTAGGTGCTAATCCCCATCCACACTTGCTTTAAGTCGACATAAGGCTTAAGTCGACCTAAAACCAGGTGTTAAGTCGACTTAAACTTTCCTTATGACGACTTAAGGAAATGCTTAAGTCGACTTAAGAAAAGCCCAGTGCGGACGTGGCTTTGATCAGGTCGACTTAAGCCTCCTTAAGTCGACCTACATTGCCAGTGTAGATGCACCCGAGCAGTTTTTATATTTTCATAATTGACCCAGCAAACCCAGAGATACCAGGGCTATGAACTGCCAAATTTAGAGGTGCCAGAGCTCAGCCCTCAGAAGCCCTAGCACAAATTTATCACTGGATTTATCACTTTGTTTCCTGCCTTTTGTTTTCTTCATTTCCTTTTGCCTGTTTATTTTCCCTATCTTCTGGTCATTCTTCCCTTCCTCTAGTGTGGAGTTCTGGCAAATTTCAATCAGAGGAGGGACCTCACATTGCTCCCTTTGTCCTTCCAGCTTTCATTATCCTGACTGAAGGCAATTTGTACCCTGCCAGGTTGAGAACAAAGGCTCTAAACACAGCTTTTCTGTGTAGCATGAAATTATTCTTTCTTGTCCCCAAATACTCTGTTTTGTTTTAAAACTGGTTTAACCTTTGGTTTTAAATCAGGCCTTAACTTGGTCGCCAATATGTGGATGTTTTTAATCATGACTGTAGTTGCTGCTATTTAGATGTGCAAAGACTTAATTTTCAGGTGCAGTTAGATAGTTAAGCTTCTAAACAGATCTATTTGGCAATCTCCTAAGAATCTACCCACACCCTGCCCCAGGAAGTAGTTTCATCTATGTAAAATCTTGCATACTTCCTGTGATATGGTTAGTCAGCAGAAGTCATTAAAGGGGCTGGATGGGTGAATGAGTTAAGCAGATCACCCACTCTGGTCTTCATTCAGTTTAATATCTGATTACAGTCAGTTTCCACTCAACTTCTGTTTCTGATTCTCATGCATTAGTACAAGCCTGGAATGCTTTGGTTGCAAAAAGCATTGAGAAAATTTTGTTTGTTTGGAATTAGAAAAATTTGTGGAAACATTTTTCCTGGATTCAGATTTTTGAAAAGCTTGTTTTTATAAAGATTAAATTCTGGGATAAAATTTTCCCTGGCAGGATCCCTTTAAAGTTTCTATTTGAAATGCAGATTTAGTACAAGCATTCATTTGAGGGTTGGGTTTTTTTTTCCCCTTCCCTAATTTGTACTGGAGAGAGATCTGCTTAGTGCTGAATCAGAAACAGACATCTAATGTAGTCTGTTTTGTCTTGGTGAGAGTCTCTGTAATTAATTAAATATGATAGTCTTCCACTATGAAATATGTTCTCTGAACTCACTCAGAGGGGAGTGAACATTATTCATTGGATAAAGTGCCATTAACAAAATATCTGGAACATCTAGAAGGGAAGAATAGCATTAACAGACTTATGGGGAAAGGTATGCAAACGAATAATGGGAATGAGCCTGTTAGAAGTCCAGATTCGAATACCTCAGAAGTCTAGGGAAATTTGGATCCAGAGCCTGATTTTGCAACTAAGGCTTCTCCAAACCACAGGAAGAAGCCAAAGGCACCAGAGGACTCTGATGAAGTTTTGGATGTGATCCAAATCCATAGCCAAACTGCAATTCAGTCCCATTTTTATGGTGAAAACCCTGGTCCACTTGAAGTCAGTGAGGGCTTTGCCACTGACTTCAGTAGAGTCATGATTTCACAACCATGTCTCTCTATTAAGGAAATTTAGATTACTGTATTAGGGAAAGATAGAGGCTGTACATTTGCCACTTAGGCTGGACATTGGTCTTTTAGGATTTTCTAATATTTTTTCAAAAAGGTCCTCAAACATAAAAGAGAACAATATGCTGTTAATGTAGAAGACTTGAGGTTATCAGGAATGGATAATCTTCTACAGGTTCGGTGATTTCTTTGTTGTTGGGGTTTTTTTTGTTTTGTTTTGTTTTTGTTTTTTACCAGTTAGCATAACCCTGAAATGTTAGTGCAAATTTTAATAGGTCAATGCATCTTATTGTGGTGCTGTCTGTTTGCCTGTGCTGAACATTTGTATGTCATTCGACAATTGTTTCAGGCCAGGTAACATCATGTTTTACAAGAATCTATAGTCTTTACAGCAATTTGGATGGGGAGGAAACAAAATTTTAGTTCAACCCCCACGCTGGGGTAGGTCCTTCTAGTGTGTATCTAGTCAATGCTAATGGTCTTATGAGACTGATACTCTTTCCTTTGAAAGAAATTCCACAATTAAATCTCTCAAGTAGTTTTTCCCAATACTCTAAAGTCACCTTTCTTTTTTCAATCAGTTGAGCTTTGTTTGTACCATCATCTCCATCTTATGTATATAGAGCCAATTGCCATTGTACATAGCCATTGCTACAGTCACTATATAATGCATATTGTAATACATATTCAAATATGTTAACTATATGTTCACTAAGATCAAAATCTGCCCTTCGTAGTGCTGGCACAGAAATGAATAGGTATAAGTAGGTATAGCTCAGGGCAGAATTTATTCCCAATGCAAGAAATGTTACTTTGACAACAGTACAACTAAATGATAAGTATCTATTTCAGAGCACTTAAAGGCATCCAATTCTGCTTTGAATGTGCAAACTGTTCCAGTCTGGTCTCTGGAAGTAGAAGATGTATGAATTTAGACCTTTGGGTGGAAGGTATTAAAGAATAGAGTCCATTCTTCTAATTTTTTTTTTTTAATTACTTAAGGAAATCACATTCACCTCACATTTCTTTAACATGGTAAGCATCAACATCTGACATGAATCCATTGTTAAATGTTGAGGCTATGAGCCATGAAATTATTGCCATTAACACAAAGCAATCCAAAGACCAAGATTCTTTTTAATGATCATCTTGCAACATGCTTTGATTCAAAACTGACGCTGGAGCTCAATGTAGAATCACGCTTACCCAATGCAGTATCCTGTTTACACAACGTACTTCTTTTAATCATTTCAGGACTACCCTGGATTTATTTTCACATCATTCTTTGTCATGAAATTTATAGTTTATAAACAACTTTAAACTATGTTTGCCCTTGACAAGGTCAGTGAGGGCAAGCAGCCCATCAGCCACACCTCCAGCTATAAAGTAGCTCAGATGTGTCATCTGACTTGAACCAATAAATAATAAAGATTGATGAAAGCAGCACTTAAAGGAACTTACAAAATACGTTCTATTTTCAGAAACTCTTTAGTGGCTGTCCATAAAAAAAGAAAATGAAAAAAAAAAAAATTTTAGCACTGTATAGTCACAGAAGTTGAGTCTATCTAACACTTATATTTCATTTTATTAAAGTTGTGCTGCTGTGATTGAAACCAATGTGACTTTTGCACATTAACAATGCTATCATATGCATGCATGAATATTAAGTTCTGAAGAGTAATTGCATGATGCAGCAAAATAGATGTGGGTATTCGGTGTGGTGAGGACTTTCCATTCATCTTTCATCACTAGGAAAATGTTGTGCTGCTCCCTGAATTTGGAACCTTTTAGTCATTTCTCCTTTATTCAAAATGATATCTACAACCGGGATAAAAGAAACATGTAGAAGACAGTAGTAACTAGGGAACAAATCCTGTTCCAAATATGCCAGACACCTAACTCTAGGAATGGGGAAAGGGGGCGGGGGTAGAAAAGTATTTATCCCTTCCAGGCTTCCGCAGTGATGGATTAGCCTCCCATATACATTGCATGGGACATTGAATCTATATAGTGAAGACACCACCAGCTTCCACCTTCCTCTTTGGGTGAAGGTCTTGTAGGACATCAGGCCATCCCTCCTTGTCCATCTGGGGGGAGGCCATACACTTTGCTACTGTACTCCTGTGGAAGCAGACTAAAAACAGGGAGTTAGTGCTTGGGCCATGGTCCTGGCTCCTTCTGCAGGCCACAGGTGTCTAAAGTAGTCTATCACAGTCGTTTTACTTGGGTAATGGGTCACGGTGCCCCCAGTTGCCACCACTGCAAGACTGGAATGCATTGCTGAAAAATGTAATTATTGGGTCGTGGGCATAAATGTTTTCTTCATGGTCTTCAGGCAGGATGGGCTGAGTAAGCAGTCTGAAGTTCGAGCCATCAGGGTGGAGCAGGTAAGCAATCTCTAGCCCAAGACTTCAGGGAGGGTGAGCCAGCAGTCAGTAACTCTGATGGGGCAAACAAGAAGTCTATCGCTTTGGCCCTTCAGGCAGAGCAGAGCAGAAAAATAGTCTGTGGCCCTGGGCAGAGAAAACAGGTAGTCTATAGGCCTCACAGGCCAGGCTGAGGCACCCACTCCAGGGGTGGTATGGAAAGAGGAGTGGAGGACACAGTCCCACCCAACTCCATTGCATCCCAGCCCAGGCCCCTATAAGTAGCAGAGTGTTCTGTCACTGCATCACTGGGGCTCCTGTCTCAACTCGCTGACACAGCTACAGGACACCGCATAACAGGACAGTCATCTGGCTTTCCTGGTCTACTTTCTTCTCCCTTTCTCTGGAGTACCTGTGCCTTAGCGGTCCCTTCAATTTGCTCAGGGTAGAGAGTCAAGGGTAGTGCAGCTGGCAAGGGTAGGGCTAACAGCAATTCTAGGTTGTTCCCAGCAGGCAGCTCTTTCCAGTCACTGGAAGGCAACAGTTCCTTCAAATCATTGGCGGGTAGCTCCTCAGGGTCATCGGCAGGCATCAGATCCTCCAAGCCACTGGAAGATAGCCCCTCTGGGGCCCAGGCAGTGGGCAGTTCTGCAGCAGGGTAGTAATCTGGCTGGAACAGCATTGTCACTGGAGAAATGTTCTACCCCTCCAGCAGCTCCTTCCAAAATGGGCAGGAAAACAGGGAATGTCAGCAAAGCATATGACCTCCAACATGGTTATGGAGGGAGCCTCTTGCCTGTTCTTAGAAGAAGTTAATGGAAATGACTACCCAGACTGGAATGAAACCAAATTTCAAAATTGCTCACAAATTGGGTTTTGCTCAGCTCGAGATGGAAATGCTCTGCTTCCCTCTCTTGACTTCTTCAATCTGAAAGCTGTTCAGGGCAGGGACAGATTGCATTTGTTGTGAAAACACAGAGTACATTTAAGCCTCCTTCCACCTGAGGCATAATAAGTATTTAACCCATATCCTGCATGTCTGGCTTCAGATTCAGATCCTGATCTTGGAGATGGAGCGTTATTAGTAGGAGGAAAAAATGTTCAGGCTCAAGAGAGGAGTCAAAAGGGAGGGATTGACACCAGTTACTGGGAAAGTTAGAAGCTTTATGACCAATTCCAGTAGGGGAGGAACTGTGGGCCCTCCATCTCTCCTTCCTCCTCTTAAGAGAAAATGCTGCATGCATAAAGCTGCTCTGACTCACCAAAACACAAATTATTCAGTATGTATTTTCAGAATTCATCTCTTAAAATGTGAGGAAAACATCAATGAGATAATCAATTTCATGTCAGGTCATATTTAGGTTAAATTACATGACCAAGCCTCTAAATTACCTTTAGTTGAGTCACCAGCAATTTGTGTGTGTAATCGAGTATCAGTCCTCATGCTTTCTAATGGAAAAGCTTTATTGTTTGTTCTTCTTTTCATATAAAGTTATTTAAGTGATTCAAGTTAAAATAGTCCAAAACTTCGTACAGAATGATTAATATATCTGATGATAGAGAATATGTATGCATAGTCAAAGCTCCATCTGCCAGTAGATGCAAGCTGAAATTCCTAGTGCACCCTAGGGGTTAAAACATACATAGCTTCCAAGATCTGCTTGCATTAAGAGCACATCCTGCCCTGAAAAAAATCACTCCTCCCTTTTCCCTATCAGACTTTTCTCACCCAAGGAGAAATCCCAGAACCATTACAGGGGCACAAGCAATCTGTAACTAAAGAATAGTGTAAAACAAGTGAACAAAGAGCATGGAGGTAAACAGGAGAAAGGTATAGACAGGTGATAAACATAAATAAAGATGAGCATTTATAGACTCTCTTATAAATCAGTTAAAACAGCCTGTGTGTGTGCTATTCTTAAGTATAACACCCTAACTGGCATGAACTTCTTGCAGCTCTGCTTCTGCCTCACCTTCTTCCACCAAGACCTCACCCTTACCTTCATGGGCAAGGTCTCACTGTGATTCTAGTGAACACACTGTAAATAATGTTTCAATTCAGTTTTAGTAAGATAATTTTGGCCCAGGGATACTTCTCGGTTAATGGTCACTTTAGAGATCATTCTGTACAATTTTCAAATGAAAGCTCTCATAATGAATTATGAATAAACCAGAGGATAGCTTTGATCGGGACACACACATAGGGACTACTAGAGCAATAAAATAGGAGTTAGTAAGTGGATCAGGATTTTTACTGCATCAGAGGTTCCCAAGTGTGTCATCATAGAACTTCATTTTTGCCAACACCCAGATATTGAGTTGATCTAATCAGGCCATTGTTGTACAGACAGTTCTTTGTGTTCATATGGAACGGATTATAACTGACCCACCTAATATAAGAAGTACACCTCATTTCCATCTGAGATCAGCAGCTTTCTTTCTGAAGAAAAGTACATTTCCTTCCACTCCACCCACCAGTCTGATTTATTGTTCGTACTCAAATTTCAGTTTTCAGTATTTCAACTGAATTCTTTTTTTAGCTATGTACCAAACTAAAATTTGTCCCTAGTCAAATTGCATGACTTGGCACAGAATTTTATTGCAGGTGGAAACTCATGGATAATGTTACAGATGTTTTATCATTTAGATGGGCAACTGTTTTCCAGACTGAGTAAGGAAATCTATATGGAAGGAGGATAAAGCACGCTGCATCTTTTATTTTATTTTACTTTTTGTATAAAAAGAGAGAGTTTAATAATGTGTCCATGTGTGTATGGTTTCTTTTGTTAAGATGGTTGAAAAGCACTCACTCCATCTGTCTCAGGAACAATACTGTGTTAAACTATTCCCTTTATCCTGCTTTGGGATTTGGATGGAGTAAGTACCACAGAAATGAGTTAACAGCTAACATACATGAGCAGCTGTAGCAGAAAAAAGGAATATTTAAAGAGAGTAGTTGGCCATGAGTTTGTTAAAACATAATTAGCATTGTTTCAATTAAATACTTTGAAAAAGGAATTATTTTTACATTGATTTACATTTCACATTGATCATTCTTATTTCAGACACACTGTTGTGCTGGAATAAGAAAGATGTCTGGAATTTGTGGTTGCTTCTAAAACACCCCCCCCCCCTTTTAAAACTTGACTTCCCTGCAAATTTCTTTAATGGCAAAAGAAGGGCAGGCGAGATAGCGAGGAAGGAGAACTACCTTCTCCAAACCACTATAATTTCAGATAAAAATGATGAACTGATATCAACATTCCAAATGAAATTAAGCACTTTTGAGATTCCAGAAGTCATCCACTTTGCCTAACATTTTTTGTTACTAAAGCCTTCTTTGTCTTAATTCAGGAACTAGATGTTCTAAAATCCTAAAAAAGAGGCCAATGTCCTGGAGGCATTTCAGGCATGGTCGAAATAAGAAAGTACTGAAAATCTATTAAGACAAATCTGATCTTGTGTAGTTTGCAGACAAAGATGAGTATTCAAACTTTTGGATTCTTCTCAAGACTGAATCTCCAAAATCTTAGGCTATATCTACACTGGCAAGTTAGTTCGAATTAAGGAAGCTTAATTCAAACTAATTTAAGCCATACTTAAGCCTTCCTTAATTCAAACTAATACATTTGAATATGCTATTCGAACTAAGGGTTAAATTCAAACTAGTTAGTTTGAATTAACCAATGTGGCCATGTTAGTTCGAACTAATTGCTTAGTTCGAACTAACCGGTCCATTGAACTCAATGCAATTCGCTAATTCGAACTAAGCAAGTGCCATGAATGGCACTTGTGTAGTTCGAACTAAATTTTGCTAGTTCAAATTAAGTTAATTTGAACTAACTAAAATTAGTTTGAATGAGTTAGTTCAAATTAACTAATTCGAACTAACTTTAGTAAGTCTAGACATAGCCTTAGAGATTCACTTACCAAGAGCAGAGTAGCAGAAGCAAATCCTGAAAAGATTTTTAACAATGACTGAAATAATCTAGATTTATTCCTAAAAAGTGTTTTTCTCGGTTACAAGATCTGTGGCAAATAAACTGTCAGTGAAATTTATACCGTGTGAGCTACCTCACTGGGCATTTCCATTGACTTGAAGAAGAGGCTAAATAAATTATGTACTCTGTTAAATGCAAGGTCTGTATAGTGTCAAGGTTATGTTTCACTAATAAGTTGAGAACATCTTAAGCAATGATTTCTTCTCCTGGATTTACATTCTGAATGCTTTGCTTATTGAACACAATCAGATTCCTCAGATGGAACCTGACTCGATTTGAAACCAAAAGCATTTCAGTGTCATCCAATCTGAGATTGAGAAGGAATCCCCCTCATCTCCCAGCAATAGATCTATCATCTTAAACAAGTATTCAAAAATAGGTTATCCTTGGCTCTGAAGTTCTTCACAAGGGATGCATTTGACTAACATGTTTGTACTATTCCTGCAGGTACAGAAAAAATAAAGTATAAAATGTTATCAAAAAGACTCATCAGCAGTATGAAGCATAATTTTTTTCAGGCCCAGTACAAACTTGCAACATGGACCCCTTCCCATACACATCCCACCATCCCACTGGGTCTCCGGGCACTGGTAAATGGTACTCTGTTTTCCCCCTCATACGGGAACACTGCTTATCAGCTTCTGGTACATTAAAATGAAACAATTTATTGAGGCATTGCACAACACTAATAAAAACTGTTATGCAGCTTCTTGAATATAATAAAGCTAGCCCCTGAAGATTTATTGTTTAACTTCACCTCCAGAGTTTTCATTCCTTGAAACAGGTGGGAATGGAAAAATGGGGATGGATTTCATATGGTCACTTGTCCCTCATGCAGATCACATGGGGAAGGAGGGTTTCTACTTTGTGCTCTATATACATCCGACCAGGAGAAGATTCAACAAGTGAAATAGGAATGAGAGTATCTGACATAGATTTGACCCAGAAATTCCAGTGTCTATTAGTTCTGATTGACTCTGGAGGAATGACACGGTGTGATCAAATATAATTATTCAGTCAGAGGAATTAAAATAATGTTCCAGGCAAATTCAAGTGTAAAAACCAAGTTTGTTGCCACAAAATATGTACATGCACATGCAAGCATATATCTGTGCATGCAGACTGATTAACGGAATGTGCAAATGGGTAATAATGTGCATTTACCCATTATAGACACACAAATTACTATCTTCTGCTTTCTGTTTGAAAAGACATCTATGTTTTACTTGAAAAATCTTCGCCAAAGGCCTGATCCTGGTCAGCAGTTTGAGAGAAGTCAATGCTTTCCAGGAGGGACTTGGCACATCACAGAATCAGGGAGTTCTTGTTGACGTTTCTACAGTGAAACCACTGATGATTGTGACGATGGAATGAGGAACTGAGTGAGTCCAAATGCCTGTTCACTGTCCAAATGGAAAGCACTGTAACCGTGAGCTTGCATATAGCAACCTATTTAGCTTTCGGCAAATGAATGTGCTCTATCTAATACGATTTTCTTTCTCCCTCTGATGGTTGAATACTTCCCCTATTACTAAAGTGTGAAATGATCTGGAGTGCTAGTGTTTGCATTAAGTAGTTACTTGCATGGGCCTTGGAAAAATGATGGCTTCTGGCAAAATTCACTGGAGGAAAAAATAAATACATTCTTGATTCAGATTTTACTGAAGGCATTACTGTTCACTGAGTAGTGGTTTGGGCTGATTCTTACTTCCACTCTTCCCTTACAAGAAAATAGGCAATGACTAGTAAATGAGTTGGAAATTATTACTATAATTAACGTGTCTTCAAAGCAGCCATTGGAAATTGTGCATGCAGCAACAAACTAATGAAGCTCCAGTTGCACAAAAACAAAAGGGCACAACAACCTGCAAAACCCAGAGGGGGAGTTGCATCAAAGAAGTTCCCCAATATTGAAAACAGGCTTTATAGGGGATAATGCCATCCCATACTGCAGAGTTTTATTGTCTTGGTTGTGAAGTCTCCCAGTAATGAATGTCTAATGTTGTCAGCACACATGGAGGCATTTGGAAATCCTTACAGAAGAGAGAAGACAGAAGGTCTGGGGGAGGGAGAGAAAAGGGGACAGGAGAAATGAAGCCAAAATAGGATATTGGCAATATGAAGAGAGGTTTGTTTGTCCAAAACCTGATTTATTGTGTAAATAATCATTGAGCTAGTGCACACTAATTACAGATAAAATGCACTGAGAGTGGATCTTTTTTTAACTGATATGACCCAGTTCTGCTGTTTAGGTTTTCTCTTAAAAGATACACACAAAAATTCTGTATTCCACAACAGCTTGTAACCAAATTATTGCCAGTATATAATAGCCCATTTCCCAGTTTTTAGTTCATTTGGTGTTGCAGCATACGGGGAGGAAATCTGTATGGAGACTCTCTGTTTGACATACAAATATGGAATTTTGAAATGACCCAGTTTTATACATAGACACCTTTTAAATAAGGAGTTAGGAGGCAGAAGCAGTTAGAAAAGCAAAGCATAATATGGAGAGATTCTAAGCAAGCATCCACCTACATAATTCTACCATGACACCTGCCACATAAGTAAGGCGTGGCAGAATTCTCTCTTCTTTAAAAAAAATAATTTTGATTAATAATATCAATGTTTATTTTTAAGCATTTTTCATTTTTGTCATTCAAAATTGTCACAGTTGTGTGAAATGATGAGTGGGTGACAATATTTGTTTAATGATAATAAATGTCAATATTGAAAAAGTTAAATCTTTATAAAGCAGTAAAGCACAAATTGTCAATATCATAAAATATACAAAGTAAATATAATTAAATAAAACTAAGTCCTCAAGCAGCATTTTTCTTAATCTGCTTGTCTGAAAATTTAAATGATTACTGATGGAAATACTTGTGTCAGTTTGTGCACGAAATCAACATTTGACAAAAATCTAATCCTTCCAAATCTGTATGTCAGTCCTAATTTGCAGCATCCCTGTTACTGAGCCTGATTCAAACCTCGCTGAAGTAAATATGAGTTTTTCGGCTGATTTCAGCTGGCTTTGATTAAATCTATTATGGGCCTTTCTTCAATAAACACTATACCAGTTGTGCTGAATTTTGTGATGTTAGTTAAACAACCCACTAGGAATGTGCATGTTGTGTGAAGTTTGAGTGTGCATTGGAGGGCAGCAAAATTTAATCACTGGATTATTTTAGCCCTTCTTTCTTGCCTCACGGTCCCACACACTGGAAACTTAATATTCCACCATTACTGCCAGAGGATTTCCTGCCCTGGAGGGTAAATTCTATTGACTAACACTAAGTTCCTGTGAAAAGATACTCTTCCTGCAGAAGAAGGCCTAAGTTAACCAAATGAGTTAATCATTACAAATTATTTGCTTATCTCTGTTTCTTCCACATTAATGTAAAAATGTTTAACCTAGCCTTTCCATTGTATTATTTGCAATGTCACAGAGGCAATGAGCTAACTGGAATTAATATATTCATGATGTATTTTGGGTAGTGACAGATGCATTCTGATTTTTTGCAGAATTATTCAGGCCACTGAGGAGATTGCTAATTAAACCTTAATTTTGGCTGCAAACCTCTATTATTTACTGCAGTGAAAGAACTCCAGATTTGACTTGGATTTGATGTGCTTTCTCCTTTTGCCAGTTCTAGTGACCTAATCAAATTGACTGAGCAGTTACACAGGGTTTCCCATCACAGGGCAGTCCAGTCTATCCATGAAAGTGATCTATCAATCTCAGGTTCCAATGATATGGCATGTACAGCTAGCCTTTGTTCAACCATCCTATGTAACAAAGAATACAGCATTCCATCTTTTAACTGCATCTGCACTTTCAATTGGGTTATACTGCATCCATCTTTGAAATGTCTCTGAAGTTACTTTTACAGATCTAAAATATTTCTTCCTTTGGAAGTGATAGTGCATACATCTTTCTTTTACTTCAGAGTACTGTGCAAGGTAAGATGTATGTGAAGCAGGGGATATTAAAAAAGCTAACATTTACTATGGCCAGTTTGTACCACATGAAATCTTTCTGCCATGTCTGGGAGGCTGAAAAATATATAGTCTTCTGGTAAACATTTAATGTTCTCAAAATGAAAGGACCATATTGAAAAAAGAGCAATATCATTCAGTAAGCAAAATCATATTTTCTAGATTAGATCCATGGATTGGATTTTCAGAAGTGCTCAGCATTTGCCTAACAAACTCTCATAGATTTCAGTGGAAGTAGACATAGGCTTACAAGGATAAAAATTCCACCTATAATTTTACAAGGCATATTAAGATCTACCAGGAAAAAAAAAACTTTAGGGTTCATAGGCTGAGATTAGATCATTTTAAAAATTATAACAAATATTGAAGGAGGGAAGCTAAAATCATTGCTAGGCCAAAGGTGGATGTTTTCCTGTTTGAAACAGAAGGTCTCTAACTGAGCAGTGAGTTTCTAGACCATCCACCCAGCTGACCAATGAGTTAGCTATTCACTTTATAACAATTCTTTAGAGAAAACCTATAGGAGCTTCCTAGATCATTGTTTAAATGTTAGCAAAAAATATTTCAACTACATTGCCACAATAGGAACTTTCTAATGAATCTGAAGGAGAACCTTAAAGGAATTGTAGTGTATTGTGAAGTCATAAAGGAGAAGTTGTCCCCAGGAGTCCCACACATTCCATTTTGAACAGATAAGGCAGGGAAGCTGGAAGATGCACAAATGAGGACTTTTCTGGTGGCTACATTAGGCATAGGTATTAGAACAATTATTATTTAGTACTATTACAGTAGCTCCCCTGTACCCCAAAGACTCATTCAGATCAGTGCTTCGTTGCAGTAGGCAATATACAGACAGATAATAAAGGTCAGTCTGTAAGAGGTCCTGTGACTTTTCATCTTTGAAAAAGAGGCATATGCATTCCATTAAAGATGCCAAACAAAATTAGGGTGAATATCTTAATAAACAGAACATAAGTATGAATACCTTTAACTAGATTAACGTGTCCAAAAAAGACAAGGTAAAATTTTCAAAAGCATACAAGTCACTTAGAAACCTAAAACCTATAGTCAAAAGAGGTTTAAGGCACAGATTTTAAAAACTATTTAGCCCTTGCTTTGCTCAGCATTGCAAGGAATAAATTACTTAGGCACTTAGATCCAGATCATCAAATGCATTTAGGCACCGAAATGACTAAGTCCCTTCTGAAAATTAGACTTAGCCTCCCAAGTCACTTAGACCTAACAATGTTGAGTAGAGCAATGCCTAAAGACTTTTATAAATCTGGGTCTACAGTCATGTTTGAAAATGGTACTCAACTTAATTGTTTTAAATGTTTTTGAAAATTTGACCCTTGGTTATATATTTACACAAATTTAAGTCTATCTTGAACTAACACAATGAAGTAACAGTCATTTAGAATACCTGTTAGAGATTATGGAATACTTCTAGGAAAGTAAATTCATTATAAATACTTATCTTAAGACAATACAATCTAATCTAATACTCAAAAATCCATAATACTTGCTATTCAGCCTCTCTTTCATGTTTACTTGAGTTAAAGATACATACCACAACTGATCTCACCGATACAGAAATTGATATTATCTGGGAATGAAACAAACCCAGTGTGAGCTTTAGCTCAGAATTTCTCAGTTTTGATCAATCTAAAAGAAATATTTAAGCAGAGTGAGACAAATTTGCCGACCTGTAAGTCTACTGACTTCAGGCATGCCACACTAATATATGATCTTTCAGATCTCTTTGATGGAGGCAATAGCGATCCCCTATGCTTGAGGCACTGCACATATTCAGTAACTGAGCTGAATTTTAAGTGCAGTTGTCATCTTTAACTGAAAAACATTAAGCATTTCATGATGATACCCATTCAAGTTCTGAGATATTTAGCTATTGGGTTCTTATCATAACATGCTAGAAGACTAATCAACTTTGATGAGCAGCTGTCATGTTTGGGGAAAAAGAACATCAAGAACTGTCTGACATTTCAGTAATGAAATAATGGGAGCTAGTATCATTCCATACATGACACTGCTTTGACCAATTCTGTATCCTTAGTCTAAAGAATTACTGCCCGGTTAAAGACGTTAACTGAGATGTGAAAGTTGAATATTTGATTTTTTTTTTAAAGTGTTTCAGTTCTAAGAAAGTCATTTTAATGACATGAATATTAATTGGTGATGTCACTGCTAAAACTATTCCATTTTATTTTTAAAAATCCAGTAGTTTAGAGCAGAGCTATATCTAGTGACTAGGGCAGGGAATAGGAAGTCAGGTCTCTTTGGCTATGTCTACACTGGCAAGTTAGTTCGAATTAAGGAAGCTTAATTCAAACTAACTTAAGCCATGGCTACACTAGGCTTTCGTTAGTTCAAATTAACGGCTTCCTTAATTCGAACTAATAAATTCGAATATGCTATTCGAACTAAGGGTTAATTCGAACTAGTTAGTTCGAATTAACCAATGTGGCCATGTTAGTTTGAACTAATTGCTTAGTTCGAACTAACCGGCCCATTGAACTCAATGCAATTCGCTAATTTGAACTAAGCAAGCGCCATGCATGGCACTTGCTTAGTTCGAACTAAATTTTGCTAGTTTGAATTAAGTTAATTCAAACTAACTAAAATTAGTTCGAATTAGTTCATTCGAATTAACGAATTCGAACTAACTTTAATAAGTATAGACATAGCCTTTGCGTCTTTCCCTTAGTTTTGCCTTGACTCAGGAACCCAGTGATTTTTCTGTAATAACCTCTGTGTAACATCTCTATATGCTAACGAGTATACCAAAGTACATAAAATCATAGTCATGCTGTGGAGGTGTAATTCTTGTTTTGAGATAGCTGCATAAAATGTTCTATGAATAAGATTATTGCCATTAGAGTTAAATATTTCAAAAGATAGCTCATAAAACTCAAAGAAATGATGTTCTGAATTACAACCATACATTGTTGTTACTGAGCTCCAGTGACAAAACTTATCTAAGGGGTAAATCATCCCACCCTCTTCCTGGGCATAAAGAGCCTTGAACATAGCAGAACTGATGTGATTCTATTTGCACCGCATCGGTAGATAGGATACAAAGGGCCCACAGCTTTTTCATGTCAATCATATGGGCCACAATTCTGCAACAAGTCAGCAGTTGAGCTTGGGGGGAGTTGGGATAGGGAGGGGGTGGGAGAGGAGTGTCAATATCACTAACAGTTATGACTCTATTGTCTCTCCAAGACTATGTTAGTGGTTGCAGAGTTGCTCCGTTGATATGCTATATGGATGAAGATTTATTGCTGATCTACTGCACCTGTGGGCTTTGACTAAGGCCAGTGACATAGGCTTTTTCCTGAGAAGATGATTTAACCTTAGCATCAAGGGGTTAGATTTTCATCTACTGTAAATTGCTAGAGTTCCTCAGCTGATGTAAATCTTTGATACTCCATTGAAGTCAGTGGATCTGGCCCACAGAGTTTTTTTGGCTTTGGATATTCCATCCAGAAATATAGTAAACCCAATACATTTAACAATTCAATTGAAAGTTTTGGCTAATTCTAGACAAATTTTGTTTTCTTTGCTGGGCTTTGAATACCTTCTAGGGACATCCTGAAACACTGCCTACAAACAAAGTACACAGTAAGATCACAAACAATTAGAAAAATATTTATCTATTGTTTGTACACACTCCATTTAAACAGTGCTATAGCTCAGTTCACAGATGTACAGAGAGACTCCTATAAACCTTGAAGCTATCTATTTTTAAAGCTAACTGGGCATACAGAAATATCTTGTATGTTCTCATCTGGGAATGTTTTTAGAAATGCCATCTACATGGGCAATGCAGAAGTATGCTGTCAAAAAATAAACAGCATCTTGATGTAAGGCAATTAGTTTCCCAAAGGCAGTCCAGTCTGTGAATGAGTGGTAAACAAATGGAGCTAGTGCCAAGGTAAATGTTTACTTGGGAAGACAGGCAGCTATGAAACAAGCAGAAGTTTGTCTTAAATGGTTAGTGTGTGCACTCTGCAGAAGAGGAACATGAATGACTTTAAGCAAACATTCACTAGAGGTCTGCAGAAAAACTACAAAATATAGCTAAAGTCTTTGCTATAGTATTAATAACAGTTAAGCAAATTGAACACTGATTAATTTTTAAAAATTTCCCAAATCAAGATTTAGTATAAACTGTCATAAAATATTTTAATTTATTTTTCACTGAAGTAGCACCAAATTTGACCTACAGTAGCTGCAGCTAAAGACCCAGGGGGTGGCAAGATGACAATAAAAATGGTGGCAAAGCCATGAATGACTAGAGAGATAAGAATATCAACTATTGATTAGTAATTAAAGCAGGTTGACATTTTTGAACTCCTTGTGACATTTAAAATGAACTAAGCAGGAAAAGTCGATGAAAATCTTTCATGAGGTCTTTTCCCTGGTGTTTTTTTTTTAAATCAACTGACTAAAATTTTTGAATTTCAAATTTTTAATGAAATTTTGAAAGGCCAAAGTCAACAGAAAACAAAGGAGGAAGTTTTCAAAAAAGTGTGTGAACGCTATTTCTTGTTTTTTTCAACCAGCTTTGCTAATCATAAAGGTACAAGAGTTAGAATTTGAAGCTCTTCAGATAATGAAATAGTTTGATTACAAAGAGTGAATTCTATTACTTACACTGAAACTAACTGAATACATGGCACTGCACTGGAAAGTTTGAAATCTGACCTTGTATGGTGTAGCAACTTGTGTGTGCATATATCATTGTCTTTCAGATGTTAGACCTGCTCAAGAAAGATATGGTAAACTTCCATAGACCACAGAGATGATATTGGACCAAACTTAATACTAAATGAAATCCTCTCTTATCTTAAGTGGTAAGAATGTTTTTAGAGCAGAAGTTCTTAAACTCTATCCTTAGCAATGACCACTGGTAGTAAGTCTTTCTGGTTACAATTTTCTGACTAGCTGACAACTGTGAAGTTCAATGTAGCCAGAGTATAGTTTATATACATACTTTGCACAAAAATTGTGCCAAAATATAAAGAAATGACATTGAAACAACTTCACTGAAAATTCTGAGCACATAACTGAGAAGGAATATAGTTGCTCTTCAGAACTTTTGGTACAGTATGAGAGGAAATGGCCATCAGGGGAAGGCAAAGTTATATAGCTCAGTGCATAGTACTGTCTTTATTCTTTCTCAAGATTTCAGCACTCAGCAGCCTTTTCTCATGATACAGAATTTTTCTTTTGCTCAGTTTCTTTGCAGCACTTCAATTTTCATGGAAATTGGATCCAGATGTTCTTTGGAACATACCTACATTTTACAGTCCTATTCCTACTTTGATGTCTCCTTCCGTAGTGTATTTGATAAAGAGGGTACTTCAAAGATAAGTGCCTTTGGTGATAAAAAAAAGAAGATAACACGGCCAACAAATTATTATTCCTGCAAATTTATATATTCCCGGTTTCAGAGCAATTGAGGCTTAAAACACACAGCTGCTACAAAGGGACAATGAAACCACTTCCTGCATATGTGCAAAGATACACAAGCTTTTAAAAAGGCACAGTTGTGGTTCATTCTAAGCTATACTCCCCCCATTTTCCCATCCTTTGCTGAAAAGTCCTATAGGATGAAAACTCTATGGGTTTAATGACATTTTGTAGGGTCCTAGAGGGTTTATTGTAAAAATTGGTAAGATGTAATGGAGATTTGGTAGAGGGTTTTTTTTTTTAATTTTGTTTTTTGGCTCATCTGCTAGAGTCCTGTAGAAGAAAGATAATTTTTTATTACAGTATACTGAATGATTGGAAAGTGGATATAAAAGTTAGAATCTTTATATTAATAAAATTCTTTAGAACTTTCCTAGAGTCAATCTATTCTCTAACCCATCATCATTGCTGTGATTTCTATAAGAAATCAGTCCCTCAAAACCAGCTACATTACACATAAGGATTGTCAGAGTTTACTTTAACTAGGATTACAGCAGATGTTTGAGACACATGTTTACACAAACTACGTGTATTTAGATTGCATTGCTCTTCCCCCACCTTTTGAATCTCACTTATCTTCTAGCATCCTTTTTCTGCTAACAACCATGCTCACATTTAACATTACACACTATATGTGGTCCATTTGAAGTCAATTGAACCACTCACAGTGTATTTGAATAAGCATACATAGTTTGTTTCAGGATCAGGTTTAAGAATTTAAATTTCCTAGGACAGAGGCTGTCTTCCTATGTATTTGTTCAGCACCTAATACAATGGACACACATACTGATTTGAACCTCTTGGCCCCTCTATAACTATTAAAATCATAAATAAAAATTAGTATTGCTAAATGAGTACCTAAAGGAAAGTCGCATCTACTGTATTTTACTCTGCACAAAAATCTGAAACTTTAAAAAGGAAAGCAGCACGTTGGGGGATGAATTAAACTTTAAAAAAAAAAAAAAAAAATTCTACTCCCTCCAGGGGATCTTGCTGCAAAGGCTTGTCATTTATGCATGAACACAAACATAAGAAATTATAAACTAGTTCCAGGCTTGCAGTTAAATGAGTTAATCATCATAATCATTTCATGAAGTGAGTATTAAATATATTTTTAGAAGATTAGGTCTACACATTACTCTTCTACTGAACCTAAGTTTTGTAAAACTTCCAGGAAAGTCTTCTCTACAAGCCTTCCCTCTAAGTGTTTGTGTCTCAAGTCTTGCTTAACAGTGACCAGTTATATTAAACTATTAATGCTATTAATTAATTAACGCTATTACATTTGTGTTATTCCTGCAAGGGACTGCACTCTCAGCTCTCATCATTTGGCAGGATGAGACCTGATAGAACGTTTTATTAAACTGGCAGTATTTCTTTATAAAGAGAAATGGTGTGCGCCACGTTCTTGGTTGGTATATACCAGTGTCTCTCCTGTGATGTTTATAGAGACATGTGGATTCTGGGCCTAAGTTTTGCTGCTGTTGATGGTATGAAAAGTACAAATGTTGACAGAACTCATAATTAAAAATCTCTTTTTTATTGTAATATTTATTTTTCAAAAGGCTTTTGATGGTTTCAAAGTTGTGTGTTGCACTTCTCACTAACTAGGTTCTTAACTGCTGGGTGGGATAAAATGAGCATATAATCACAGATATTATTGCGTATAAACGGCCAATTATTGGTTTGATCATTCACCCGTTCACACAGGATTATTCCCTCAGTATATTGAAATAATGCTTTGTCCGGTCTAATTTTAAATGCATCAGAAGGCACAGTTTCCATCACATACACTCCTCTAAGGGATAAAGCAGAATTCTCCTCTCTGGCCCAAAAGCATTTAGGAAATTAGCATGGGATAGGTATATAGCCTCATATGTTCAGTCTTGGAACAGGGTCTAGGACTTATTCTTAATATGGGGGTGTTGTTACTGAATGACAGCTCATCAGAAACCAGATTTGTGTCTAGCCATTTCATAATAACCCATTTATTAAACAAATTGATCCCAAAAATCAACATTCAACTGTTTAAATAAACTAGCCCAGACTGAACATATATGCTTTCATTTTTACAATAATGGATAAGGGGAAAATCTCTTGGTTCATGGTCATTATTTTGTAACACCCTGCTTGTCTCAGGCAGTAAGTGAGGTATATGTAGCAGGAGGTAATTACACTGAGGCCGTTACAAATACTCTTTGGGGGTCATAATGACTAAGACTTGCTGACAGATGTCTGAAATGAGAATGATTTGGGGCACCAGTGCCTATGTTAAAACTAGAAAAGAGTGTCAAATGAACTGCTCTTTATGCAGAATGAAAATGATGCAGATACTTTCATAGCAATTAAAATATTAGAAAGAATGCAAACCACATAAGTCAGTTATGTATTCAGTATAGTTCGTTCTACACTTACGTGAAAAAACATATAATTATATTTCTCAAGCTCTCAAGAAACTTACAGGCCACACCAGGTGACAATTTTTTTTCTGAACCAGTATTCAGCAGTAGGGGCTACCATGCTGTTGAGGTGCCATCTTATCTATGAGAGAGAAAAGTTTACTCATATGTAAACTCAGGATATTACATTTGATATCCGGGGCGAAAATCCTGTTACTACTAAAGACAATAGAGATTTTGCTCTTGATTTCTGTGGGGCCAGGATTTCACTCCTTATCTGAGATCCAGGCCACTTCTATCTGGTACACATATTACCACACTTTAGAAGCTGTTTACACAGCAGTGATGCAGTCTCTGATTTTTCTGCAGTAGGGTGAGTGTAATAATTATAGCTGTCATTGCAACTTTAAATCAGGGCCACTGATGTTTCTCTATTGGTCTCCCTGGAGCTGTACTGAAATATGCCAGCTGAGAATCTGGCCTTCATTGTTTTACTATACAAGCTAATAATTCCAGTTTAACAAAATTAGAAAGGAAGCAGGGAATCTGAATCCTCCACAAAAGGGCCAAAACCAGAAACTTGATCCACACTCATGGAAGCCAGAGAGGTTTATTTCTAAGGACCTGCGTGATTTGGTTGTCAGAAGGGATCCAGAACAAAAAGAAGCCCATTTTCTACTTCCAGTTTGGATGCAGCTGCAATCTGATCAGAACAGCTGTTCTCATGAGATCTCCCCTAATTCACAATGGCAGAAACCTCATAAAAGTCAGATGAGCTGACTATTTCTCACCCTAGGCTGAATCTCACAAGAACATTTTAAAAAGATTTCACTAAATCTGACTTCCTGAGGTCCCTTCCAACCATAATCTTCTATGGTTCTATGAGTCCTACCTTAAAATTAAACAGGAAATAATCTGCGCCATCCAACTCTACCTTATACTGCCAGGTGACCAATATGAGAACTTGGTAGGAGTCATTGGTAGTTATTTAGCT
Organism: Pelusios castaneus; assembly: GCA_007922175.1. NCBI lineage: Eukaryota > Metazoa > Chordata > Testudines > Pelomedusidae > Pelusios > Pelusios castaneus. The sequence goes on from ML685763.1 coordinate 2,909,814, forward strand.
GAGTATCAATTCAAAGGAAAGCCCTAGACCCAACGTCACGGGCTCTTAAATTTGTAGAGTCCCTTATCTGAAAAATTGCTTCGCAGCTGGTTATATGATTATTTCTTAGCAAAGTTGTTAATCAGCTCCAGTTGTAAACAATGGTGAAAAAACAAACCAATTTAGGCTTTTGATATTGATGCCTCCAAATTTCTATCAGTTGATTTTTAAAGCAGATTTCATTGGTGAATTAAGTTTATGGTATCTGCTTTAAAACACACACACACAGTATGTACTGTTTAAAAGTTTTATTTACTGTTGTCTATAAAGGGGAATGTGCTAAAGAAAATCCAAAATGAAGGAAGCAAGATTATGTAGAACAAACCAAAGATTCTCCTCTTCCATCCCCAAGGTGGCCTTTGTTTGTATGTTAAGTATGTTGACTAGGATTAATGGCTACCCTTGGATAACAATGTCTGGGAACTTCCTGAACTTTGCAGGAATGTTAAATTGAAAGTTTTTTTTCCCTCAGTTGTACATCAGAGAAGCATTCATAAACTTGGGTTTAATGACATTTGTTTAATGAAATTTAGTAGGGAAAACACACTTCACTCTGAACTTCAGTGTTTTTTGAAAGTCATAGATTTAATACAGTGAAGCAACAAATTATTAGAAGGTTGTAATTTAACTTGATGGGCCAGATCAAAATCTTTCCTTTGTCCATTTTTTTCACATATTTGTTTTTATATTAAAAAAATCTCTCTTTCAAACCCCAGAATAGTTACTTTTTTTAGCTGAGGACCGATAGGGAAAAAAAAATACTGAAAATATTCTTAGAAAAGAATATATGTGGAAAATGAGTTTATTTCCACTACAAGATAACCCAGCTAGGAATACAGAGAATCTTGTCTATGGGTTCTTTGCTTTACTGGATGGAAATAATACAGAGAGGGAGTGGAAGAGCAAGACAGGGAGAGCTACAAAGTTTCTCATTGGAATTTAGCAGATTGTGTTGCTAACAGATTAGATGTGCTGGTTTCCTTTAAGTTAAAAGCGGGATGCAGTTTAAAGCTTTCATCTTAGACTAATTAGACATATTGAAATGTGTCACAAATCTGTGGCCATCTAGCAACCTCATGTTTTGGTGAGATTCCTTGGGCTGTGTTATACTGAAGATGAAAGCAGATGATCATACTGGTCCCCTCTGGCTTTAACAGTCTAGTAATCTTGTTGTTTCTATGTTACACACATGTTAAAAAAGAAAGACCACATAAAAAGCCAAATGCTTTGTTACATCATTTTCAAAATGAAATGTTTCATATTTTTGGTTCAAATAACTCTTCAAAATTTCCTTTAATTTTGTTTAAGAAAAGTTTAAAAATTGTTGAGATCAAAACCTTTTGTTATAAAAGTGCTGAAAAACATTTCATTTGCCCTGAAGTGAAAGTTTGAATTTTGGATTTGACAGAAATTTCAAAGAAAGTTGCTTTTGGTGTGACCTGAAACAATTCTCCCATATTTTTTTTTCAAACTGTAATTTGAAAAATCCATTATTCACACAGCTCCATTTATGAGTATGACACATAGATGAACAGTTCCAAGTCTGCCCAGTAAAAGACTCTGGCAAAGATTCCTATTGCCCAACTATCAGTGGTGACTTTCCAAATAGATGCATGTATGACCTGTCCGTGCCTGAAAATGCCAAGATCAGGGCAGGCTGTGAAACAAGAGCAGATTCTCCCAATGCTAGTGAGTGACACTGAAGTCAGACTCCCCAATCAGCCACAAATAGTGCTCCTGATTCCCCACATTGGTTATCAAGAAGCCAAACATAATATACTCAGCCACCTTTACTGCATTTCAGTATCTGGCTCCCAATCAGCCACTGGGTCCAGTAAAGAGATAAGTTATCTCAAACGCTATGTTCTTTACCGAAAGGGTTCTCCTGACCCAAAAATAGGAGTGCATCAGTAGGAGTGTTGCCAGAAGATTGAGGGATGTGATAATTCCCCTCTATTCAGCACTGGTGAGGCCGCATCTGGAATATTGTGTCCAGTCTTGGGCTCCCCACTACGGAAAGGATGTGGGCAAATTAGAAAGAGTCCAGCAGAGGGCAACAAAAGTGATTAGGGGGCTGGGACACATGACTTACAAGGAGATACTGAAGGAACTAGGCTTATTTAGTCTGCAGAAGAGAAGACTGAGGGGGGATTTGGTAGCAACCTTCAACTATTTGAAGGGGTGCTCCAAAGAGGAGGGAGCTAGGCTGTTCTCGATGGTAACAGAGGACAGAACAAGGAGCAATGGTTTCAAATTACAGCTGGGGAGTTGGAGGTTGGATATTAGGAAAAACTCTCTCACTAGGAGGGTGGTGAAGTATTGGAATGGGTTACCTGGGGGGGGGGGGTGGAATCTTCATCTTTGGAGATATTTAAGGCCCAGTTAGACAAAACCCTGGCTGGGATGATTTAGTGGGAGTGGTCCTGCTTTTAGCAGGGGGTTGGATTACATGACCTCATGAGGTCCCTTCCAGCCCTATGATTCTATGAAAAGTGTCAGCCACATTACCAGATCAATACAAGTTTGTATTTCACCCAAAATGCCATACTGCCAACCAGTCCTTTAGTAACTGAAACTAAAGGTTTATTATTAAAGGAAATGAACAGCAAGAGAAGTGCTAAATGATGAAAGCAATCACATACCTACAAATTATTTAAAAGTCCATATATATGAGGTTTCCAGAAAAGTTGTAGAGTTTACAGGATTGTATCGTCACTCTGGAGTACATTCAGTACCTGGATGGGGCTCAGTGCTGTGTTTCACAGCTTCAGCTGTAGATCGGTCTTCAGTTATCACCTGCCTCTGAATCTACTCAAGACAAAATGGATGTTGTGAAGCTGCCTTTTATGTCCCTTGGTCTTTGCCATGCTACTTATGGAAATGGACAGGAACAAGATGGAGTCCAGAGTCACATGAATAAGTCTTGGTGACTCATTGGGCGTAGCCCTGGCTTCTTCCCCTGGCCCATTGCACCGGTGAGTTCCCTTAATGGACCATTAAGCAGGCTATTGCTGCTGCCATTCTGGCTGGGGTGTCTCCCAGAAACACTGCACACGTTGAAACACCAGCTACATCAAACATGTCCATAACTTCCAATACATATGGCACATGTATGTAATATCATTCTACTCAGCAAATTATAATCTTTCTAACAGTGACTGACATGGTCTATTTCATATGAATTATTGTAATTTTGAAATATTAATGTTAAATATCATAGATGACTCCTCCCTAATCCGGCCAACATCACAGCACCATCTTCCTGATTCTGCAAAATTGGACAAAACATCTTGTGAGAACAAGTGACCTCATGAAAAATCTGGCACTTCCAGTCCTGGTTAGAATTAAGATGAAAACAGGGTTTGTATTGGCATTTCAACACTTTCAGTTCTAGTGCCTACTGGCCACTAGAAGGGAGAATATTCTACTCAGATATTATAGAACTTGGAAAGTTTTTTGTTTACACTCAGTTCTGGAGTCACAGTGAATGTGTGCCTTCAGGCACAGTGTACCCCATGAGAATGGAATGGAGTCCTGCAAGAACACTGACTCTAAACACTATTTTCACATGCAAGCCTTGATTATGGCTCAAAGCTGATGGTGTGCTATGCAGTAGGTGCATAGCTTAATTGCCCAAACTCAGAGCATTACATCTGCATACAAGCAGAGGCAGGTATAATGCACTCAATGGCAGTTTTTACCCCTTTCAAAAAGAAGCCTACAAGCACCCCAGTGGTAGCAAAAGAAAATGCTAGCAGCATTCCTGAGTATCTCCATTGGAAGATGGTGTCAGTGAAGGGATATTTGGGTGCTTTCCTGTAGCTCATCCACACAGGGTGGTATTTTAATTAATTCTTCCCTAATGAACTGGGGACAAGCCATGATCATGGGGTTTGCGACGCATAAACGCATAAACAAGCAGACTTGATATATCGGCAACATATTTATTTCTATTATCTTATTGTCTTTGACACTACTCTTTGAGACTACTCTTTCTGTTTGTGGGAGTTACGTTATTGATTTCTATAGGGCCTGAATGGGGCCTATTTTTAAAGTATATTGAACAACAGTGGTTGCCATTAAAAACAAAATCTACAGTGATATTGAAAATACTATGACTAATTCTTCTTTTACAGGCAGGGAAGTGACTATTGCATCTCAAATACCGCTGTGTGGTTACCATTGGCAAGGGTATCTTTATAATGGAAAGCACTTTAAGTGCTTGAAGAGTGGAGAGAAGCTTATAGGATCTGAAGAGGCGAGAGACTCAGTTCAGATTCATGACTGGTCTAAATATATGCATGAACTGAGAAGGTATTACGTCCACTTATATCTGGGCTGAATTAAGTGCATTGCACTGAAAAGCCTGGGCAGTGTCTTTGAATCTTAGCAAGAATCTGCAAATTCCTTCTTACTAGAAGGAAACCATATTTCTCAGCTATCTGTTCTGTACTACACACTAGCACTCTTCCTTTGATTTAAATAAAGCTTTCAGAGTCATCTCCGCTCTCAGCTGGCTGTGCTTTTGTATATTTTGATGGAATTCCAAGTGGAAAGATGGGAATATTCATACAGTATTACTTAGCTAATATTGAAAAAGACTGTCTAGCTGAGGGCATGGATTAAGTGATTTGGTTGTTGCTATTCCCTCTAGCAAGAGGTTACTTAGATCTGTTGAGAACAAGGTTCCTATTTACTAACATGTAACTGACTTTATCCTAACAGAATACATTTCACATTATTATTGGATTAAGAAGGTTACATTTTTCGTGTTTTAGCATACGTAGCTCCTCTTTAACTTCAGGAACATTCTCTGCTCTAAATTACAGTGAACACAATGTTCACTAACTTGGACATACAGATCCAATTTCTAATGATAATGGTAACATAAATTAGAAATTAATCCATTATGAATCCATAATACATCAATATTTGTAAGTAGCCATGTAAGTCATATTAACCCAATTTCCCAAGTTATGAAATGATGAATCAAGAAGATGAAGGGCTTGTTCAAGAATCATTATGTATTAGATTATGTATTAGTGGAATGAATGTGGACAGAGTCAAGGGACCTAATAATGGTCATTTGAGAAATGTTATGTTGTTTCTTTAAAAAAATTGTAATGGAGTTTTGTTTTGTTTTATAATCAAAACAGCCAAACCCAAAATGTTCATTTCATATTGAAAATTTTCCTTTCAGGTTTTACTTTTCCCTGTTTCATACTTTTCTCAATTTTTCCACTGGTTCAAAAATTGTTTCCAATGCAGAATCTCCCATGAAATGAGATTACAAAATACATTTTGTTTCAGATAGAAACATTTAATGTAGATAAAATTAAAATTGGGAATGAAAAATTTTAAAAAAATATATGTTACTATGTATAGCTATTGGCAGATGTGCTCAAGCCCTCTTACTCTTAGCTTTGTATACTTGACCACATGACTTTGGGAAGTCTCCTTTCCAACTTCTCCAAAATCCACAGAAAAGAATTTTACATGCTACACTAGGGTCAACTTTCAATCTGATGTTTTGTGAAAACTGAAAAGGGGGATGGGTGGAGAAGGGGAAGTGTTTCACAAATCACAATACATGAGAAGGTGAAAAGTCTTCCACACAGAAGGATGTCACCATTTTCCTCTACTCTGCTGTAAATGATTGACAGCGAGGTGAGAATATGCACCTATGAATAACAGCTATGGCCCCAGTACTGCAAACATACACGTGTAGTCCCATTAATTTGAATGAGACTATTCATGTAAGTAACATTTCATGTGAGGATGTGTGTTCACTAGATTGGAGCTTTTACCATGGCAATCTGGCAAGAAAAAAATTATGGTGAAAAGAATTTAATTATATCCAGTATTTTCTTGTTTCCCCAGATGCTACTCACAAAGGCTATGTCTACACTTGTGAATTTAAGTCAACTTTAACTAAGTCAACTTAAAGTCGACAGTGTGTCCACACTTAAATTTTAAGTTGACTTTGGGGGGAACTTACAAAGTCGACCTAGAGTGTCCACACTGGATGCTCTAGGTTGACTTTGTGGGGCCAGGGGGACCTAGCACAGGTCCACAGGGGCAGGGGGGGCACCCCTTGCCCAATGCCAGGGGCTCAGCCTTTGCCCCATTGTACCTAGGTACAATGGGGAAAGGGGGTCAGGGACCCTGGCAGGGCATAGGGCAGGGTGGGAAGGGCTCTGCCCTGCCAGGTGGGGGGGCATGCCAGGCTACCCCTGTGCCCCCCCCAGCAGGGAGGGCATTGGTGTAGCTCTGGGGTAGCCCTAAGTCAACTTAGGACTCCCCATGTCTACACTGGCTTAAGTCGACTCTAGGGAGTCGACTTAAGCCTTAGGTCTACTAGAAAGCAGGTTTTATAAAGTCGATGTAATTTTCATTAAGTCGACTTAAGCAAGCTGCTTAAGTCGACTTAAGGAAACTGTAGTGTAGACGCAGGGTAATTTAAGTCGACTTAAGCAAGCTTAAGTCGACTTAATTTACCAGTGTAGAGGCAGCCAAAAGGTCTGCTTTGCAAACATTTTCAAAATATAATGATTTGGGTTACATTCTTCCCATGAAGAGCATGACTTCTTTGTGGTCATGTGATTTACAGGGTGCCTATAATGCAATTCTTTTCTGGAACACTAAAACAAAAGAGCAATATTCAATCAGCTGAAAATGTGCTGCTTTTTTGTGATGTTTGCAAAAAAGTTTAGGTTGTACATTATAGGCACAGCTGTATAATAGACTGCCATATTTCCCCATGCTTAGAGTAATGGGAGAAAATCTCATTGCAATACATTTTTACAATTTGGCACCTGATAAAAGTCATGGCACTTGAAAGGCTTAGTCCAGGAGATCCATAGAAAATATTGTATTTTGATTTTGTATGAACCCATAACTTGGGAAGATTAAACTAACACTGTTGTACTGTTCATTGTGAGTCTTTAAATAAAAAGCTTTAGAAAAAATGTTGTCAGTAACCATAAATAAATAGGTGAGGAGATACCATGGACTGGGGAAAAGAATGTGGGAAAAATGTACTCATCATGCACTCACCCATGGATCCCGTTTGATTTCACTGTTGCTTTACAAATTATGCTGCTACTAGTGAAATGAAATCCAGTTAACTAGAATATTTGCCAGAATAAATCACTAATTATATATATAATGTATGTGTACAGGAAAGATGAGCTCTGAGATTTATAGCCATAGAGCAGAAAAAAATATTTTTTCTAGCGTCTCCTAAAAATTTCTGATGGGTCTGCAGTTGATTTCATAGCAGATGTTGAAGCAATAGATCCATTTTTGTTTAGCCAATATGCTAAATTAGACCAGCTTTGTCTAATTTGCCTGAACTACTGAAAAACACTCTACTGAAAAGAGATTCGTGTTTTTTTCTTTTTAAAATCTTTAAACTATACATTATAAAAAATAAGTTAAGTTATATAAGGTGTAGATGAGACACTCGTAATTTAGACACCAGGATAGCTAAATGTCTGAATTTCTGCTAAAGCTCAGAATGACTTGCATTATAAATCACTTCTCCAGCCAACCTAAGAGGAACAGTAGTTCATTACAGTAGTAGCCAATGCTGGAGAAATGCAATTTATCTACTACAATGTACAGAGCTGGACACAGATTTTTCTATTCCACTAGATACTGCACCTAACACAGGAACCTAGTTACTACTAGGTGTAAATGAATTGAAAAATACTTCCTTAAAATACAGGGATGTGAAAGAAATTGCTATTCAGTAGAGTAGCTTATACATATTGCTGCTTAACACAGAAAATATTTTGGTTTTGGTTTTGTTCCACGAGTAAGTACAGTTTGTAGTTGTTATAGCAGTTTGAAATGGTGATCCAAAGTAGAAATCCCCTGAACAATTTCTTCATGCTTCATAGGCATTTGTTTATACAAGCAAATGTAAGATGATCTAGTAGCACAGAAGATTAGTATATTTAAGTTATAATTATTTTTGCTGGGCCACATACAAGGAGATAAATAGCATATAAATTAATAAACCCCAGTGACTCAAGCTGTCATGTATTGATTCATGGGCTATTTATCTAAAGCTTTACTGTCCAAGAAAAACAGTTAGTGCCATTATACCCCATGATTTCTGAAACAAAATGACCCATGGATTGCTTAAGAAAATAAAAAGTTGTAGCTTTTAAGCAAAGGAAGCCACAATTAAATGTATACTGGCTTACGGTGCTGAAAATAAACACTGAATGTGTCATTCTTAATTTGGGCAAACAAAGAATAGGAAATATGCTCACTGTTTTTCATTGAAATGGTCAATGATTTTCCAGACGTAAGATAATGGCAATGATATAGAAAGGATTTTATGAAAACTGAATGACTGAAAACCACCACCCATCCGCAGTCAAATCCCCATGCAGTTTTTGAATGATCAGAAACATAGAACAATTGAAAAAAGAAAATCAAATGAGTTAGAGATAGCAGAGTTTAATTAAATTAGACCCCATTTCTCCAGCCCACTGCTTCTCACCAGTTGCAAGACATGGCCTTCAGTAAGAGGATTTATGTGGGGATTACACTTCATCTTAAATCAAAAAGCCAAGAAAAAAGCATAAAAACCATATATTTGTATATTGTGAATATGCCAGTAGTCCATATGGGTATGTCTACACTGGAGGCTCTGTTAAGTCGACTTAACCAAGGTCGACTTTAAGTTGACTTAAAGTCGACTTAGAGATTCCACAGCTCTGTGTCCACACTGGCAGGTGCTAGGTCAACGGAGAAGTGGCTAGAAACTCTGTGAGGGGACCTGGAGGCCAATTAAGTCGACTTAAGGGCTATTCCCCATCTACACCGGCTTAAGTTGACTTAATAAGGATGACTTTTAAGCCTTAGGTCGACCTTAAGAGGTGGTGTTAAGTCAACTTAAGGAAGCACTTAAGTTGACTTAATAAGCTCCCAGTATAGTTGCAGCAATCTGTATGTCGACTTAACCTTAAGTCAACCTAAGGCTCCAGTGTGGACATACCCTATGAGAATTAATTCACAAACTTAGATGCCCCCCTCCCACCACAAAAAAAAAAGAAAAGAAAAGATAAAAGAAGTCAGTTTGGTGACACAGTAAGAAAGTAAGGAGAATGCTGTCTTTTTGATGATTTCATTAAAGACCAGAAGAAACAAATTCCATTTCAGTTATTCTGTTTTCATAGATTCATAGGATTGGGTGGGACCTCATGAGGTCCTCTAATCCAGTCTCCTGAACTTTTGGCAGGACCAAGAATTATCTAGATCATCCCTGAAAGGTCTTTTTCTAATCTCTTTTAGAAGTCTCCAGTGATGGAGATTCCACAACCTTTCTAGGCAATTTATTCCTATGCTTAACTATCATGACAATTAGGAAGTTATTCCTAATGTCCAACTTACACCACCCTTACAGCAATTTAAGCCTATTGCTACTTCTTGCCCTATCCTCAGAAGTTAAGAACATTTTTTCTCCCTCCTCCTTACAACAATCTTTTCTGTACTTGAAAATTGTTGCGTCTCTCCTCCTCCCCCTCCCAATATTCTCTTCTTCAGACTAAACAAACCTATATATTCAAATCTTCCCACACAGGTCATGTTTTCTAGATCTTTAATAATTTTTGGTGCTTTTCTCTGGACTGTCTCCAATTTGTCCACATCTTCCCTAAAATCTGGTACCCAAAACTGGACACAACACTCCAGTTGAGGTCTAACTAGTGCAGAGTAGAGGAGAAGAATTACTTCTCGTGTTGTGCTTACAATACTCCTGCTAATACATCCCAGAATGATGTTTGCTTCCTTTGCAACATTGTTACACTGTTGACTCACAATGAGTTGTGATCCACTATGATCCCCTTTATGAAGCACTCTTTCCTATGGAGTCATTTCCCATTTTGTGAGTGTTCAACTGATTTTTCCTTTTTAATGGGAATACTTTGCATTTGTCCTTACTGAATTTCATTGAGCCTATTGGATAAAAGTTCTTCCTGATAAGCCTTTACCTTTGAAACCTAGCCCTCCTCACCCTATTAATCTGCTAGAACCAGGATTTAGTAAAGTCCAATTTTCCCCCCAGGCTTTTGGAAAGAGGAAAGGGTTGCTGGTTAAAGAAGTTTGGTGGGTATTTATATGTGGGCATCCCTTTATGTAACATTCTGTATTTTCATGTATGTGATATGTCTTCAAGAAGAGGAAGGACAACAAAAGATATGTTAAAACATAAATTTGAATGTATAAATAAGTAAAAAATAATCATTAGAGAAAAGCAGGTTCTACTAGTTTCACTAACCTTAGTACATTCTAATATATGGACTTATATAAATAAAATTAAAAATTTCAACAATAAAGACAAATTATGAAATGTAAAAAAAGTGATAAGGAAAGCTAAAGACATCAGGGAAAATAATCCATGACTAGCAGAGCTGAGGACAATAAAAAACAAGTTTGCTTTTAGTATAGTATAGGGAGGAAGGGGGAAGACTAAGCACAGTATAGACCCATTACTAGATTAGGATGGTGAAGTTGTTTATAATGGTGCTGAAGAGGCAAAAGCGTTCAATAAATATATGTTTTGTATTTGGAAAGAAGCAGGATAATGTACTTGTTTCTACAATTTAAAAAAAAAAAAGTCTCATTAATTCACCAGAAAAATACATTTTTGCTAATACAGGTCAAATTCATTGAATAGCTTCTGATAAATATAAATATATAAATTTTTAGAGAGTCCAAACTTTTAATTTCAGCCATTCTGAAACAAACACATTTCGATTTTTGTTTCAAAATGGTGTTTTGTTTCAAAATTCAGCTAAGGTTAAAATCTCTCTGAAATAAGGTCAAATGGAATACATCCCAAAATGAGATTTTTGTTTTTTTCCTTTCACCAAGAAAAATCTGAAAATTCAGCTTTGGTTCAAACCTAAACTTTGATTTGGATTTTTTGTTTTGGGCTCTATGCTGGAAAAAAAATACTCAAATAGCTCAGCTCATATCACATGAAGATGTGATAGGGCTTTCAAATCCATGAGTAATTAAGGAAGAGGTTAAACAATATTTACAAGGGATACAAACATTTTTAAAATGCTGATTCAGATAACTAGCACACAAGAGTCCTAAATGAGGAGGCTGAGGGAATCTCTGGGCAGCTGATATTAATTTTTAATGCATCTTGGAATACTGGGCAAATTTCTGAAGACTGGAAAAGTGCTAATGTTTTACCAATGTCAAAGAAGAGTAAGCGGAATGATTTGAGTAACTGTAGACCCATTAGCCCCACATCAGTCCCAGGCAAGATAATAGAAAAGCTGATATAGGCAAGGGGATTGTCAATCCCTTACTAAAACTCAGGAGGTTTTTAGTTGTCCCTCTCCCCATACCAGGAGAAAGGCCAAAGAACAGTCAGGATCCAAGGACTGATAGGGCCTCTGGCCAGTCAGAGAGCTCCAGACCTGGAACAACAGGAAGTAGACAGCACCCCAGGTTAGTCTGATTTACCAAGCATCCATCCTAAAGACTCAGTGACATATGAGAGCCAGCAAGCAGGGTAATGGTCAGGTAGGGGAACACAAACCCACTGTAAAGAGGGTGAGACTAGGCAGGCAGGACCCTGAAAAGGGAAGTGAACAACAGCACTAGAAACTAGAACTGTAGAGAATGGCCTGAGGAATCAGAGATACATTATAAGGGAATGAGCAACAGTCCTGGAGACTCCAGCTGAGGAGGGCAAGTGGAGGAGCAAGCAGGCAGCTGAGCAGCCCAGAAACCATGTCACCATACCTCTCTGACAGTTGTACAGGGAGCCCTGACTAGCAGTGTCTGGGGGAGTTCCCAGCAGCCCCTAAGAGAAGGTGATAAGCCCTGTGGGATAACTGCAGCTGGTTCTGTGGAGGCATTTCTAGTCCACCATTGAGACAAAGGTCGGTGCAAGCTAAGCAAAGCTCAGACAAAGCCAGAACTACCTTGCAATAAGCAGGGGAGTCCAGAACTCAAAAGAGGAGAGTTTTTTCTGTCTTTTTCCCCCCCTCTCCTTTTCATTTGAATGCTGACTACAGAAGGTGGGGAGAGGTGAGTGGACACCCCCTTCTGCTGAGTACTCGGCTAGTGCATTCACACACTTGGAGGTGGGTCTTCTTCACTCACTGAAGCCTATTGTGGAACAGCATCTAGAGATCTTTTGAAACAAAGTCTTCATTGTAGGGGAAGATTTTGGAATTGCACAAAAAAGAAATAAAAAGGGGGGAGCCCAGACGGGGCAGTGATAATCTGTGCTGAACTCTAGGAGAAGCCATAGCCTGGTCGATGGGGCATTGTTCTCATTATACCCCCCCCCCCCCTTCTGTATCTATCAAACTGAAGAGCCAAGTTTCACCACCCACAAAGCAGATAGTTACTGTTTCAAGTGGGAGGCTTTGTACACATACATACAGAGGAAGTAGCATGTCTTTTTATTCAAGTGTAGGAAGTAGTGTATGGATTGCTTTAGCATCTTCTAAAACCTTTCAATTGCTTAGTATAGTTTGAAACCTGCTAACAAATTTTCTCCCAGTTCTGGGTGGTTCCTGAGAAAGATAAATCTGATTTAGTGTTTTCTGTACATACCTTTTGTAACAATTTAGTTCAGGACAAATCTACTACCTATTAGGATATCTTACTTAGTTGGACACTATCTAGTAACCAGGTGGGCAGAATTCCACCTTATACATAGATCTGATGATGGTAAGAGGAGCAACTGCGGAGGAAGTAACATGATAAGAGGGGGAGGTGATTTTTGGCTCCATTCCCATAGGCTCCAGGCTCAGCCCTCAGGTTCCAGAAGAGATATCCCTCAAGAGGGAGGGTAGTTGGGTTGCAGCTTTAAATCCAATCCCAGAGTACTCTGCAGGACCAGTGTACTAGGCCCTTCTGATATAGCCTCACACAATAGGTCAGGAGAGAGGAAGTCCCACTGAGTTATTAGTGTCCCACCTGTCATGTATTAAGATTAAATAATGATCACTAGACATAGCAGGCTTCAGAGTTCCCTTATTAAGCTTTATTTACCATGTATGTTTACCTGAGCCCTTAACAACCCTCCCATTCATCACTATGGGAACCCTCAATGGGGCAGTGAGAGATGGGTTGCTTCTCATTCCCTAAATTAAGTTTGGATAAAGTAGGGTCCCATTTTACTATACCCCTATCTCTACCTCCATTACATACAAGATTTCACTGATAAAGAACTAAAGATAGGAATATAAGTAAATGTAGTCAAGCTGATTTTATGGAAAACAGGTATCAGTCAAGGGACTTGAAGTCTAGATAAATTCAAGTTTTGGCACTCATTTTTAACAGGGGAGCAGATTAACTATTGGAACACACTGCCAAATGGTGGAGTCTCCATCTCTTGATGATTTCAGATCAAGACTGAAAGCTTGTTTGGAAGATATATTTTAGCCAAACTGAAGTTATTGTGCTCAATTTTGGAGTAACTGGGCAAGTGTAAGGCTATGTGATCTATAGATTATGGTATGATAAAATAGCTCCTTCTTAGGCTTAATTTTTAATTCTGTAAATAAATGTGCAGGATTAAGGCCTAGATTTTGAATTGTTCCTATATATTTTATAAGAAGTTTTAACCACCTTTAGGATTTTATTTATACAAGACTCTTCCCCCCCCCCCCCCATTCTGAAGTCAGAACACCAACTGATTTTGATTTATTTTTGGTTAGATGTCAACACAGTTGATTTAGACTTGGTCAGCCAAGAAAATAAAAGACCATAATCTTTCCTGAAAATTGCATTTGAAGTCCATGTTATTCAGTCTTGTGCTCGAGGGAATGTGTGGGTGTGTACTGCCTTACTAGCCAAAGCTCATAGAAGCTAGACATGATAGAAAATATTTTTTTGAAAAATTTCTACTGTACTTCCTGAGAACATTGAAAAATAATGAAATCTCAAAAGATGCCTTTCTGGTAGGCAATTCATCTCCATTTTGCAACAGGAGAAACTGAGGCATAGCGAGATTATATCACTTACTTAAGATCACATAGTGCACCATTTTCAGAGTCCTTTGCTTAACCATTAAACAACATGTGCATGCTTAAATGGTACTTGGAAGTATCCCTAAAGTTTTGTTGGGCTGGAGACAAAAACACAAGCTCCTTTAAGCAAAGGCTTGGTTGTTCATACGGTCTATGTGGCACTAAAGATAATCAGTTTGTCCTGGAAACTTAGCAGAAGTCAGACAACACATACAATATAAAGGAATTACTATTCTGGAAAAAATCTGCCAACTTCTATAGAAAGGAAGAATAGTACAAACAGCTGTGGTCATGGTTCTGTGATGATTGCAGAGTTTACTGCAATGCTTTTCATTTGCTCTCACCAATCCAACTAATGCCTTACATATTCAGCACCCACCTGAGCACCCTAGTTTTATATGGACTTTACGTACAAATTAATTTGACTTGAGAGGACACTGTGGCTCATTGTCAGAATTTCCAGGTCGGGATTCGGGTGAAGTTGTGGCCCTAGGAAAGACATCTTCTCTCACTAGATTCATATGATCTCTTGCTTTCTCATCTCTCCTTCCCATCCATGCTATCTTTGTTTCCCATCTTAACCTTCTGGGTAGAAGCCTGGTCCCAATGAAGTCAGTGGGAGTTTTGCAATTGACTTCAATGGGGCCAGCATTTCACTTTTCATCTTTCAGGCTGGCCCTTTCAGGATCATAGGATCCCCAACTGGTTCTTCCTTAATCTTCCTACTCCCTGACTAGCATTAAAGTAGCTATTATTTTTTTTTCCCATATACAAAGAAAAACACATATACTTTTGGTTCACTTGAGTTTTGATTAGGGAAAAAGAAATGGCTACAAAATCTTACTGAGGAACAAAGAAGAAGGGACTCTGTCACTCCAAGACCCTTATCTTCAATTCTCTCTTAGCTTTGCTCCCTAGGAGGTTGTATACATTTAAAGATGCAAGTAAGCAAAAAACAGAAGCAGAGTTACACAACGACCTCTGTTCTTTATATGATGTTAAATATTGTTCAAGTTGGATGCATGCATTTGTATCTGCAGATGTACAGTATATTTTATCATTTATTGAATTATTTGTCTCAGGGACTTTTCTTCCCCTTATTTCCTCTTTCTTTGTTTTATCCTATGTATTCTACAATCTCCAATAACATTACCATGATAATTTAGCACCTATTACATCAGTATGTTTGTCTTCTTGTGGTGAGTGTTAATTGTTCCTTTTATTATTTATGTTTTAAGTACATTCACTCACTGTAACTCAAAAGACACTGGCCTAGCAGACTTGTTGAGACAAATGCTGCATGAAAGATCAAGTTAAAGACATACAGGAAAACAGGTCTTTTCTCCCTAATATTGGCAAGGTCACAAAAATGAAAAGTGCCCTTCTCTTATTACTTTGAAGGAAATAAACCATCTAGGAAGTCATTTTGATTTATATGTTTTAAGTCATACTAACTTTTAATGCAAAACAATTTGAAATGCACTTGAGTAGAGAAAAAAAACTCATCACAAATAACATATTTCTCATTGGCAGGACACTGACCTAGACCTAATTTATACCATTTTTCACCTATATGTGATAAGAGTGGCTTCATGCACTGGCCTTTTGTCTACATTCCTGGAAACCAGTCTTGCATCTTATATACTTTAACCAAATATTTCCTGTGAACAAAATGGCTGCATTATGTCATTTTAATTATTGTGACAAACTGACTCATCAGACAGCATGCCTCCTCATATTTGAGCACAGCATCAGAGTCTTCCTTTCTATTGGCCCTCTCCATAGCCATTTAGGCCTGTTGTTTCTTCATTTTGTCTTGGGATTCAGCCCTCCAGCCAGGTCACATTAAAGTCCCACCCTTTACATGGTAAACAGAGTTCTGTAAAACAATAGTCTGTTGACCCCAGGCCGGATCTTCAGACAACTGCCCTTATCCCTTATATTATGTCTCTGTGTGCATTTTCTCCCCATTGAGTCCACTGGAGAACTCTGGGCCTTCCTCTACTTTGGGTTCCAGTACAGAAAAGCTGTAGCAAGTAGCCTAGATGTGTCTACACAGACCCCTTGCAGCCTTCCTGCAGCACTTCCTACTTTAACCTATCTTCTTCCTGAGCTCAATGTGTGTCTGAGTCTTTCTCAGGGCATCCTTTCTTAGACATATAGCAAAGAGCTCCCTAGCATTTACTACCAGCTATCTTTCTGTACTGAAAGTGAGTTTTCATGTCCCCTCAAGAGTTTTCCCATTCCCTGCAAGGCTATCTATCAGGATAGAAAACCCTGAGACTTACCTCCCTTCCCTCTAACACCTGTGCCTTGCTTCTGCTACACACCAAATTGGGCCTAATATAAAAATCAGACATGGGCCCCCTTCCAGGCATCACCAAGTAGGCTAATTAGACCCTCATGCTCCTGTTAACCCCCTGTTTAGTAGTACTGGATTTATACCCCTCATCACAATTATTTATAATTGATTTGTGGGTTTAGGGCCTGATGCTGCAAGGTACTGAGGCTCAGATCCACAAAGAGACTTAGGTATCTACAGATTTAGGCACCCCTGGAATCCACAGACTCCTGCTCAGCTTCCTGCTAACTCTGTAGGCAACTGAACTCAGTCAGCACCTACATTTTCAGGGTAAAAATTCCCTAGCTTCCTAAAATTTCTACCTCTGGGCATGTGCATTGCTACCTCATGCATATTCCTAAATATATCTATTTTGCACCTAAAACCCAGGGCAACCCTTAAACCAGGTGAAAATGTGCATTTCCCCACCCATCTTATCTGTGGAGGCCAAATCCACTAGGCATGCTCTAAGGTAAGCACTCCTAACTTTGCACAAAATGGTGGAGGGAGAGGAAGGGGATAAGGAATGGCCTTGGAATATTTAGTGCAGTAACTAGGATGCTCATTTGCCATGTGGGAACAGCCAATTCAATTTCTCCCCTCTGCCTGATGTGGAGAAGAGATCAGAATACAAGTTTGCCATCTCTCAGGTGAACATCCTAACAACTCACCTCTGGGAGATTCTGGAGTGTGTCTTTTTCAATTTCTCTTCTTGAAGATGCCCCACTTTGCATAACTAAGAAAATAATTAAATATACACTGGACCAGAGAAAGAGTAAAAAATAAAGCTGTCATGCTGCAAGATGGAAAACCCCCATTCAGAGCTTTTCAAGTAGACCTGAACCAGGATTGCCTACATACCAGGTGAATGTCCTAAACACTGGCCTATAGGTTATAAAGGCAGCTGCTGCCTGCTCCTCCCTTGACACTCTCTGTCTGTTGTGTGTGGAATTAGGCAGGCACTGCCATTGTTTTTCAAGGAAAGAATTTAGGTGTCTGATTATAGGGAAGGGTTTCCAGCTGTGGTCCCACACAGAGATAGGCACTTCCCTCCAGCTTGGACCTTGTAGGTACTGATTTTGCAGAGGGAAAGGGATTTAGGACACACCTTGCTCATCATACCTGGCATTACCTGGCTTAATGACTCCCCATATAGCAGACTGGCTTTTGTGGATCCAGTTCTCAGGTGCTTCTCTTTCCCCAGACATTATAAAAGGAACTTAAGCACATAACTCTGGGTTTGTGGATTCTGCTGGCTGGTAGAGGACCTAGAAGTGCTTTGCAGTGCTGAGTATTGCAACACCTATGTGCATCTGGGCCTCAATGCTCTATTCTTCACATTGTAGATGTTCAGTGGCTCATAGGAGGTACTCTGCTCTTACAATATTGGACCTTTTGCACAAATAAAGTCAATGACATTTTACTGTGGTTGCTAAAACAGGCATAAATGAGAAGGCAGCAGAAACAGTTGACAGCTGTGGAAAATAAAGCTTATGTACATACTGAATTTTACACATTATAAGTTACCATTTTGGGGTCAATGAGGCTTCTTTCAGAGAGTAAAACAGATGCCTAAACCATTTGCAAGATCAGGCCCTAAGCTTGGTAAAATTGTCGTGACACCAGTAGCAGAAGCAAGACACAGGTATTAGAGGGAAGGGAAGCTGGGGGAGGGAGGTAACTCTCAGGGTTTTCTACTCTGATAGAAAGCCCTACAGGGAATGGGAAAGCTCTTGAGAGGACATGAAAACTCACTTGCAGCACAGAAAGATAGCTGGTAGTAAATGCTAGGGAGTTCTTTGCTATATGTCTAAGAAAGGATGCCCTGAGAGAGACTCAGACACACAATGAGCTCAGGAAGAAGACAGGTTAAAGCAGGTTGCCTTTGGGAAACTGAAGTTTGAAATTACATCAAATATTTATGTACCTCCATGGAAATTGGTAAGAAGGCTCAATCTGTGCAACTGTTCTTACACAGCTATATTGTAAAGAACCTGTGAGATAAAGGCACAGAATTAAAATTTCCTATTCAGAAGAACAGTGTGTTCTGTTAATCGTTTTAATATCAAAGCAAGAAATGCAGGCCAGAGCTAGCTCTAATAAGAGTGCCTACTAGCTCTTTTATGTTTTAATTCCAGCTGAGTAGCACTCAAAGGTGTAAATTCTTCCTTGCTACTTAAAATACTAATGAAATTATTTACAGTTCAACCCTTTTCACTCAATTCCCAGTATAGACTGAGGTAAATGGGTCAATGCCAATGGAGTTTGACTTTTAGGAAATAAGATTTGACTCAGATAGGTGGCAATAAAACTGTTAAGACCCCCACAATGGATTTTCAAGGGCTACAGAAAGCCTTTAGCTATCACCTTGTCTTGTCCTTTAATGATATTTGGCCTGCTGAATGAGAATGACTTTACTTTGTGGTTTCCTGACTCAAGATAGTTTATGTCTGACTATCCTTTTTAAATTAAACATTTTGAATATCTTTATTATAAACATGCCAGAGTTTTTTGTTGTTGTTGATGTTTTTCTGGATGGTTTTAGGTCAGCTTAATCCAAAATGATATTATTTAATATTTTGCATATGAAGAGCTTAGAAAGTTTCCCAACTAGCAAAGTTATTTTAAAGCAAGATCTTTTTTCTATTAGTCATGCTATACCTGCTGTAAGAATGTATTGTGACTGGCAATTACTAACCACTGACCTCAAATTTAACCTCCTACACAAATACACACAACAATTGATGTCTCTCCAGACAAGACATAACTATTCAACTATGAGGAGCAAAACATTTAGTCTGCTAATTGTTTTCTGTATAAACGGAATAATTAAAGTTTTGTTTTGTAATTTTACAAGCAAAACAAAATTGTTTGTAATCCAAAAAATAGGCCAAAAAAAATCAAAAAAGGTGGGGGGAATAGAAAAATACAGAAAGTTTGGGGTGTTAAAAATTGCTAAGATGAGATTGTTACCTTAGCAGCATTTTCAAGAAGTAGCACAGTAATAATGAATCATGAAAGCAATGACAATACAAAAGTCTGGCGCATGAAATTTCTCCATTCATTTTTAAATTCTCCTTTCTTTTTTCGTGTTAATTATTAACAGTATTCAGAAGCATTGGGGCCAAATTCTGTGAGCCATGCACAATCTTTTCTTGGGCAAAAAGCCCATTGACGTCAGTGGGAGATTTGCCTGAACAAGGACAATGCAGGAATTGGCCCTTATTAACCATGAATTCTGAGAAATAAAATTCCTATGGAATCACTCTGAGTTTGATTTTTAACTCAGATAACCTTAATGTTGTTTAACTAGTCTTGCTGAAAAGGCCCAAGTGAAAAACATTTAGATGCTATGGGAAATTTCTTGCCAAAATAATGAATAGTGAAACTATATCTCATTTGTTCAAACAGCACATTTGAACTGGATCATTTTAAGAAAAGGGACAGATCCCCAGCCATGCTAGGGCTACTTTGTGTTTCTTTAGTCATACAAAGCAGCCCTAAATCTTTTAAAGGATCTCCCTTTGTGTTAGGTAACTCCTCCCACATGGTGTGAAGCTGACACGATGTCTCAGCCTATCCCTCCCCCCCCCCTCCACCTATTACCCCATCCCACTGCTCCTGCCCTAAAGTGCAATGGGGATGGGGATGTGGCTGGGACAATCATTTGCTTCAGGGATCCAAGGCTATTGGAATTGCTATTTGGGGCACCTGGCAACCAGTGCAAGTTAGAGCTGGTTTGAATCTGCCCCATATTGTACCTTGGGATTAGACTGAGTCTCAAATACACCCAGCAAAAGAGATGTAACAGTGACTTAAAGCTACATTTTCCCTACTTCTCCAAAATACTGTACAAAGCTGTTCTCCATCCCCATATATTAAAATTAAGGTCCTAAGGTCCCACTCCAATGGATGTCAATAGTAAAACAAACACTGGATTCCAGAGGAGAGTGCCCATTATAGATGCTTGCTGCTGAATACTCCAACATACAAATTATGTAACCATTTTCTGACTGCCACACATGCCTGTTTTTATTTCATCGACAACTCCATTGTGAAAAAATAGATTGTATTTCATTAATTAAAGACTGCCAAAGGAGCATGTTCACTACCCACCCCTCCACCAGGAAAGAACAAAATGGTTAAATCCACTTTAGAATCAGAACAGAATAAAATGAATTGAAGTGTAATGTTTCATTTTAAAAATCACCAGTGGGCAATCATCAGTTTTATTGGTTAGAAGCTGGAACCATATTCCCAAAGTTTAATAAGTGTTAAGCACATTTGCACAATTGAAGTGCAACCATATGCGAGTTCAAACAAATTGTACTAGTTATGGGGAAAATCTTCATATTTTATTGTTTAGAAAATAGGACTTAATATACTTTTTCCAAGAAAAATGTTATTACTCTAAGAAAAGTGCAGTACTGCATAAAAGGCATTTTTAAACTGGAAACACTTAAGTTCGTTTTGATTTCTGCCTCAGCCTGAACAACAAGAATGTAATGAAATTATAAAGCAAATTTCCCATATGGTTTTAATGTTAATCATATTCTTCTCTGTGTGCATTATTTTCAAACACAAGTTTAGATGGTGAAAACTTGGCAAATTCTCTCTCTTTAAAACATTACCCAGTGTAACTGAAAAGGATAAAACAATCATTGTCACTAGCTTTAATCTTATTATTTGACTTTGATTTTCTCAGTTAATAGTTTGTATTGTTTATAGCCAAATAAAATCATCAAGCTAAGGAAGTTGTCTTATTTGTTTACAATGATGAGCCACGTTCTAAATGAAGAATAAAAAACAGGTCATCTTACTCACAGTGCATTAGTACCTTACTCCTTAATGCTGTAGTCCCACTGATGTTAGTATCACCACAGTGGGACATGAACTGACATTTCCCACACATGAGCTGAGCAAGGATGTCAGGAAGAAGTAATCAATACTATGTTTTACTAATGTTCACCAGAGGCCAGTTGCTGGATCCGCTGAAGGCAATGGCAAAATGCCAATTAATTTTGGTGGAACCAAATCTGTATCCTTTGGGGTTGTTCAAAAACAAAGGTACTACTTGACATGAATGGAAGTATGTAAATTAGGTTCATGAACCTTGAGGAGGGAAATATTATTAGAAATACTACTAATTACTATTAAATACTAATAATTAGAAATACTGTGGGTATCTAGTTAAAGAGACTAAATTTTTCTGGAAAAGAGTGAAACTGGAAGGTGTTTAGAAAGATTTTGGAGTGCTGCATTGTTATATATTCCTTTTGTTTGTATTTTCTCTTTTGCAGGGCAGCCATGAGGGGGATGGAAACAGAAGTTGCCCAGACCCAGGAAAGAGCAGCCAGGATCAATGGCTATGTCTACACTTGCAGGTTAGGTTAAGGAGGCTTTAGTCGACCTAACTTAGTCCCTGTCCACACCAGGCTTTCATTAAGTTGACTTAAGAAATTCCTTAAGTTGACTTAATGGAAGCTTAGGTCAACTTAATAAGAACCACCGGTTAGGTCGACCTAACCCTTAAGTCGACTCCTTAGGTTGACCTAAGCACAGGGTGAATGCTTAAGTCTACTTTATTAGGTCGACCTAAGGGCAGTTAAGTCAACTTACTAAGTCCCCGTTTGGGGAAACTACTTTGTTTAGTCAACTTGATACGGTCGACTTTAGGTCGACTTAACAAAGTTGACCTAACTTTTTGTAGTGTAGACATAGCCACTATTTTTTCATGCTGTTCACCAATGGCCATATGTTGGACCCACTGAAGTCACTAGCAAAAAGTTTCCACTAACAATAACGGGACCAGATTTCTCTTCTTAACAGCAAGTGCCATCCCCACTATGGGCCAGACAGTTAAATGCTTACACTCATGTCTGGGGCCAGATTTTCAAAAAAGTCACTTCTCTTTAGCCACTTACATAAGAACCAGATTTTCAGACGTGCTCAGCACATAACAGCCCCTACAGCGACACTTATGGCCAGCTTTTCAAAAGAACTCACCACGGTAAACGTGGCCACTTAAGTCCATAAATAGGAGTGGCCCTAAATCTAGCCCCATATGTCTGTCCCCTTTGGGCTTTAATCTCAGGGTGGTGGCAAGAAAGAGGAGAGGATGTGGTGGGGAAAAAGCTGGTGAATACCAGCAGGTGGTGATGAGGGCAGGAGTCTTGTATATATTACCATAGACTAAGTTTGGGGTGCATTTCTGCTCTTTTAGATTAGACTCCAATACTTGCCCTGAATTAATTTCCAGTGACATTAAAACTATATAATGATTTTAGACATGATAAATTAGAATGTCTATCCTCTGAAAATTCTAATATTTCAACATTTGTGTTTTCCCTCCAAATCAGGATCAACAGTCAAAATAACAAACATTTGCCTGGGAATCCAAAGCTCCACAAACTTTGAAAGGTTAAGACATTTTGAGTTACTTCAACACTAAAGTGTTTCTGACTGTTGTCCCCCACCCCCATTTGCTTTATGGACAGGGCTCCTTAGTCTGAGTTCAACTCCCATGCTGCACTGTAGTCATGGGATTCTTAAGGTATACCAAGGCAGATAACTCTGGGGGAACCTGCAAAGAATCATGGGAAATGTAATGTTGCCTGGAAGCACCAGTGCATAAGGGGAAATGGGGGTTTGAGGCACCTAAACAACAACATGACGCCCTATAGGATGTCATGCTGACAGTTTAATGTCAAGCTAACTCAAAATTAAATATTTCATTTCAATTTTTCTATGATGGAAAGTTTTAAAAAATCTGCAAAATTATGCAAAACTGATAGTTTCCTGCAGAAGATTTTTGTACATCATTATATTCAATATGTGCAGTCCCATCAAGAAATATATATACACTTGAGTCTTCAAAAGGACTTATTTCTCAAAGCTAAAAAAAAATATGAGCAAAGCTGATTTAGAGGAAAATGTTAGACAGAAAAATATGCATGAATATAGGGAGTTCTTAAAGAACAGTTTATTAGATGGCCAAAAAGCTAAGGTTCCCCAAGCAAGAAAAGAGGATAACGAAAGCTTGTCGTAATTCAGTAGCAACGTAAAGTCAGGAGCGAATGAATAAATAAATAAGTGGAAAAGGGGGAACTAGATTGCAGTCAATATAAATTACAAGTTATGAAGTGTAGAACATTGCTAAAGGAAGGTAAAGACATCTGGAAAAGACTCCATGGCTTCTAGGGCTAAATACATATATTCAGAACAAAAACAATATTAGCAATAATACATTTCCAATGATAGATGGAAATAGTAAAATTATTAATAATGATGCAGAAAAGTTCAAATAATATTGCTGTTCTTAATTTGGAATGGAAGCAGAATGTTGTTCTTTTATCAAATGAAGATGATGAACTACTTTCCAGTCCATTAGTTACTAAGAAGGATGTTAGGCAGCCAATCTATTAAAGAGTCATTAAAAAAAATTGGCAGCAGAGTTCTCTGGCCCAATGATATTCATTCTTAATACATTGTGGAATATTGGGGAAATTCCAGAAGACTGAAAGAGTGCTAATATTGTGCCAATAGTAAAAAATGGGCAAGCATGTAATCTGGGTTACTATAGGCTGGCTAATCTGGCATAAATCCTATGCATAACAGTAATAAAGCTAATACGGAATTCAACTAGTAAAAGAATTTAAAAAGACAAAAATATAATTAATGGCTCTCAACATGGTTTTGCTGAAAAATAAATCTTTTCAAACAAACCTGATTTCATTCTTTGATGAGATAACAAATTTGGTTGATGAAAGGTAAGTATGTTGCTGCAGTATACTGGATGCCTTTCTTGAAAATAAAGTTGTAGCCAAATACCAGTTATAGTCAAAGAGAAATTATTGGGCTCAGTATAAGGAAAACTGACTGAAAATTAATAGCCTGTAGAAGGTTAAACTAGCTGATCTAATGTTCCCTTCTGGACTTAATTCTATAAATTGAACATTGCACCCCACATCCTAATGAGGCCTAAAGCAGAAATAACTTCTCTGAACTCAACAGGATAGGTGAATCAGCATTTGGCGTGGATATTTTATTCATATTAAAGGTAAGAGGGAATCTTTAATGACCACAGTGGCTAGAGTTTTAGATCTCATCCAAAGGGTAAAGATGAGCTAAGTATAAAATTCCAGAGGGGTAACCATGTTAGTCTGTGTACAGCAAAAACAATGAAAGTCCTGTGGCACCTTAAAGACTAACAAATTTCTTCGGGCATAAGCTTTCGTGGTCTGCAACCCACTGCATCTGATGATTGTTTTAAGTATAAAATTTTAGCCTCACTTCTTTACTTCTGTGTATTTAATTCAGACACTTAAAATTTTCTTAGCGTCATTTATATTGCTTAATCTATATTCTTGTATGAACTTTTCTGAAAGTTATGCTCTGTGGGAAAACACTGTGTGATGTTTTGCTTCCAAAAATATTCTACTTATGGTTAAAGAAAAGTCATTTTTAGTTACACACCTTTGTGCTGAAAAAAATTCTGCTCACATATGAACGACATTCACTGATTGTATTTTATTGTATGCATTGTTTCAGATTGTAGACAGTATTTCAAATTGGTTTCAAAAGCAGGGGAATAGTGATACTGTGATGGAGGCTTTTAATTCATTGTGCTCTGGAAAAAAAAAAAGAGAAGCTATCATAGCTGTGGTGGAGTCAGTTTTGGAAAGCTTCAGAGAAGAATGAAAAACAGATAGTTTGCAAAAGCAGGGTTTCTCTATTCTTCAGTTTGAGCAGAATCATATGGAAACTTCACTGATACATTAAAATACTACTTCTATTGTCTTTGCTTTTAAGATCCGACCATTTTACTACCATTTAAACTGCCAAGAGCTCTTCAATGTATACATTAAGTCTAGCAAATTTCAGCACATAAAAACAAACAAATGGAGATTATAAAGAGGAGGGAAAATTAGTTATGGTGATCTTAATTTAAAACTGTCGAATACTTTAGTTCTGTTGGTTTTTATCCATATTTGAGCATTACTTTTCAGAATCTTTACATTTAAAAAGTTACCCTTTTAAGTAGGCTGCAAAGATCCAAGATGACACCCCACATATCCAAGAGGATCATTATTATATTAATGAAGGTTACATTTGTTGATCTACACTGTTGTTGGCTACTTTGGTCTCTAATTTTGCAGCAACAGATTGCTTTGTATCTGGTGATGGGTCAAAGGTCAAGCTAAACTCTAACCATGTGGAGCCTAACGATAGCTAAGGGAGAGTCATGATGGATGTAAAAATAGAACTAATGATACAGGCTTTAATCACCAGTGACAAATTACATTTTTGATGTGTCAAGTTCAATATTAATTATTTTCAGCTGCTCTGCTTTTTCTTGTCTTAAAAGAAGCTGCAGCAATCTGCTGACATGTATGAAAAAGTTCAGGTGCAAAATGATTTTGGTTCAGCCTGCACATTTACAGGAAACCATCTACTACCCTTGGAACATTTAGTACTATGACCTGTGGAAATATAAATCAAGGCATGATCTTGCTTTTTTTGCTGATTTTAGAATGCACTGAATCTTTTAGCAGCATCATGGAGTCCAGGCTTCTATGAGAAGAGAGTGGGTTAACATTGTCCATCTCATGTACTGTTTGCAGGCCCATGGAGCAAGACATAGCACATCCCAGTTTTAAAACAGAATTAAATCCATTTCATATTTATCTGGAATATTTAACAATGTCTTACAGCCATTAACCAGCAGCCTTAAACAAATGGCCAGCTTTCTTCATGAAGGCAACATAAAAGCAATCAAATGGCTTTTATGTTCAGTCAATAGTAACTTAGCTTGATTTGAAACAGTGACCTAAGGGTCTTAAGAACTAAGGCGTTTATAAATCTATTAACAAACTTTAAGCCAAACAGACACTCTTTATATTAAGAAAAAAGAATTCAAATAATTTTACCATTAAACTTACCTACTCCTTAGCGCTGAGATTTCAGAAAATACTTTTTATTAAAATAGAGCACACATATGCTTTTATGTATATATTATTGGGGGCAAATAGGATATTTTTGAAATAATAAAGTATCTATATGTAGAAATTCCATTAGCATGGTGTAGAAAAATGGCAGTGAATTGAAAAGACAATCCAGTGAGTACCCACCTTGACAGATCCAGATATAACAGACTTACTTCACCGGCACTTGTCTCAACCTCCTATAATGTACTAGATGACCAATGGATTAAAAATACTAGTATATTATGTAATCTATAAACCATCCCTGATGGACCAGTAACCATGACATATAGACCATTCATTTTAGAAATTTTTAAAACAATACATTTATCCTAAGCTGTTGTGTTTTGTTGTTTTGTTTTTCCAATGGCTGGACTGTAATGAATACATCAAGTCTGAATTACAAATTAAATCTTTGAGGGTAGTGAGTCAGTTTGGGCAAATAATGGCAAGTTTTCATTTGAATAAACATTTCAACTTGACAATATTTGCAACCTCTGTTACTCACTCTCCGCAAACATTTGTCTGAATGAGTTTTTGTTCACAAGGATTAGAAAGAGAAAACTAATTCTTGTGCTAAAAATGTGTTTGCATTACTCTTTGTACTCTGTGTGTTCATGTGGTCATCTTAAAAGGTGGTCATCCAGTCAGGAAAAAGAAACAATGCTATATAATTTGGGTGATGAATTGCAAACAGCAAACACCAGAAGCATACTTTTCAACTATTTATTTATTAGCAATGCTTTTGCATAAAATATTTGTTGAATGATTTTGAGCCATGAATATTTTTTAAATCAAATCTTTTCACAAATACTTCACAAAATGGAAAGGTGCTAAATTCACAACTTACTTTTTTTATAGGAATAGTTCAAATCTAGTAATACATTGTCAAGCAGTTCAATGTTCCATCCTAATAGAACTCTACTTACCAACTTATTATTTCAGAGCTGAAATTTCAAAGTGTATTAAACAGGCATTAATAATGTAATATTTCATAGATAATAATGCACTGATAGGATAAGTAATTGGAAAACTGAGATTTACTCAACCCATTAATCTTGTGCAAGTGTGATTTCCAAAAAGATGATGATCATTCAATGTACTATAATCTTCACATCTAAGGAGATCTGTGTGGCACTTCATAAAAATATCTGAATGTTAATTTTTAATACATGTAGAGAACTCTGTGGGGAAAAGCAAAAAAAAAAATCAAAGCAATCAGTAGAATTATGTAAGACAGTTTAGAATTCTGACAAATGAATAAATGAATATGGATGTAATTAATTAGAAGTAGCTCATGGTGACATTTTATGGCATTGAGACAACAGATAGTCTGTAAAATTGCTTGCAACAAATTAAAGGGACAATAAAAAAAATAGTCAGTCCTGGAAACAAGGGTTATAAAAATAATGGAATTGAGAACTGATTCAGGAAAATGAGGGAAAAAAAGAGTAAAGTACAGTAATTACTCTAGCATATAATAAGAAACTCATAAACATTGTGCTTATTGAGTTACTACATATTCCTGTACATCTGTGAAAAATCCAAATGTAACAACACTATAGTGTGTAAATTTCTTCTGCAGCTGTCTCCAAAGGCAATCAACATGAATCTTCTTTTTTATTAAATTAACGTTATTAAAATTCACAAAGAGTTCACTTGGAGTTATAAACTGGCTATAATTTAGATATCATGCTTTGTTGCATAAATGTGTGCATGTTTCCAGGGAGTAACCTTTGGGCTGACCTGTCAAAGGTATATCCAAGCCATTATTCTCTGACAGGCCTTTATTGAGGGAGACAAAATCTTTATAATAGCACAGAAGAATTTCCTACTCTGACATCTAGTTTAGAGGATTAATGTTGAATTTTCTTTGATCATGCTTGGTAACCTCAAGTCAAACTAATCAACAATCATTAATTAGCAGAACAATGAAGAGCAGAGCTTACTTAATTATGAATGGCACATGATTACAAATTATTAGTCCACAGATAAAAGACTAGATCAGTGTGGTAATATTTACAAAAATGGCATACATCAGCACTGAGCCACTATCCTGAAGCTTATCTAAAATGAGTCGTAACCATGAAAGAAACTGGACAGCCATCAGGAACCTTCATCTGGAAAAAAATGTAAAATTTGAATGGAAGATTACATTTGAAATTGGCACTCATGAAGGCGTTGGTCCTACATAGGGAGCTTTGTAGGCAGGCCCATATGCCAATGCAGAAAATGTTTATGTCTCTCTTTGTTGATGCTGATATATTTCGAAAGACTCTGAGTTGACCAAAATACATATATGATAAAAATAACCACATTGAGCTGCGTTGATATTCTTAATATATTAAAAATAATGGTACAGTGCTACTTTCATTACTAAAACTATATTACAGACATCTAGGATCAGATCCTAAGATGGTGTTGTGTTATTGAAAATAACAGACCTATGCTGATTTGCCTCAAAGAATCTGGTCTCAGGCCCATTACTGTTCTTATATTTAGTTTCAAACGTCCTCTATTATCTAATGCAAGGACAGAATTTTTTTTTGCAACTGTAACTTGTTTTATAAACTCAGTCTGGCAGTGTTATTCGGCTCCACCTTTATAACTGTAAACCAGGGCTATGTTCATACCTGTGTAATATTATTGAAAATGACTAAGCCTTAATTATTCTGGGAAATGAGATGGATATAAAGCAGAATTAAGTGTTTATTTTAATAGAAAAAGTCTAAGAAAGCTATAGACATGTGCTGGCTTAAAACTATCACTTAAATAATTGCATGATTATACACTGGGAAATTGTTAGAGGCAAAAATACTCTTTAATATCTGCATAGTTTCTTGTGATTTTTCTAGTTGGAGTTGTATTATATAACTAAATTTAAGCAGATGTTCTGAAAAGGTCAAGGCCTTGATTTTTTTAAAAGCATTTTATTTTTTTTCTTATAATTTCTCATGGGAGGGTGGAGAGTTCACTGATGTATTACTCCTGATTATTCAGGATAATGAAAAAAAAATAAGAGGTTGGAGGCAGCTTGGTATTGTCAAATCCACAACATACATGAAGCCAAAAAGCAAAAAAAGCTGTAACATATTCAGGGAAGAAAGTTCTGCTTGAAAGTGGCTCTTCAATTTATCAGAAGAAGGCATAATGAGATATTATGGTTGAAAGCTGAAGTTATACAAAATTCAAGCTAGAAAAAACACACGATTTTGACAGAGAGTAATTTATTGGAACACCTTATTGGATCTCTTTCTAAAAACTAATCAATACAGAAGTTATGGGCTCGCTGCAGAAATTACTATGTGAGGTTCTTTGGCTTGTGGTATGCAAGATGTCTGTCTGCATTCATAGTGGTCTCTTCTGCATTTATAATCTGTGAATCTTTGATCTTATTTGGAAGCCATTTATGGAGCTAAGTTATCATTAGTTAGCATTTACCATGGTCTATTTTGGCCACTCAGCCTGATGCCCATATGGTCCGTAGCTATCAGGATCTAAGAATAAACATTTCCTTTAATACCCCATTATTTTTAGATTTTTCTTTTCACTATTGAACTCCTAGTATCTATTGCAATTGCCTACAAGTACTTCCATTATTGTCATTTTATAGTCCTAAGTATAAATAAGATACTGATAATTGATTTTATGCATTAACCTCTCTGCACATATTACTGATGGAATTTATACTATTTATTGGAATATCTGAAAATATTTAATGTAAAAGGGTTTTTCCAGTTATAAATTATTTTTGGTTTCTTTTTGTTTGTGGGTTCATGCATGAATAGCATATTTTATTTTTTGTTATGCCTCATGCCAGCTCTTCCCTCCCATATTGGGGGAAAAATGGTTACTGCTCTTGGATTATAGCAGTATTGTTATGGAGAAACATTTAAAATTTGTATTTAACTACTTTGGGAGTGCTTAATCTTTTTCCCAGTACAAGGCACAACACTGAAATTTTGTGTGTGTGTGTGTGTGTGTGTGTGTGTGTGTGTAAAAAGTATGCATATATTATCAACCATTATTTATTTATGCATCCATCTGAATCAGATGCTTAACTGAATCTTTATGCTGATTTGCTCCAGCTGAAGTTCTTTCCCATTGTTCATTATATGGCAAAAAAACTGTCATATAATAAAATCTAAAGCACAAAACATTCAGAGTTACTTTATTGAAACAATAAGACCAGCAACTAGAAACCACAGCACCAAGTTTCCTTCTAACCCAGGGAAACCTAGTGACTCTCAATAACCTAGTGACTCTCAATTAACCTGTTCAGTTCCCTACTGACACAAGTAGATAGGGAGAAAAAAGGAGGCAGATGATCCACAAAGCTAGGGACAACTGACAGGCCCAAGGGCAGGCCCCAAAGAGAAAAGGTCTAATTTTCAACAAAAATAAGGACTGAAACCAGACTACCACAGATGGCTTTAACTGCAGAGCAAAACTGAGCTTGCTTGTTTGTCCAGAAAAACTTTGAAAATGCTTCCTCTCCCCTGCCCCCGCCCTCAGCCCCAACCCCATTTTTCTGACATTTGTGGGAAAGCGGACCAGAATGGCTGAAGCTTTAACAATGAAATGTTTGCACTAATTGGTTTGGGTGTTTAAAAAAATTGGGTGTGAAATTTTATCAGAGAGCAAAGCTATACACATGGCCTCCACTTCCACAATTGTCTTGGTTCTTCTATAGCAATAAATACCATTCTAAGGACCTACAGGTTTGTACTATGTACATCAATGGAACCTGTTGTTGTAAGATGGATCAATCTCTTGTCCTTGGTGGGCAGATGGGAGGAGAATCCAATGGAACCACAGAATGAAAAGTGCTGCCCTCAAAGTCAGCATGTCTACCTTCTTTTATTAATCCTGTGATTAAGGGGACCATTTATGATATTTTACATCAATGTTAAAATTACAGTAATTCATCAGAGATATATCATGTTAATACCATTAGATAGGTAATAATTTGCTAAGCGTGATGATTTTGTTTGTGTATGTGTCATATCTATATTGGAAGTTAATATGTTTGATATATCTGTATTTTAATTGGTGCTGTGTTTCTGGGCTACACCCCAGACTGAACGGCTGCTGTGATAGCTTGTTTAATGGCCCATTAAGAAAACTCTCAGGTACAATGGGACTAGTGAGAGACTAGCCATGTGACTCGTCTCCATTTTATTTCTATAAATTTCCACAAACAGTTTGGCAAAGGTCAAAGGACATAAAGGCACCTGCAACACATCCTTTTTGTCTTCAGCCATAACCTACCTATGGATCTATTAATCTACAGATGAAGCTGTGAAACAAAGGTACGAGAACCACCCTAGATGTACACCAGGGGGACTATATAAACCTGCAAACTCCTAATTCTACCAAGGATTTAATGTATATGGACTTTTCAATTATTGTGTGTATTGGATTACTTTAATCCTGTAAGAGTTCTCTTATAGTTTCTTTCCTTTTTATAATAACCCTCTAGTTTTAGTTACTAAAGGATTGGCTGGTAGCATGATATTTTGGGTAAGATATTGATCTAGTAATGTGGCTGACTCTTGGGGGTCAGGAGATTCCTTGTGGTGAAGAGCATAGAGTTTTAAGTAACTTATCGCTTTACTAGATCCGGTGACTGACTGGGAGCCAGAGTCTGACATGCAGTAAGGGGGCTGAGTACATTTTTGTTTTAGCTTTGTAATAACCAGTTTGGCGGATCAGAAGCATTGTTTGTGTCTGGCTGGGAAGGGAAGTCTGACTTCAGTGTCACCCACCAGCATTCGGAGAATCCGTTCTCCTTTTTGCAGCCTGCCCTGAGCTTGGCATTTTCACCTGGCTACCCTAGTCACAGACAGGTCACAGAGACCTCCACATTGTGTGGAAATTGGCGGACTACTTTGACAGCTGCTCTTTGTGAAATTATTGCTTCCCAGATCATATGACATAGATGGGGATTCAATGGGTTAAGGAACCAAGCAACAGGTCCCATTTATGAGCTGGAAAACCCCTACCTTAATCATTCTTTTTCTTTCTGTCCGATTTGGTCTAATTCCTAAACTATCGCCCAGCATAATATCTGAGCCCCATGATGGATGCATAAATAGAGAACTCACTGCACATGGACGTTTGGAGTTTCCTGTCTGTTAAATGGGTGTAAACTTTGTAGAGGACTATTGCATCCTTTTCATTTAAGGCATTACTTTGGATGGCTTACATGAAAGACACTCTAATACCACTGATTTTAACGAGTTACATTATCAATGTGTACTATGCCACCCTTCAGGCCTAACCTCATTTGCTGAAGTTAATATAAATACATAACATTTCAATTGCAATGTTCAGCCATGTTGAATGATGGTGTCATCTGCTAAAATGCATCAGAGGCATGGATGAGGTGAGTGAAATAGAACAAATTCAATATAAATTACAAATGTATACACTGTAAAACAAACAAACAAACAAACAAGTTACTGGACCTGACAACTCACATTTCCTTGGTTTTGCTGGTTTACAAGGAACATTTGATATTACTTCAATAAAGATTTTTTAACTTAATTTTCTATGGAATTGATTAAACTTAAATTGGCACAGACTTTTAGGTTCTGAGCTTGATCTCATCCATATTATTACAGAAAGAAATGAGGGTTTCTCCAAAACTAACTTTTCTTTCCAGAAATTCGTAACTCACTTTTAATATTAGCTGCTGAAATTCAATTTTTAATATATTCTGTGAATTAAATATTATAAAACACTTTAAGTCTTCCTTCCTTGTATTTTAAGTAACATTTCCATTCAAATAATAAAAAGGTTAGGTATCTGCCACCTGAGTACAGTTTGGCCAAACTTTTTAAATTTGTTTGCCTACATTTAGACTTTTAATCCATATTTAAAACACCCAACTAGAAGAGACCTTTACTAAACAATATCATAGAAATACTGATCAACTGACCTTGTTAAGAAATGTTAAATTCGTATATGCAGC
Source organism: Pelusios castaneus (assembly GCA_007922175.1). NCBI lineage: Eukaryota > Metazoa > Chordata > Testudines > Pelomedusidae > Pelusios > Pelusios castaneus. The sequence continues at coordinate 2,943,174 of ML685763.1, forward strand.
ACCTCTATTGTAGGCAAGGAATAAACTTCAGATTCCCTTTGCCTTTGAAATGAATAACATTTTTAATCCAAAATAAAAATAATGGAAGCAATAGAGAGAGGAAAGGACAAATTTGACAGCAGAGCAGTTATACACATTTGTATTTCTGTTGCATTGACCACCTTTTGGATAATTACTCTGTTAATGTTAAAAAAAAAAAAAAAAAGGGGATACCAGGAAGTCCAGAGATGCACAAAATATCCAAAGGTATAAGTTATTTAAATTTTGCCAAACTTCAGAAAAGTTTCTTGTTTAGGCTAAACCTTCAGATTAGTGCTGACTATCTTGTGCTGCTTCTTTTTCTGTGGTTTTTTTTCTTTTTCTGATGCAAAACAGAGTACTAGTGCAGATGAAAGTCTTTGTGGCCTGGCCGGTAGACCTCTTACTTCCTGAATACTCTTAAAATACCTGAATGTTAAGTCTTTGGGATTTAATTTGATTTTTTTAAAAAACAACGAGAGTCCTGTGGCACCTTATAGACTAACAGATTTTCTTCAGCATAAGCTTTCGTGGGCTATAACCCACTTCATCAGATGTCAAAGAAAATCTGTTAGTCTATAAGGTGCCACAGGACTCTTGTTGATTTTTGCTGTACACAGACTAACATGGCTACCCCTCTGGAAATTTCATTTTTTAGTTATAGTAGTTCTGAGTGCATATAGCTGCTTAAGGAGCAATCACATCCCAAAGCATGTGGAGGTACAAGTTCACACCTTTGACTTCGTTGCAGATGCTCATTCACCTGATGAAATAAAACCATTCACACAACCGACAATATGTGGAAAAGTTTTAACCAAGCTGAGTCTAAGTTTCCTTTAATGCATGTGAAATAAATTCATAAACACTAAAAAAACCTATGACCCATTTTTGTGTCTGCAGTTACATTTTGAGTGCAGATCCTGCTGTTCATCCACACAACAGCAGCACTGTCAAAACAACATTAATTACTTTGGAGGCTCACAATAGAGACTATGTTTTCCAAAGTGACTAGTAGTGTTGGTTGCCTCAGTATTTAGGTCTCAACTTGAAACACTTTAATAGGGTCTGACTGCAACATTGTGGATGCCCAACACTTTCTGAAAATCAAATCCCTTTATAGTGATTCAATAGGGGCACCCAAAAATTAAGGTGCCCAAATTCAAATTTACTTCTGAAAATGTAGGTCAAAGATTTAAACAAGCAAAAATAAGAGGTTTTAAGCCTATTGCTTTGGGATACAGAAATGATTTCAGTTGCTTTAACATGTCCTTCTCAAGCCTCAAAGGGAAGCAAAACTTATAAGAAAGACAGCAGTTTTCTTATTTCTACATACCATATTATGGAGAACCTCAGTTCCCTGAAATCTCATAATTGCAACTTCCCTTCATAAACTATTAAGAGTCACCAAATCAAATGCCACTGGTGCTACTTCATGTTTGCCTTACCAATACAGAGGCCCTTATAGCCAGCCATTCTAATAGTGTTCAAAGGAAAGTCACCAGAGCTATAAGATGAGCCACTGAAGGAGCTAAATAAAGAGTTGCTGTTTCTGAGTGAGAAGAGAGTAAAGAAAGCCATTAGGAAGGGTTGGGGTGACAGTAGCAAGAGACATAAATATCTGTGTGGGAAAAGTGGGTCATTGAAAGAAATGGGTAGAGGAGATGCAGGAGTGGAAAGAAACTAGTACAATGGACTCAGGAGTCACATGTATATCTTATGTAAATGAGGAATATGTCATAATATGTTATAAAGATTTTTGTCAGCCTGAGGCTGGAATGTTCACATTACAAGTGACAAAGCCATAATTACGCTGGTCCTCCCAAGTGAATGTTTCTAGAATTGTTGTACCACACTGTGTGTGTGTGTGTGTGTGTGTGTGTGTGTATATATATCTATATCTATATCTATATATCTATATATATAAAGTGCACACATGTTGCAATAAAACTATGAAAAATGTCTTAGAGTTTTAAAAAATATCATTTGGAGTGTATCTTGTACCACCATACAAGCATAGGTGTGTTAATTATAGGCATCCAAATGTTCAAGTGCAAGTGAAAAAGTTTAAAAACTGATAAACGCAGAAGTGATCTAAGAGGGCTTTGCCTGATCTAAAATGTCAGTGTTAATGTGGATTGTCTAAGGTCTTGTTTCCAGGAATGGAAGCATTTCATGGTTTCTACTGGGAAGCTAAAGATCTCCCCGCTTCATAATAGTATAAAAGCTCCCTGTCTCTCTAGTGCTATAGGGCCATGGAGATACCAGAAAATGGGACTGAAATTTTTATGTAAGGAAAAACTATTATGGGATCAGGACTGAAAAACAAACCATCCTTGACCTCAGCTATGGTAAGTATTGGGAGGTGAGAATTCCACATTTTGGGAAGAAACATTTCTCTGTGGATAGTTTTGTTTTATTTGTTTTTCAAACCAACCCACCCACCCAGCACACTCTAAAAAACAAATGACTATTTGATGCCGCAGAGGATTAATGAGCAGGTGCTGCATATGTGGGAACGTGATAAGTTTGTCACATGACTGAAATTTATCACATTGACATCACCTCCACTTAGAATACTACAGATCTATAAAAATCTATCCCTGGATTCTACCCCAAAAATTTTGAAGTTTGCATTCTATGTCACAGAAGCCCTTCAAGCTGAAAGTTCATAAAATCAAGGCATATAAGATAATATACTATCTGACTGCTCCATGGAAAAGAAGTGTGGATCCCAACATGAGGGCTGAGGTTGGTCTTTGGTGTTGGACAGCAAAGAGTCTTTTGGCACATATGTATATTCCTGCTGAGTTCAAAAAGGGAAACCCACAGTACAGTATGTTCAGTTGCCTCGCGCTTCTCACTGAAGAGAAGAGATATTCTAGAATAAACCCTTTAATCCGAAGAAGCAGTCAAAATCATTTGGTTTTGTGTAAAACTGTCCCTGTGAAAGAGACTGTGAAATGGATAGCAATCTTAGGTCCAATTTTCCATTGCACATGTTTTTCAAAGACAAACATCTGATCAGAATGGTTTGCTATTAGTAAGTGAAAATAAGAACCAGAGCTAATACTGTATCTGCCAGCAGCTCCCAGACCATTAACTATTGTTTATTTCTCCTCATGTTCAGACATCAGACTAGAGTGATGGAAGATAGAGTCATTAATTTGGGAGCCATTTCAAGATGTTCCTATAAACACTGAATCAGGATACTGGCAAACTGCCTGAGAAAACTTGCTGCCAAGATTTTTTTTAATTTTTTTTTTTTGAATAGTGACATTTACATGCTGATGCTGGTGTTATTTCTGCTTTCTAGTTCCTGCAGTGGACCAAATGCAGATAGATCACCACAAAGCATTTACAGAACCTGCTTTCAGGTTTTTATACTTCGTTTTGCAGCTACAGATGTTTCTTGCCTTTCTATTAAAACAAAAACTTTAAAACTTTCATCATAAAACATTTTGTGCTCTGTTTCTGACTTCTATCACAATGACAGGATAGTCTAAAGGGGGGGAAATCTGTTTTATTTTATTCTACAGAAACCTATTAAAGTGACAGGTGAACTGTCAGAAACAATTAGATTTAAATGAGTTGTAAGACTTCACAGAAAGACTTCTATCCTTTCTGACAATATGGAGTTTAAAGAATATACCCCACTTTACAAAAAAAACCCAAACACACACAACCCCCAAAACACATGATCCAGTCCCCATTATCTACCTTCACATCATTAGAAAGACAAAATGATAAGTGCAAAATCAATAGTTGGAACAATAATAGAAACCAGAATTAGTGTTAAAAATGTCAAAAATAACTATGAATGAAATGAAAAAGAAAGAAATGCCATCTATAATTATAATTAAATTGTGTAATTGACTAAGTAGAAGTGTTTTAACTTAAGATATGAAACTCAATTCTTGCATGGAAGAATTATAGAAGCCATTTATCATGGGTCAGATCCTTAGCTGAACAGTGAAATTTCTCACTGAACAATTATGCTGATTTACACCAACTGAAGAGCTGATTCTTGCCCTTAATCTTTACAGACATGAAAATTGCTTAGAGTTTGCATGATAAATGGAAATGCTAGATAACTACCAATTATGCTGCATGTTCCTGTGGTTACTTTGGTAATGACACTTAGTGGGCCTAAAGCTACCACCATGTGATATGCATCATGGAACAGAAGATGGAAGTAACCAAGAATAATAGTCTGTAGACATTCCAAAAGAACCAAATCAGGCAAAGTAACTGAAATTTACAAACTTAAAGGGTAATTTTATTTCAGGGAAAATAAGTACTGGCTATACTTCAACTATTTTTTTGCCACTGTCAAGGATAACATCTTATATTACTTTGTTTTCAGTCCACTGAGAGAAATAGAAGCTTTCATCCAGTTCCTTTGTGGGAAGAAAGTCCCAACTCCTGAATCTGAGGTCAAGCTTCTGTACCACCTAAAAAGGATATTATCTGCTGCTTTTTAGGAAAAAGAATGAATTACAGAACTGACAACACAAAATGGACTTAACCAACAGTGTTGGACAAGTCATTTATGGCTCTAGATTTCAACCATTTTAATATTTGTCTACAGTACACAGCTTTATGAGTAAAATGTGAAAAAAATCAACAATAGTACTGCTGTTATATGTGTATTTGAACATACCAACTGTGAGATATCAAGGCTAGCAGGCAGTCACAGAGTAGAAGATGGGAGATATGTAAGCCCCAGAATGTTGAAGGCTTTGTTCCCTAGTGACTAGCCAGAGTTACTGCAGGTTAATTAGGAGCTCCTGAGATCAATTAAGAAGCAGCCAGGAGACTGATAAAAGCTTCCCTGCTCCAAGCAGAAGGGACACAAGTTGGAGAAGGAGTAGGTGGACAGTGCCATGCAGAAGCTGAGGAGTTAGCAGATGGTAACTGAGCTTGAGAAAGGAAGTACAGGCAGAGACGGAAAGCTGAGAAAGGAAACCTGGCCTAAGAGGAGATTGGGTGCAAAGAACCAAAGAGGCAGAGGGGGAAGACAGCCCAGGGGAAAGAACTGTAAACCAGGACACTGTCAGCAGCACACACTGCATCTCATAAGGCCCCTGGGCTGGGACCCAGGGTAGAGGGCAGGCCTGGGTCCCAAACCTCCTCTCCCTTCCCAGGGGCTGTGCTAATGCAAGTACTCCAAGGGGAAAAATCAAGGCAATTGGGGCCACCCTGATACACTAGACGTAAGAAAGCACAAGACCCATTGTAGGAGAACTGGCAGTTTGCCACACAATGTACCAAAATGAATAATTTTTAAATGAAAAATTTGAATATAATGTACCAATTACAAAAGAATCAAGTAAATTATGTTTTATAAAAAACAGTCAAGAGTGGATGGACTTCCTTCATAAAACCATCATTATATGGTCAATCTCTTTCTGGATCAATCATGCTTATAATTATGCTTTTCTTTTGCTATACTTTACTTCAATAAAAATTAGTATAAAAGTAGAAGAAAAGTTAAGACTATGTTCCACCACCACAATTCTTTCATATATTGGTACAATTCATGAAGGCTCATGGAATCAACCAAGTTCTCTCTCTCACTATCACTTCAGCTTCCATGTCAATTGCTCAAAAAGAGTTCAAAGAACGTTCAAGGAACTCTAGCTGAATTAACTGCTTATAGTCCATCGAGATTGATTGTTAGAAGTTACTGAGTAAAAACATTGATGTTCATAGAATCATAAGACTGAAGGGACCCTGAGAGGTCATCTAGTCCAGTCCAGTCCTCTGCACGTATGGCAGGACTAAATATCATCATGAGCATCCTTGACAGGTGTTTCTACAACCTTCTCTTAAATCTTCAGTGATGGAGATTCCACAACCTGAAAACTGTTATTGTGCCTCCTCTGTATTCTCTCTTCCAGACTAAACCACCTATATGTTTAAATCTTCCCTCATAAGTCATGGTTTCTAAACCATTAACCACTTTTGTTGTTCTTCTCTGGACTTTCTCCAATTTGTCCACATCTTTCCTGAATTGTAGAGCCCAGAACTAGACAAAGTACTCCAGCTGAGGCCTAATCAGCATGGAGTAGAGCAGAGAATTACTTCCCAACTCTTGCTTATAGCACTCCTGCTAATGCATCCCAGAATGTTTGCTTTTTTTGCAACATTGTGACACTGTTGACTCATATTTAACTTGTGGCCAACCATGACTACTCTCCCTCCTCTCCTGTTTCCCTTCTGCAGTATGACTCCTAGGGAGTCATTTCCCATTTTGTATATGTTGTTCCTTCCTAAGTGAAGTACTTTGTATTAGTCCTTACTGAATTTCATCCTATTTACTTCAGACAATTTCTTCAGTTTGTCCAGATCATTTTCAATTTTACTCCTATCCCCCAAGCACTTGAACCCCTTCCACCTTGACATCATCAGCAAACCTTATAAGCATATTCTCTACACCATTATCTAAATCATTGATAAAGATATTGAACAGAACCAGACCCAGAATTGATCCCTGTTGGACCCCATTCAATATGTCCTTTCAGCTTGATTATGAACCACTGATAACTACTCTTTGGGAGTGGTTTTCCAAACTGTTATGCATCTACCTTGTAGTAATTCTAGGTTGTATAATCCTTATTTCCTTACAAGAAGGTCATGTAAGACAGTATCAAAAGACTCACTAAACTCAAGATCACATCTATCATTTCTCCCCATCCTGAAAGCTGTCAAAGACAGCTATCAAGTTGGTGTTACACAATTTATTTTTGACAAATCCATGGTGACTGTTACTTATTACCTTATAGGTGCTTGCCTATCATTTATTTAATTATTTGCTTCATTATTTTCCCTGGTACTGAGGTTAAGATGACTGTTCTGTAATTTCCCAAGTTGTCATTTCCCTTTTTATAGATTGGCACCTATAATAATGCCATTTTCCAGTCCTCTGGAATCTCTCCCATCTTCCATGACTTTCCAAATATGATTGGTAATGGCTCAGATATTTCCTCAGTCAACTCCTTGACTATTTTAGGATGTATTTGATCAGGCCCTGGTGAGTTGAAGACATCTATCTTGTCTAAGTAATTTTTAACTTGTTCTTTCCCTATTCTAGCCTCATATCCTACCTCATTTTCACTGTCATTCACTATGGTAGACACCCAATTGCTAACAATATTTTTGATGAAAACGGAAAGAAAATCATTTAACACTTCTGCCATTTCCACATTTTCTGTTTTTCTTCCCTTCATTGAGTTATGGGGCTACCCTGTCCCTGTCCTCAGTTTTCCTCTTGCTTCTAATGTATTTGTAGAACGTTAAACTAGACTACACTGTTGGTCTGCTAGTTAGAATGAAAAATAGTTGGCCAGGTTGACGGCTATTTTTTTCCACTTACATATCCTTAATTTTCCCTTAGTTTGGTGAGTATGTTCTACTATTGAGAGCAAACCAGTATATTACTTCAGCTCTATATTTAAATAACTTTCTTTTTTTAAATTCCTATACAGTGTGTGGTGATTAAATAGGAACAAATTTCACTTATGTGCACGGATGGTAGATAAAGCTACTTTACAAGAACATATTATATGCTCAGAGGGATATGTCCAACAGTACGATTTGAACTCAGAACACAGAGAAAAACAGCCAAACAGTACTGCGTGTGCATGAGAGACTAAAACAAACTTAACAGAACATTATACTCATTGCCAGCCATCTGGAGCCAGCTACAGAACAGAAACTATTTTCTCAATGTACTACAAGCCATGTTCAAATAGTTTGTCTTCACCACTACACCCTACTCTAGGCCAACAGTGAGTACTGGGGCAAGTGAAGATCGGTCTTTTGTCTAGCAAGCACTGACAAAATAAGAGCTGTAAGCATAAGGATACTCATTGCTGGCAAGATCCAATCCTCAGCTTGCTCAGTCGGTATATGAAACTCAGAGGAATCTGAAACTGCTTGTTGCCCAGTTGAGAGCGCTAATAAAAAAAAAAAAAACCCACACATTATCTTTGCCATATACATAACAAAGATGCAACATGCATTAGGGCTCCTATACTTAATTCTGTTACCTGACTGTGTCTGTGAAATGAGTGCTATTGATATACTGGCAGGAAGACCTTATGAAACAGTACAAGTGGATTATAATCATACTGTAATCAAATATACCAACAAGTCACTAGAAATAACTTTTACTACTCAGCTTACTTCTATAACTGTAATATCAAGTTCTTGGTAATAATTCTCAGTCAGAACTATAGTATAAGTGAAATAGTCTCATAAAGGGTTGTAGTCCACATCTGTAGGATATGAAGAATTTCTGAAGCACAGATATAGTAAACACAGACATTCTTCCATTCATTTATCCTCAGGCCAGTGGAAAATAGAATGTGTTAAGCAAGTTCTGAAAAACACTTTATAGCGCAAACTGCTGACTTGAAAGAATGCCCTGGAAATCATTTGCCATAGAGCTTTTGCATAACTAAAAAGCAACCTGACTTGTAGCTACCCAGATATCGGCCACAGAATTGTCACATGGGAGCATGCTGACAAGTTAAATATTGATGACCTACAAAAAATCAAGTCTGATAAAAATGATTCAACCCAGCAGAACGTATTGGACAGTTTGAGTAAAGCCAAATAAAGTCAAACAGTACAAGGAAACACATTTTTTTTCCCAAATCTGGAATTGTAATGAAGTTCCCTTGCAAAATTTTGTTAACTTTGTTAATTTTATTTTATTTAAATGCACCCAAATTGAAGTGAAAGAGCTTTTAAGCCATGATTTTTTTTTTTAATATAGAAAATTCCTTTCATCGGCTCATGTCTGAATCATATATCCTCCAATTGCAAGCAGGTTTTGTTTTGGGGGAGGGGGTCATTTAGTGTGCCAGTGCAATTTTTCACTTTGAGAGCACACTGGTCACTAACATCACACACCACTACATAAAACATAATGGAAGTGTTACCGAAAAGCTAAAAGAGACAACACGCAAAACAAAAAAAATGAGGAGGAATTGGGCCCATTGAAATTTTTTTTTAATTATTTTTTTAAAATCCCGTTAAATTAAAATAAACATATCTTAGGGAAAAAAGGAAAGCTATTAATTTGTATTAACCTTTGCCACTTAATTCATGGCCCTATGTGTTTTTGTTCTGTTTTTTGTGTGTATATAGATGTATGCACCTCTGAACACATGTATATTATATATACATATACATATACACACACACACACACACACACACACACACACACACACACACACACA